>CM040403.1:42182506-42612506 GCA_022702515.1 Ilyophis sp. 1 JC-2022
TACTGGAAGGTGCTTATTACCTTAACCGAAAAACTGACGAGACCTGCTTTTAACATTAGCCTTGTTGACCGTGTATATGCTCAACACGTATTACACCTAGCCTATGTATAATTATACCCTTGTCTTAAATTAAACAGTACGTACCTGCCAATCCCCCATTTTCCCCATTATTGACATTCTTTTTGTCTTCGTTCTCTATATGGCGGAACACGCACCGTGTTATCTCATTGAACCTCTGATCTGTAAGCCAATTTCTGCCTTTACCTGAACAGGATCATCTCACCTGGACATAAAAAACAGTGTGCCACCTGGTGGCGCATGCGCACTACGCCGCGGGTGTGTAACCCCAGTCAGCAAGTATTTTGAAAATGCTCTTCAGAAAATGTGGTGCCTGGAGTTTTCAGTCGCTCGTCACATTTATAATCCTTTTTAATTACCAGCTGCGTCTGATCACGTTAGAATAATCGAACTTCTCACCATTTGGCAGGCGTTCAGCCATATAGGGCTAATAAGCGAGAAACTATTGGAGAGTGTGTAAATTGACATTTTCAACGGGAAAGTTTCCCGTTGTCTCCCAAGGGTGTGTTCTACTAATATGTTGTATAATTAATGGTCTGTCCATCCTTTATACTATTTAATTGAGTAGCCCATATGCCGATTAGACTAGGCTACTGGTCATCGTGACCTTGTTTTCCCGAACAGCAAACACACTTACTTTCAACTTTTTAATACTGAATCAATATTTAAATTCCCATTATCTTGAATATCTAATATTTGAATAATGGTACATGAACATATAAAATGATATAGGAATTATATTCGCTAGATCTGATCGTGGGTGTCACGTTAACAATATTGTTTTCAAAGAATCTTTCAAATACTGCTGCTGAAAACATGTTTTGTACACTTTTTATATAGCCTATAGCATACAAATGCAACAGTGCAAATAGTGATATAAAGAACAATATGTGAGTTATGAATGATCAACAAATAAGATGCAATTAGCCCACATCACGCTACAGAAGTATACATACCTGTTGTGATTTCAAGCATTTGTGCGTGTAAATGTTTAGAAGATGTAACTTGTTGCGGGAGAATAAT
Organism: Ilyophis sp. 1 JC-2022; assembly: GCA_022702515.1. NCBI lineage: Eukaryota > Metazoa > Chordata > Actinopteri > Anguilliformes > Synaphobranchidae > Ilyophis > Ilyophis sp. 1 JC-2022. The sequence goes on from CM040403.1 coordinate 42,183,608, forward strand.
TTCAAGCTGTATTGGCGGGTGAAAATATAATCATATCCGGGAGATAGTTTATTGAAAGTTCTAAACACTGTGCGTGCCGACTTACCGCACACCGCGAGATGGTTAGATTGAGTAGTGGAGCGTGGAGCGGGGAAATCACACTTCAACGTACGTCTGAAGTGACTTTATGCAGTTACCTTAAGAGTATCCTACACAATTTACCAGTGCTATAAACGTACTTTACAGTATATGAGGTGAAGTGTGAAAGCTTGTTGATGTTATAATTCTGCAGTAGCCTATATAATAGCTATATAAACAACTAAGCAGCTTAAACAAAGTCTATACATTTTTGTTCTTTAAAAAAGCATTGCCCATTTCAAATAAACAAAATCGTATAGCCTATTTAATCGATTTGTTCCAGATTCTATGTGAACGCAAGGTGAGGTGTAGGCTACTTGTCGACATTGGAAGTATTCGCGCATGTTTTTTATTATTTAGTAGCCTAGACAAGGCACATGCAATCATTTGGACTCATATCTGTAAGAATTGCGTTATCATACATTTTTGCGATTGCAAATTCTTTACAACAATCATTTGCGTTAAATTTGAACACATTTGATGATGACTACAAAGCCTTAGCAGGGAAGTGCGCTTATATCTTCAATGTGGAATCACTGGAATGACGTTCGGGGATACTGAGAGAATCTGCAACACTGAAAACTTAATCCATCCTACGTGCAGTAATGAAGTACATATTGAAAGATGTTACAATTCTTTTCGCAAGTATGCTGAATAAGATATCTCGATACTTCAATAATAAACTGCTTGTTTAAGGATAGGTTTCAACTAACTGAACTACCGTGTCCCTACGCAATTAGAGTGCAGTAGGCTATAAGTTATCATAGGTGTTTAATATTTTCTTCCTCGATACACGTCACATCGTGGGCTACTGCAAAGATACATACAACCATATATGCCCATAATCATATAAGATAGCCTTCATGTAGTGGGAAGGGCGAGTATGTATGGGCTGCAAGGTGTTATCAATACTGAATAGCAAAGTACGCTGTCGTCCAAGACAGTGCAACAATACAAAGTTAAAAAGTGGGTTAAAAAGTGCAAAGCAGCATTTGAGTTTGAGCATGTCTTTAAATAATAAGAAGAAGAAGAAGAAGAAGAATCGTATTTATTATTATTATTATTATTATTATTATTATTATTATGTCATTTTAGCAGAATCATCCTTCTGAACATACCCCTACTTCTAAATAGTTCAAGTAACCTAGCCATGCGGTATTTTTAGTAGACTACGCCAAAGATGCACGTGGAAGTGCGGCTCTTTTTGGAATAAGTAGCCTAATCATTCAAGTAATAACATAACCTAGAACGTTTAACAACATAAACATGCTTAAAAGAAATCCAAACTTCATATAAAAGCTATACAGTAATAGAAATCCACTGTTGTGTGTAATTGTTAGTTACACAAATAATTGCCTGCGGATACTTGTTTTCTATTAGGCTAGTAAGCCTATTTTATATTGCAGGTGGTATGAGGCAGCATCACTTATCTTAACGGATTAAGTGAACGCTCTTAATAAGGCTTCTAAATGAAACGTGTTTCGTTACGAGCTGTGCGTGACTTTGACGCTCAGATGTACATTAAATATTCCCAAAAGTATATGGAACGACACTCACCTATAGGAGTCAGCCAACATTCAACATTCTCTCAGTCAGCCAACATGTTTACTTGTTTATGAAGTTAAACGTTAAATCCTACACATTACAGCAACGCAGAGGGAACACAGTCATATAGGCTACACAAATTGGGCACGTAGGCCTACTATAGGTTTCTGGGAATTTGACAAAAGTAATACAAACATGTGTTTTAAGTTTCAAGTAAGGACACAGAAATGAGATTTACCCTCACACAAGCAGCATAATCTGTCCTCTGGCGCCATCATCCTTTGAGAAAAAGCATTGTCTTTGTTTAATTGCACAGATCTACAATGAACTTAAAGATCAACAAGCCGAACCCCGATTAAATGTAATTATTAACACGTGGCCATGATGGAACAGTATTTATTCGAGTATATGCATATCGCTCACGGGCACCATAGTTCTCATACAAATGATTTCAAAGCATAAATTAGCAAGCACTTGAGAAAAAAAGTGTGTCCATTTCTTGGAACGCTGTTGTCAAGCGAATGGTTCTCCTGGTACAATTGCTTACTGATGTTTACTATTTAGGTTAATAATGATCGTAAATGCAAAGTAACAAAATCCAAAATGGGTCCTTCTTCTAAATCCGCAAATAAGAATAGGCTGCGTTCTTTATGATAGTCTACAGCGTAGGTAGCCTACATGTTTTATACAAATGCTTTATGTTGTGCGATTATTCAAAGCGTAGTATTGCAACATTTTACCTACAGAATGAAGATATCTCCACCGCAGAATAAATCGATGCTTTCAATTATAATTTTTAGCATCAAATGCAAAGAGAAGTTCAAATAGTTTGGAAATCCTGGAAAACACCAACCGTTATGAAGGGTCGCAGCATCGCTAATCCTCTAGCCCCATCTTGTGGTAGTAGGGCCTACCTGACAGATTTTGTCTTTAAAATTTATGAAAATGATATGCTCATGTGGGAAAAATGTGCCGAAAGTATAGGCTACAACATAGAAAAAGAAAACGTTTCGGTTTACGCCACAGTTCTCCTGATGATGGCGTAGCTAAACAGAAACGTTTTCTTTTCTTTTTTTTGTTTTATTTATGTGTTACGTTTGGCACCCTTTTCCCACACAAGCACAAATATATTTTGCATCGGCGTACTTCTGTTTGGATTTTTGGTAGCACTTTATTTTGAGTGTCCCATGTTGACAATCAACTTGATATCAACTGAATGTTGAGACAGCAAACAGTCAGTTTATACTTTCCTGAGTGTCAATAGAGTGTTTCTTGACAAGAGTGTTGAGTGTCAATACAGTGTTTCTTGCCACTCACATGTTTGTGGAGTTTGTGGACAATCACTTGACATGCATTAAATGAACACTAAACTGATATTCAATTGATATCAAGTTGAGTGTCAACATGGGACACTCAAAATAAAGTGTTACCGGATTTTTTATGTCAGCGTGCGGTTTCCTTACATTTTTTTCTTCGAATGATTTTTGCATCCTATGCACCTGGATTATAGCCTACCTCTTTTTGTGAAGAGCGCAAACTCATTTGAATAAGCAATGGTATATAATTGATAAATTATTCTCTGAATCACTCCCTACAGATATTAACTTCTGTAACTTCTGACCTCATGTAAACACATAATTCAGATTACAGATACAACTTCACAAAGCTACACAATACAGCTCCAAATATTTATGACCTTTCATGCATCTGTCTCACTTCTGGTCCGACTGCGGTTGATTTTGCAGGAGTTTACTGTAGCCGACAAACACAAGCAGCCTTTACAAAACTGGAGTTTGTCGCAAACTTGCAGCTAATATGTAGCACATATACCGCTAATATGTAGCACATTTGCCGCATAACATGTAGCACATTTGCCGCAAACTAAATTGTTCTCCACAAAATGTTGCCAGAGGTTTGTTAGAGTTTGCCAGCAGCACTAAACACTTTAGCAGAAGTGAATGGCAGTTCCCACAAAGCTAATTTGCATGTGAAAATATGAGCTTGCTGCAAACCTGTAGCAACAATGCCAAATGTTTGCAGAAAATTTGCTTGAAGGCCAATATTTTTGTAAGGGAGTTCATTAGCAGAATGGAAATGAAGAACATGACCAGAAGTATCAAACTTGCTTGGCAGCTCACTTACAATGAAACTACTGAAGTGTATGCTCCCCTCCCTGCCCATGGAGCTTGGCTAGGACAGGAATTATAGCTACATATGGATTTAAAGCAGGAAGGATGGTTTTCTGTTCCTACTACAATTAACAAAATCAGCTCACTTCAAACATATAGGCTACATTAGGCATAAGATCCCTTTCTGCAACATTAACAGAAATGATACATGAAAGCTTGATGATCTTAGCCAAAGCATTGCTGTTTGGCACCTGCCAGACATATTCAGATAGTAAAAGGATATGGACTACACCTTTGTGAATTGCCAGCGAAGGTGCTTTATCTTGCTGTCAATTCTGCAGACTGCTCCCAGAAATTACATCGAAAACACTGTAGACAAACCTGTTATTGCAGCTGGACTAGTTTTTAATCACAGTGAAGTCATCGCTTGTTCTGTGGAAATCTTTAGTAAATACTGTTGTTCATCCCTGTAACATTTCTGAAATCACTTTAGCCTATACATAGGTTGAAAGTTATTTCACTGAGCCGGCCAGAGGAGGATGGGCTCCCCCTATTGAGTCTGGATTTTCCTGAAGTCTTTTTCTATGACATGTCAGAGTTTGTCCTTGTCCCCATTACCCATAGCTTGCTTTTGTGAGGGTTTTTGCCATGGTGTGCTGTGAATATTGTGACAAATACTTTGTTTAAAAAAAATAAAAAATAAAAAATACTACATTTAGATTTCAAACATTCACTTAAACGGTAATGATGTTAGATTTGTAGAAAAGTAGCTCTCCTCCTGATTAAAATGAGCTCTCAGCCAACGTTCTACCTGTAGTGAGAGCAGAGATGTAGCCCCAAACTACTGCGCATGTACCAGGTACTTGCTTTACTGTGAACTACAACGGCCAAGAGCGCTTACAGTTGATGAGACTTAATTAGTTGTGCCTTAATCTGTTAAATAAGGTTAATGTTGTTTTTCAGTGGAATCACCCTTTAATAAATAAAAAAAAACAGTCTTCCTGCATTTATTCACAAGTCCTGTGTTTCTTCATCTTACCATCTGAATGATGTCTTTACGTGCATGGTAAATATGTTCTGTCTTTGCTCGTATCAGCAGTATCTCTGCGATGAAGGCATGATGGAGAGCTTGTGGTAATGTATAAACATTTATATAGACAAGTTATTCACTATTTGTTTATGCTCACAATTTGTCTGAAACAATAGTCAGCATTCATTTAATTGCACAAATTGATCAAATAAAGACACTGAACATCAAAATGACCAAATGACTGATTTCAAAATAAAAAAACAGCACAAAAAGAAGAATGGCCAAATGCTTAGGATCAAATGCTTCTGGGATACTGATGAATAAGTACTTCCCAGTTTAGCACAGAAGGCCACATGCCAGGCTATTTGTCAGTTACAATTTCTGTTCATGCCAAGAGAAGGGTATCTTCTTATGTGAAAGTTTTCACACATCAATATCAATCCTTATAATAGTAATGATAATATATATATTTTTTTAAACCGTAAACAAACTGACAATTATGACATTTAACAATAATTTACAGCATTGTACCCCCCCCCCCCCCGTACTTAAATGTGTGATATTCATAGCTGCTCTTGTTTTTATGGGAATATGTATTGCCTTACAATATTTACTCAACACTAAAGCAGGTTTCTAATTTTTTCAAGAGCATTTTCCGCCTCTCCATATAAGTTTTACCTGTTTTTGGTCAACATAATATGTTGTTATACTGTCTAATGTCCTGTGATGAGTGTGAACACGATGCGCTCGTTCTCATGTACCTGATTAAGCGGTAACGGAATTCTTAACTGTGAGATGACTGCTGTAATTAATTTGATTATTTTTCATACATGGCTTGAAATATAAAATCCACTGAGCGCTTTGATGGTGGAGGACTGAAATGCATGCAAAATAACAATCCAAAAATTTCCCCAGGCCCTATAGTCATTAAGGCCATAGTAATTCCTAACCACTGTCTTCTAGCCTTAGCCTCAAGGTGTCACTGTAGGCATTCTAATTTCACAAATTATTACATAAAACAGTACAGTAGGAACCAAATATTCCACTATGAAATAATTAGAAAGAACTCGTCAGAACAAGCAAATATTGCAACAAGTGCACGAGTGAAAACTAGAATGATTATTGGAGACATGCAATGTATCGTTAGTCCAAAAAACAACAATGCATTTAAAATATAAAAACATCAAATGTCTTCAGTTTGACAAAAGTCTATGGGCATCTTCAGCAACAGCATTTCTTCTGCACAATGAAGAACTACCCACTGTCCATTTAATTAATTTAGGAAAAATAACAGGGTCAAAAAGCTATGGTCTATATAGGAAAAAGCACATTTGCAAAGTGATGCCCAATCATTGCCTCTTGATTATAGGTCTCAAATCAACGAGGACATATTTTTTAAATAAACAGAACATCCAAAGTGAAATGACTCCAGTGGCCATCATCAGCAATTCTATTCAACAGCACTGACTTCAGACAGCACAGCTAAATGACTTATAACTGAGAAAACACATACATCATCTTAACAATGGTCCTCATTAAAATGTAACTAAACTTAACTAAATGCTGAAATACAGGCCCTCCAGTTCACAAAAAATAATATTTTTGGGTTAAAATACACAAACTAAAAACTGTCCCCACACAGCTATTTTTTCCTCAGCAGTGTAACATAGATGACGTCACTTTTAATAATTTGCTTGTGGATGTATTCTGAATGAGAAAACATCAAATAAATCATATACAATTGACAAGGTAACAACACTGTCTGTGTACAACATTCAGTGCCAAAGTTGCCAAAAAGTTCAGGTATACTCTAACCCTGATCACCTTAAAAAGAAAGTTATTTCCACCTTACTTATGGATTCCTCAAAGCACGAAAGATATTTGACCCCAGGCAAGAATTCTATATTTTACAGAGTGATTTTAATTTGAATCATCTATCTCTACTGTTAAACAGGGCCATAAGCAGTATTGTTGGCACATTTCTTCAGCCAATCCACATTTTAGCTTTAAGAAGCTTCACTTGTGGTAGATCATTATTTGAGACAATGTTCTGCAATGGGATGATTGTACACCAAGTCTTGAGAAGAGACAAGCTTGTAGTGCTAGGGGCAGCAACTGTAGGTAACGAAAGGAGTCATACTTTCAACAGGCCCTACCTGATGAGAAAAAAAAAACTCTAACCAAACTGGTATGAAGGCAGATGTCTGGAAATCTGTGCAGCATGCTGGAAACAATATCATGGCATAGGTATCACAACATCCAAAATAACCCATAATTTTTTCCAGGCCCCAAGTATGATAGATTTTTGCTTTCTCAAAATCATTTAAGCCATTTTCAGTAAACCATACTTCCATGCCAAATTAGCAAAGTTCCACTGAGAGACCAATGGCTCCATCTTACACCCGGCGCTAACCGAAACGCAAGAGTCTTTGCCATTTTACACCGGCCCAGGGGTCATTATAGCGCCCAGCGCTCACGTTGTTCAACAACCAAGTGAACTCGCGCCCATAGCAAGTGAACTGGCTGGGTTGGTCTTAAGATGAGGTGTGGCCAGGATCATTTTTGGCCTATTGCTATCTTGAGCCAGCAGAAAGTGCTTGCGCTAAAACCACCACAAACCTAAAGTAATGTTGCAGTTATTTCCATGTTAGTTTAATGGCGCAATATAAGTGCGTCTACATAGGCATATGCACAACACGCGTACATCCTCCTGTCTGTTACACAAAGGGGCGCACACAAGCATGCATACAAGATATTAAGATTACATTGTGAAATAAGGATTCATATTTTTTTTTTAAATTAAAACTCTCCCCCACAAGAGATGCAAGTTGTCCCTGTAATCCCGGGGAAATGGGCTTGTTTTAAAGCATTAAATTACCAGTAAAAATGAGTTGGTCATATTTCCATAAGCAGGACATTATAAAAATAGGCTATGCGTGAACCTATGGGTTCTCAACCTGACAGCTTTTGTGTATTTAGTGTCATCATTAAGCCAAAATAACGGTATTTATGTTATGAGAATATTAATTTTGGATGAAGCTAGAATTTCCCGAGCTAAAATGCATTGTCTGTGATCTGACTGTTGTGAGAACATGGAATTTATGTTTGACAATGCTTCATTGTATAATCAAACAAAATTTGTTAAACAAGCAGGGTAGTTTGGCATTTTCTAAGGTGAGGTGGAAGCCATAGCCTATTCCGTTTATTCTCAGTTTAACAGGTGTTTTTTTAAGGAAATTAAACCGTATGTATTTTCTAAAACAGCACTGTCAGGAATATTAGGGAATAACCCTAATGTTAGATTATTATTGTGTATATCCAAATGCATCATAATGGTTAGTTTGAATAATATTGATCATACTATTGATCCATATAGCCTATTCCTTGCTCGCACGCTTTAACTACACAAGCACGAGCATGTCCGTTTCCCCATCATATAAGCAATCCGTCAAGGTGGAAAAGCAGGCTTTTAAAAGGAATGGGATGACGTTTTGGTTTATTGCATGTTACGCACAAGACACACCTATAATTAATGCAGAGACTAAGTTCAGCCTATTTGCACCTTGCGCCGTACGTAACACTCAAATAACACGCCGTCTAACTAGCAAAAGTGGACTTGGACTAAATGCACTTGCGCCATGCGTTTTAGACCAAGCACTAAGAGTCAAGATGGAGCCCCAAGTCATTTATGAAATCCTTGCACCTGACTGTTGGGATATATAGCCAACCTGTCAACAGTGTCTGACTGAAATTTTTTTACATAAAGCATTCAAATGTATACTAAAAAACAAACCGAATAATGGCTCACAAGAGTTCCCAAAGGGATAGAAATTCACAGTAGCTTCCATGCCTATATAATCTCAGCAAAATTTTTTTTCTTTTTTCTTGCTTTATCCACGACATAGCTGTAATTATTTGGGATCAATGACATGCATTAAGTACATTTAACAATCAACTGCAAAGCAGCCACATCACATAAAATGGGTGGATTTAAAAAAAAGATTTGTGCCAGTTTACACAAGCAATTTAAAAATGTTTATTTCCTCCCCCACCACAATCATAAAACCAGACTGATTTTATTAAAAAGCTGCATTTTGTGCAATATGTGTGCCTTAACATTGGTGTTCTTCAAAAATAATTAAGAAACATCACTATTAAATATAATAAGTAGATTGTTAACACGCAAGTCTAAACCTGGCATCATGGAAGTCCAAATCTGTCTTACACTAAAATTCTGGTTTCGCAAATGTCACGTTCTTCATATTTGTTTCGGCTCCTGTGGACATGTTACATCTTGCTAAACACCGCACTTACAAGATATTGTACTGCATACAGTACAACTTACGTCGATATCTCCTTGATGCGATGCCCAATAACCCAAAATTCGGAAATGAAGCAATTCTGTAACTCTACGCTGTGCCATCTGTTCCTAGCATTTCAAAAGCCAAGACCGATAAACATAAACACAGATTCAAATGAAACTGGAAGGTACTGACACACTGCAATTCCACAACAGAAAAGCAAGATGTTATAGTGGTACATTATGGCAGCTCAATGGTAAGGCCATGGCCGTTTCCACTGACCCTATTGCCTTCACTCTGAATCCAACAGTCTACTAGGGACTGGTTATTTAATGGACGGACGCCTTCAGCAGCTGGAGAGGAGCTGCATATCTACATAGCAGAGAGCCCCACTGACAGCTTACATGAAGTTCCTTAATATAAACACAATATCACCCACCTGCTCCCCAAAGTTGAACCTCGCAACAACACAACCAGCCAGACACTGGCACTTTAATGAGTGAGAAACATATAATACACATACAATTAAACACGCCATCCATTCGCAGTAAAAGACCCTTCAACAAGAACTGCAGTAAATAATATATCTGCAAAAGCCGTCTAGAACTGTATAAAAGGCATGTTCTGTACACTGAGCATGGGGAGCGGGAGGCGGTGCGCAGAGGGAGCGCTGCCGCAGTTCAGGCCCTGCAGAGGAGGCTCAGCGGCTGGATGGGGTGGGAATCTCGGAGGTGATGCAGTCCAAGGGCTGCCAGTGACAGTCCATGAGCGAGTCGTATAGCTCCTCACTGCGCTCCATGTACTGCCGGTTCAGCGTGTCCACGTCCAGCAGGGGGCTCGGCTCTAGAGGAAGATGCCAGTGAAGAACCATGAAGAGGACACCAGACACCAGAGCCTAGCCTAGCCTACCTTCTCCCCCATTCCTCAATCACTCTGTACAAATTAAAATCCTTACTTATTTTGATGGGATTATTCAATAGAGTACTCAAGTGACTATGTCACACTGGTTTCGGAAGTAAATTCCCCATTCATTTAGAGCGTAGACATTAACTAAAACTTACTTTTAAACCATTTCTAGTGATTATGTCTTACTGTCAATTTCCTGGATTGTTCAAGATATAACGCCAGTTTGCAAACTATGTCGTTTTTCTGGACCAGCTTAGAGTATATTTGACGTTTTACTATTTTTTTGTGCATATACCAGCGCTGGCACTGTTTAAAAACTCAACATCCCATAATTCCCTCCGGACGAGCAGCATTGTCTGCAAACATTGTCATGTACCGTTAGCCAGCAGTAGCACATGGGTCTGTTTTTAAACCCTTTTTTCTAATGTTAGCTAGCTAGCTTGAAAAAAAAACTAAAAGCTAGAATTGCTTTATGTGGTTAACCGTAGCTTAGTTTCTGACCTTGTAGGGCGGGCTTCTAAACTTAGCAAGCTAACGCTAGCTCGTCTTCAGTGGCAGTACCAGAGTACTCCCATCTGCCAAAAATGTCCAGACAGACAAGATGATATCTTATTGGTCGAGACCAACCCATGCGTTGCAGTACTGGATATGTAGTCCGTTAAAGTGGACTACAAGTTGAATTACAATCATTAATCCATTCATTTAAAAAATAAAAATTGGAACATGCGATATATGGTCTATATCCTTATACCACACAGGCTAATCCAGGATCGTTTTGGCTCATTCTATAAATCAGATTTCAAGAAATAGTCGATAGTCTCCGAAGACTGTTACATCTGTCATAGGGAATTTACATCCGAGACCAGACTCCGCCCACGTCTGACGTACTCACTTGAGTACTCTATAATGCAAGATGTGCATTAGTTTGTGCAAATTTATGCAAAACTGCATAAATGCATGAAAAAAATGCATGATGACTCTGAAGACAAGGCCAATTCCTCATATCTCAGATTTCTGAGACAACGGGGCAATACCTTCAACGGCCTCTTTGTCCGCGTCTTCCGTGGACTCTCGTGTCTTCTGGAACTGCGGCACACAAATTCACAAGACCAGTCAAACATACACAAACATTGCTCAATACACAACACCACAGACTCAGTAGTACCCCAGTAAATGTTGCACCGTGATCCCTAAACCACAAGGAGGAAAATATGTTAGCTAAAGGTGGTACAGAACAGCTTCTTTGTGGTAATTCAAAGAAAGGTGAAGATCTTATTCGGCATAGGCCCATACCGCTGTGGAATCCGGTGTGAATGTGGGAGGAGGTGGCATGTCCAGTGGTGGGGGAGGGTACATCCCAGGGCCTGGAGGAGGGTTTCCATAGGGTCCGTATCCATAGTTATAACTGTTGTACGGGTCGTATCCCCACTGCGGGTAGTAGTTCTGCTGATACTGCTGGTAGTATTGCTGCTGGATGTTGGTGTTGTTGTTGTAGCTCTGGTTTTGTTGATAATTATTTGTCTTGTTGCTGAAAGAACAGAAAAGTCAAACCCCTAAGAGCAGAGCAGAGCAGACACGATCTGCAGCAGGTGAACAAGAAAACTAAAAGCAATTGATAACCAGAATTCAGGTCTGCATGCAGCAGCTACCAAATTATTTTAATTAATTTAATTTTATATTTCAGATCTGAAAAGAAGCAAAACATCTTTTTGCAAATAATAATTTGAAAGTGCACTGTGACAAAACACTGCAAAACACTGATTTCACTCCCCACAGATAATCTTACTGTTGTACACCTTGGGGTCGACATTTGATGTTTTCAATTTCCTTAAAAGTGGGGCGATGGGTCAGGTTTTATAGTCTCAGGTGTCCACATAATACAATAAGTTCACCATGGACAACCGACCTGTTGAATACCAACCTCTTATGGGCTTACCTTTTGTTCACAGCTATGCTAATTCTGATAGGTTTCCATCCAAGACCCTTGGTGTTCTGACACTCCTCAAGGGCTTTCTTCTGTTCTTTTTCATCAGTGAACTTGACAAAGCCGTAGCCTCTGTGAACATAGTACTCAAAGCCGTCAGCGCAAGTTCTCGACCACCGCACCAATGTTAACATGCAAGCTAGATATTTGGAAAAAAGAAAATATATATTTATGGAGGAACTGAAAATGTTTTACTTTTAATATGAAGTAGCATCACTTCAATTGTGTGTAGCTCTTGCTTATCCTACATGGGGGAAACAATAGTTTTAGCAGATTTACCTTAATTGGAACAGAAGCAAACATCTTCATTTTCCAATCAAAATGCAAGAAAAACAATAAAACATTCTATGAAGAAATGGGGAATTTCTAAGCTACCCAAGTAGTGCCATCTTATTCCATCGGAAAGGGTTGGAAAGATAGTCTATTAAGCTCCACAGAATATTAGCAGTGTCAAGGACAGGAATAAATTGGTTAATGGTTATTTTAAGTTAAAGCAGTGTGAAATAAAAAGTGCAACACATTTTAAAAAATCTGGAAAAAACAAACTTCATTTGGCAATGGAAAATATTCATGGGACTCCCAGCTCAGTTCTGATGGATGGCCCCAAAGGATGTTGCACACGTTTAATTATTTGTAGCTTGGCCTTTCACCATCCGGCCTCCAATCCACCTTTTTAAGTTTCAACAGTCAGAATGAACCAAAACTCACATGTTAAATAAAGCTAATTTGACTATGCCCATTTTTCATATACCACACTTTCTGGCCAGAATTCAGACCAATATAGTGAGGTAAACAGAAAACTTGTCAGATGTCCAGCTATTTGAAAACAGTTGACTGCAGCATACAACTTCTTTACCTAGAGTTCCCATGTATGTCTGTCACCACGTTCCCGCCTTTGCACGAGGGGTATTTCTTCACAAAGAAGTCGTAAAGTTGAAAGTCATCCACTTCTGAACTGAGGTCGCCAACAAAAACGGAATACTCTGGCCTAAGGAGTTAAAACAATAAAAAATAAATAAAGAGTAAAAGTTATTAAGGCTTACTCGACTTAAAATGACATAAATCATAGGATAGATTAGCATTAACGGCAACACATGGATTTGTCAAAGATTGCATTGGGATTTTGACATTCTGCATCACTGATTCAAATAATTATGTACTGTTATGTTATGTTATGTACACACAAATAGCCCTCACAAACAGAATTCATGATCTCAAAGTGTTTTACAGTAAGTGGAAAACTACCTTCAACCACTTACATGTACCATCCATCTGAGCAATGTATGGCAGCTATTTTGCACCAGAACGCTCACTACACATTAGCTGAAGTGGAAGAGGATGGAATTATTGAACTAATGATTAGGAGGAATCAGGGGAATTAGTAGGAGGCAGGCAGAGAGCCTCGCTAATTGTGTCCTGCCGTGGCAATCTGCAGGTCATAACCTGCGTTTCTAGGCTAGAGAGCCCAGCAAGCACTCAGTAAGCGCTTTTTACTAAGTAAGCAACTCCAGAGCCTTATGCAGTTTGCTTTTTTATCTTATGACACCACATAACAATGTATTTAGGCTATAGCTTACCCTCCATCTGGCCTCTTCCCATGTGTGGCATAGTTTAACTTAAACTTCCGGGGCTATAAAGAACAAGAGAAAACATCAATCATAACATTGACATGACAATAGCATGCATGCAGTAATAGTACATATTACTATGAAAAAATTAATTAGAGTAAAAACATTTGTACTGTTACATACCTCTGCCTCTCAGTAAAGGCTTTCCACTCAGTAGCAACTTCCTATCAAGAGTTTATTCACCAGCCTTAAAGTCATTTTACAAACAGCCTCAAACACCTTCATTAGGGAGAAAATGCAGCTCAGTAGTGTGGCTGTCAGCTGTTATGTGAAACCAACTGGTTCTATTGATTTGTTCATCAGAAGGTTGGTGGAACTAATCAAATTCTATCATAATCAATCAAATGAGTTCCCACATGAACATACACTAGAAAGTATACCATTCAAAGCACATGACTGTTTAAATATGCCTGTGCAGATGAGAGAATACACCAGAAAAATATAATTTATTAAAATATTACACTCTGCACTTACTGGATTTGATCCTGGGACCAACTTTCCATTCAGCTTTAGAACGCAGCGGTCAACACTAGATTCTTCTTCTAATTCCACAAAGCAGTATCCTGCCGGACCACTAGAGGACAGAAAAATATCATTAAAGGGTAAGTACACACTAAAACCACTTTTTTTTGGCTGATTACTGATATATTTGGACATATCCATGTGCTAGAGATTGATCCTGTTGCAAATCGCGACATTTCATCGCAATGTTTAGCATTTTATAGGACGTGTAGTGTATATTGGCTAACTAGCGTTTTGGTGGTGAAACGTAGGCTATTGCCGTTGTAATTTACTATTGGCTGTTGTACAGTATATGTGACGTGGCAGTACATGTGATGTCACACCAACTGGTGCATCTGGATATGCCCTTCCACCTTACACTATAAATATTTTTTTTTTCCAAATCCAGAAAGTTGTGGAGAGGAGCATTTCTGTGAGTGACAGGCTATTGATAGAGAGAGGATGGCATAGGTGTCAACCAAGGGGCCAAGACTGGGCTTTCGTTTTGAAGCTCACTTCCTGGTTGGGCTGAGAGCCGCCATTGTGCCGTTGCTCACTAGCACCACTGCAGTATGGCTCCAGTATAGGTCTTTCACCATGTAAGTCAATGACAGTAATGTGGTCAAAATACTCAGTCAATAAATTTTTCCCACAAAAATGTTTTATTGCAATAGGTGCCTTACCTTCATCTAATGCCTGTGCTGATTTTTTTAAATATTGTGTCGTTTGGACAGGGTATTAACATTCGTTCAGGACCAATTAGAGGGGCAGGTTGAGTTCTGGGTCACTGCTAAAAATAGATTCTATATGGTTCTCACTGCCCTCACTCGGAGGGGCGAGAACAGAAGGGGGAGACAACAGTTTTTGGTCTAAAACGCGCCCTGGCGTCTTGGGACCTTTACAGTCTATGCTTGCGACAGGAATACACGCTGTATTTTTGAGTGAAAGTCGATGGAGAACATACCCTTAGTAGCCTACCGTGAACAAGCTGTTGTTTTGTGGACGAAGTTCATAACATAATAAATTGACTGCCTTTTCGTTCATCTTCAACATGTTTGTCATCACGTATTCATTTTGGAGGGAACTATGATGTGCCTACTACTAATCAAATTAGCTGATTTAGCTGAATATAAATGGAAGATAACTGAACGAACGTTAATTATGTGACGAACATTCAATGCGAATAAATGACACAGTAAAATCGAGGATGAAAATTAAATGTTATATTATAAAACATTAGCAACTTAAGAAAGTTTACCGCAAGTTCGTTTTGCACAATGGTGGGTTTGGTCAGGTCATGGGTTTCTCCACCCCGAACTGTCAATCATCTGTACCTGGACAGCCTTAACTAGGCCTTATTATGTAGCCTACATTCTCCAGTTCTCCGCCTCTGCTACGGCCGCTGTTCCAGGCTCAGCAACGGGAGCGAGCGAGCGGCCCGAACAAAACACATTATGGCAGTGAATGAGCATACGCGTTTAAAAAGGGCGTGGTTTGCTAACTCGAGCCCAACCCTTTCATGAGTATTTTCCCACCCACAATTTTGGCATTTTTTGAACCGCAAACGGAGGCGTGGTCGCTCTGAAACAGCCCGTGGAGTTACCCTTTAAAGGTGTCCATCGTTATTTGCATAAATTAACATACATTGTACAAAAGATTACGTATAACTCGGATCAAACTGTCAAACTAGACGTTGCAAATCAAATATGAATCAAGATTCAGCAACTGCATGGCCTATTTGTCACCTCAAATATCTTCAGAAACATATTTTAGTGGAATGAGAGTTTATGAACAGGATGCAACATTGTTCCAGTTTTAAAACGTGGAGCCGAAACGAAAGCGACGTAGTGGGTCTAACCAATCAGGTGCCGGCTGTTTCCGTTGTGGGCGACAACAATTATCCATATGACGTAGAGGTACCTCCAAAGAGATACTCTGACATCACGATTGGGGCGGGGGCAGTGTGGGGAGCAGAAAGAAAATTTCAACCGTTAGGGGCAGCACAAAGACGCTTTTCTAACAGTTTCTCCGGATTTATGTTATTATTTCGGAATTGTTGAAATAACGGAATGGGTGAATACGTTTAATTATTGGCGGCAGTGTAGTATAATGGTTAAGGAACTGGACTTGTAACTGAAAGGTTGCAGGTTCGATTCCCAGGTAGGACACTGCCGTTGTACCCTTGAGCAAAGTACTTAACCTGCATTGCTTCAGTATATATCCAGCTGTATGAATGGATAAATGTAATAAGAAGTATGTAGGTCGCTCTGGATAAGAGCGTCTGCTAAATGCCTATAATGTAATGTAATGTAATTATAAGGTAGGCATACAAACACGTTTACAGCAAAAAAAAAAAAAAAAGAAGTGATCAAGGGTATAGTTACCATTTAACAACATATGGTCATATCTACCATAATACAAATACCCAACAAAATATTCCCTTGGTAACGGCTATACGGTTAATTATAATATGTGATATGATAAATGGATTGTGCTGAAAACAAAAAGCCAATAAATCATAATTATACAGTAATAACTTGAACGGTCAGTTTATTATCAAGAGAAAGAGCCAACATTCAACTTTAAAAATGCATGGTGCATTAAGATGCATTCAATCTTAAAGGTATAACTAGATAATAATTATATTATTGTACAAATTATATACTTAAAGTAGAGTGCGTACTTTTAGTTGCAGGTCTACAACATGCCCATCTACCTACTGGAAGTAAACGTACCTAAATGACCTACCCAGTTACTCTGTGGCATATGATTTTAACGGCACGTGCAGTCTCTCCCATGGATTTGAAGGCTTCTTTAATGAAATTTTCGTCCATGTATGGGTCCAGCTGTTCAAAAAAAGAAGGGAAAAAGTTTCGGGCTGGCACGCTTTTTTAAATGGTTACTAACTTCATAACTACTGTAACTATACAGGCTATTTAACTGCCCACTAATATTTTCGATTTAGTTTGTCGGCAGACAAAACGTCCCAAAAAAATTATACTACGGTTAGCTGACAAATTAGATAAGTATAGTAAGTGTAGTGTTAAGTGTAGTTTAGGGAAGTAACATATGAAGACTCGTTAATAAGTTGCGTTACTTTACGCAACTGGTTAGATAACTATCGATTTATTGATTTTAAGTAAATAGCTAGCTACTCTTGATATTTTTCCTAATCAAACCCAAAGTCGTTAGCTAACCACTTACAAATAAAGTATGTTAATCAAAACAAAACAGTCACATTAGTAGCTAACGTTAGTTAGCTAACCAGCCGCATTGCCATTTCAGTGAACCTGAACCATAACAGGTAGGCTAGCAAAAGTTAAAGTCCGTCTGCTAGCAAACTTACATCGCCCATCCAGAGACTAGCATTTCTGTTGAACATATTGGTGTCGATTCCAGATAAAATATGAAAAATAGTTATTTTAAGACAATCGGACGTCAAAATATGAATGCAACGCTTCATGCATAAAACGCCTTAAAGTAGAACCGGAGACCAAATGAGCACCTTTTGGTAGAACTATCAATTTTGGCAGCAAAGACCCACAACAGACCTACTTCCGTAGTTTTCCAAAAAACTGCCTGATTTAAAATCCTTGCGCAGCTTTAATCCAAATGTTTGTTTTTTATGTCAGTCAAAAATAATCGTAAAATTAATTTTACTCACGTTTATTTATAAATAATAAGAAAAATTTATTTTCAAATAGAATGAATTAGAACTGCTGATATTATTCGTAAAGCAGGAATATCCTTGGGTTTTCTCACACGAAAGGACCTCTATAGGAGGGTTTCTGGTTGGGTTAGCGCAAAGATCTTAGATATATGACAAGAAACGCAACTGGTGATTTTCCCCATTGGATTTTTTGTCTGCGCAAGAGGAAGTGATCAGGCATGCGCAGTAGTGTTTTGAGTTAGCTTAGCAAATAAAGTTAGAGTGGCGCGCATCTGATCGGCGCTAGCCGGATTTAAAGTTGGTTTTCAAAATCATAACGGGTTCTAAGTAGTAGTACTGGGTCCGGACAACCTATGCATATATAATCTTTAAAAAAAGGGAGATTTTTCATTTTATCTGTCTGATAATGACCCGTTTAGCGAACTGTTTTATAAAACTCCATTGACCGCCAGTCATTCAACGAGCGTCTGTTTTCTGTCTAATAAATTCCAAGTGCGGACGTTCCAGCCCCGAAGTTGGACCTCTTGCTCCGCCTTTCGCTCTTTGGTCAGCATGGGCTGATTGGACTTGTGGAAAGTCTGGGAACCATGTTCTGTTGTTGGAAATTCAAGGCTATCTATTTTTTGGTTAAATGGTTATTCTAGCATTGTTCTAGATATATACTTTGTTTCACTTTGTGCTGTAGACAATTAGATTTTTTACAACTATTTGCATATACTTATGAAGTGTAACGTGATATAATATATAACATATATATTTTTCAGCAATCCTTAGATTTGAGTTTATTTCTAAAATAGTTTTAGATGGTGTATGTATTACAGAAAATAAATTATTTAATATGTTTAATTTAATATGTACAGGGGTACCTTTCTTGCCTGAAAAACCATACCTATTACTATTAGTCTACAATGATATAAACTTGAAAACAATACATATGTAATAATATCCATATGCAAAATAGAGTTAATTGGGTTTCAAAACTGAAAGATAATTATTAAAAACCTTGTCATTTAAACATCATTCAGTACATAAATAGTTTGTCCGTGTAATTTTTTTGTTTGTTTGTAAGTTCCCCTATGCAGGTGTATATTTTATGTTCATATGTTAAAATAAATTAATTAATTAATATTGACATAAAAAGTTAATTGTGTAGCGTGCTCGGCAACACTTCCTGAAACTGCAGTGTTTCCGGGATCCTTCCATTTTATTGGTTTAACCCACAGGATCAGGGTTTTACATTCTCTTTGAAGCTCGCAAACTCCAGTGGTGGTCATCGGAGGTATTGCAGTCTCTGGTGCCAAAAAGCAAATTTCCCCATTGAAGTCCATTTAAACCTACGAAAGTCCACAGCAGGGCCGTTTCTAGACTGCTTTGATTGGGGGGGGGGGTGAAAAGATGTTGGTGGGGCACAAGGGGGGAGAAAGTAGTGGGGGGTGTGGGGGTCCTCCCCCAGAAAAATTTGAGCCTTTTAAAACTAATTTCCTGCATTTCTACACAACCTCACACAGGGCATTTTCTGAAATAAAGTGTTTAATTTATGAACATTTAGAAGATTATTATTTTATTTTTTTCAAAGCCCTAGATGAGATTTGAGATGCTTTCATATAAAGCTAAAGTATAGGCTAATCAGTACATTCGTGGATAGGATAATTTTATTACATTTTAAACCCACCTCCACCCCCCTCATCTTATAGGAGGTAAACTTTATTTATGCACAATAATACCAAATCATTATGCAATCTTATATGGAAACAAGTATGTTAAAGATGAACTATATTTCTTCATCATTTCAGTCTCTTTGTGCTATTTTCGATTTACATGTGAAACTAAGGTACTGTAATTTGCTCATCATTTCATACAGTATAGGCCTATATACACTGCTCAAAAAAATTAAGGGAACACTTAATCATCACAGTATAACACCAAGTCAATTAAACTGGATGATGTTGCAGGCAGGCATCTCCAGACTCTTTCACGTCTGTTACATGTGCTCAGTGTGAACCTGCTCTCATCTGTGAAGAGAATGTGGCGCCAATGGCGAACCTGCCAATTCTGGTGTTCTCTGGCAAATGCCAATTGAGCTGCATGGTGCTGGGCTGTGAGCACAGGTCCCACTACAGGACATCGGGCCCTCATGCCACCCTCATGGAGTCTGTTACTGACAGTTTGGTCAGAAACATGCACACGAGTAGCCCGCTGGAGGTCATTTTGTAGGGCTCTGGCAGTGCTCCTCCCGTTCCTCCTCGCACAAAGGAACAGATACCGGTCATGCCGCTGGGTTGTTGCCCTTCTACGGCCCTGTCCAGCTCTCCTCGTGTAATGGCCTGTCTCCCTGTATCTCCTCCACGCTCTTGAGACTGTGCTGGGAGACACAGCAAACCTTCTTGCGACGGCACGTATGGATGTGCCATCCTGGAGGAGCTGGACTACATGTGCAACCTGAATGGGCTGCAGGTACCGCCTCATGCTACCAGTATTGACAAGGGCACTAGCAAAATGCAAAACTAGAGAAAAATTTATCAGGAAGGCTAAGGAGAGAAATAGTCTGTGGCCACCACCTGCAAAACCATTTACTTTTTTTGGGTCGTCTTGCTGTTGCCTCTCCTGTCCATCTGTTGTCACTTTCATTTGCACCAAAGCAGGTGAAATTGATTCACAATTGTTTACACTTTCTAACTAGACAGATCGATATCCCAGAAGTTTAATTGACTTGGTGTTATACTGTGTTGATTAAGTGTTCACTTAATTTCTTTGAGCAGTGTATATACTGTATATCATTTTTTCATATAGCCTATATTTTATGCCTGAGACGCCAGGGGGCTTGCCTCTGTTGACGGCTGCCGTTTCGCCGTGAGAGTGATAGAGAGAGACAGATATGATAGTGTATTTTAATGTGAAGTATTCTAAATTTTGAGGAAAGTATAGGCTGACTAGCCAACATGCAGCAGTAGGCTAGCTAACACACGTGCAGCGCCAGCTAATGCAATGCTGCAGATGTTTCCCTGAATCGCAACTATAACAACTAGGCTAGATGCAACATTTTAAATCTATTTAAAATCGAATCTCCCAGACGGAGACTCTCGCCACTATCCTCAACTCACTGAGTAAGCTAGGCTAGCGAATATTATATCCTAAGCAATGCGTAACAGTTAGTTATCAAGAAGACACAGCACAGCATAGATGGATCAAAAAAGTGACCTCTCTCTCGTTGCGTCTCCATGTGTTATTATATGGCCAAACCAACCAATCAGATATTAGAGTAATGTATGATTTCGGTGTGGTATTTTTATGATTGGCCGAATCGTTTGTAGCTCTGAGACTGATAGTTTATGACTTCATATATTGTCGGATTTTATTTTTTCTGTATTTGGCTTTGGGGGGGGCTAGACAAGGCCCTGGCCCCATTCTGGGAAGTTGTTTTAAATTTTAAAATTTCTTCACACCGAACTAATTAATATCCATGGACCGATTTGTTTTCTGCGCCCCACAGAAGAAGTTATAATATTTTTTTCGTTCCAAATGGATCCGCATGTTTAGGTACCCAGTGCGCATGCTCCCTTGGTTCCAAAAGCCGTTAGTCTAACATGGCAGCCTCCATGAATTGGCTTCATGCGCCAATGACCAGCTCCCATCGGAATCAATGGAACCGGTAAGCGGAAGCTGTCTCCAGTTTTTCCTTTGGTTTAACCTCTGAATCAATCCGATGAGGCAGAAGTGTAGTGTAGCTAGTATGCTAAACTGCCTCGCAAGGGGTCAATTTATCTGTCTGCCATAATGTATGCAACACCTTGTCTTGTTATCTAGCAAATACACATTAGAAAGAGTACCAGCGTTAACGTTATCGGACTACGTGTTTTGTTCAGTTCTGCGAAGTAGGCAACGTTTGCTGACGTTAGGAAGAAAGCTAACCGTTTTTGTCATAATATCAGGCTGCATTAAATCTCGTAAATTACATAGTCGGACACAGGACGTCCATCTGAGGTAAAACTCACCATGATTACAATCCTGTCAGATAGCTTTTTAGATGATGGATGGTCACCAGCGGTGCCCATAGTTTTCTACGTTATGTGTTCAGGCTAAAACTTTTATACATTTTTTAGTTTTACATAGCTGACTATGCTTTGCAGTCGTTTAGTATTGCATATCTGTGGTTAAGAGCGTGGTGCGCTGTAATACTTTGGCTATTAGTCATTTAACGTTAGCTATTGTGTGTTTCATGTTTGTGAACACAATGGCTTTTTATAATTAGGTATTTAGAGTAGCACGCGGGACACGATTTGTCTGGCTAACTTGGCTACAAAGTCTCCCTAAAATTTTCATTCTTGGGCACGCGCAGAATGACAAATTCAACTGACTCCTGGACTTGGTTCTGCCATTTTTGGGCACTGTCATATTCATAAGTCAACTTTGAGTGTGAAAAAGCAGAATGTGTGTTTTGTACCATCGGGTGCGTTTTGTGTGTGTATAAGCAACCAAGAATAATTAAAGACTAGAGTCACATTAAAGGTTTGTTAATCACTAGTGCTACAGTGCTTTAATCCAATTTTTCTTTACAGGTACCCAGCATGTCTGTTGACTGGGTTGGATATGGCTACTCTGCCCTTGTTGCATCAGGTGGAATAATGGGTTATGTAAAGAAAGGTACAATAAAGATGAAATCATAGTGATCAATTTAAATTACAGCTTATTTGTGCAGGCTAGATACATGTTCACGATTCCACTAATGCATTGGCACTTGGAACACACTGCTAAGAAAACTACAATAATAAGGCCAATGCATTTGGACTGTGATCATGAGCATGCCCACTTGTGCTTCTGTAATGCAGTCATAAATTGTGTTCTGATCCCTCCTCAGGCAGTGTGCCCTCCCTGGCTGCAGGTCTTCTCTTTGGGGGAATAGCAGGGTTAGGTGCTTATCGGACCTCTCAGAACCCAAAGGACATTTGGGTTTCTCTAGGTAATATTTGACATAAGGTTTCAAGGATATAATGAAAGGGAAATTAAGAGTTAATTAATGCAGCTTACTTATAATTAATAGTCATCTGTGTTTATAGTAAAAATGAATTGCTTCATGTAGTTCTTTTTGTGCTCCGCTGAACAGCTGCTTCTGGAACCCTGGCTGGTGTTATGGGAATGAGATTTTTTAAATCGAGGAAGTTCATGCCAGCTGGCCTCGTAGCCACAGCGAGGTACTAATGTGCTGTGGTACTTGTGGATCCCTGATGGCTGGTTTCAAAAGAGCAGAAGGTTTTGCAGTTATGCGATTCAATGATGAATGCTATATAGCCCGACAGTCATCCGAGTCTTGTTACCACTCCACTTAATCTAATGGCATTTTTTCTTGATCCCTTAGTCTAATATTGTGTTTTCTTCCTATACATAGTGTCCTCATGGTGGGAAAAATTGGTGTGGGCATGCTACAGACGCCCCATGAACCATAATGAAGATATAAGACATACCATCCTCAATGTGAAATGTAATGGATCTTATTTTGTTACTAAAAAGTCTAAATAAATACATGGAGCTTTACTATTTCTTGTTTAAAATCTAAGAATTGATTGACTTTTATTTTTGGATCTAACTAATTAGCTTTGACTTCAAAATTAAGTGGGGGGAAAAATAAGAATAGTATCCAAAAGCTTAACATTGACTCTTGAATTTAATGATTTTTGATCATTATTCATACTCTTTCTAAAGACTCATTTAACTATACAATACACAAACAAACTCCAGTGTTTAAGACCATTGTTATTTTACTATTCAAGAGAAATATCAAATATAAATACACAAAAGGAACCTCACTTAAAATATTGCTGTGCAAAATGAAATGCATACATGAATGGCAATTACAAGTCAGTATTACACCAAGCTGATTACTCTAGACAGTACAATTATAGGATAATCAATGTGACAGGGAACAGTGAACAGGGGAACGTTGAGCTAGATCTTTGCCTTACATGTAGAATCCAAAATCCCTGAGCCAATCAGATTGGCAAAGAACATGTGGGATACAAATGTTGTGTATATATATTTTTAAAATGGATTCCTTATGTGTCAATTTCTGCAGTGGGAAGTAAATATTTATAAACAAACAACAGTGCTGGAGTTGGGCAATTGCTTATGAAGTCTTTAAGATTGTTTCTGCGGCCAAAAATGACAAACATTTGCATGGATGATAAGAAGAGTTCTACCTTATTGAGGAAATCCAGAGGTTATTGAACAAAACATTGAATTTAGAACATATTTTGTGCATTCTTTCTTATATTCAAAACCTAACACACACTGGGCAAGGAGCTGTGTGGCTTGATGTATCCTACACTGGTATGGCTGAATGATATTAAAATGATATTTCATCCTGAAAAATCGGAAATGTATTTTCTCCATGTGTCTGATTGGCATACAATCCGACAAAGTAGAGGGCCAGTGTCTTTTTACTCAGCGAAAAGGTAACACATTTCAGGAATTTACTGTAATACATTGCATTCAATGAAGAGATCTTAAATGTCGAAGGTACACGTTTTTATATTCACAGTGCCTGGTTATGGTTTATTAAATGACTGCAAAGATGTCAATCACCTGGAAACAAATTCTATCCAAGTGCTAAAAGACTTGAATTTCAGACACGGGGTGGGAAAGAAAACCTAAATACTGAACGTGGACAAATGACACAAACGTAATAAAAATATGAACTGATGTCAGATTAGGCTTCACATCTCGTGCTATTTTGGTGTGCACGCTTATGTGCTTATTAAGAAAATGAAAATGAGTGTTGTTATGCTTGGAACATACACAAATAATCTTTTGAGCCTATTTGAGGAGACTGCTACACCTGCTGTTGTCAATGTTTAGGCATAGCAAGTCTACCTTGATAACGCAGAAATAGACCTGACATGATTTTCAAGTCAGTAGGTTCAACATATAATTGTTTAATTGATAGTCCCACATGTAAAATCATTTTTAAAATCTCAATGTTTAAAATAATAACTATACAATATACTTCATAACCTGTCATGCACTCTGTCGAGTGTATGTTGTTATGCCAACGATTCATGGAGGCATCAAGACCGAGCTCTCTGAATCAGGTTTTCCTGGCATAGTGCAGTCTCTGTGTTGTACTTCACCTGCGCGCGATATGTGTTAAACACAGTGAGCGGTGAGCTGTGTTAAACACAGTGAGCGGTGAGCTGTGTTAAGCACAGTGAGCGGTGAGCTGTGCTACCGATGGTTTCCATATTTGGCTGCCCAGTCAGTCCTCCCATGCACTGACTGAATAGGCGTTGTGCTGGACAGAAGGTTGCCAGAGTTTCTCCCAAGTGTCGCAAAGCTCATTCCTGGGATTTGAGATCTGGCAGCCTTGCTCTTCTGCCCTTCGTATTCTGTGGGGAAAGATTGTGCACACATATATTTGTTTTAAACATTTTTACTGATTAGGTTATTAGTTTTTTTATTATTCTTGTGTGCATACTGAGCGTCAAAAACCCTGTTGCTCGTGCTCACCTCTCGCACGGGCTACGCTGGCATCTTATTGAAAAGACATGACATTGTTATTCGTAAGGAACAAAAAAGTGCAAATAAAGAAGTAAATACTATGATATTAAAACTGGTCTATTCAGTTGAGAATTTAAATAAGTTTTTATCCTGAAAGCATCAAAGTTCGTATATTACCCAGTACAGGAGGATTTAGTATTGGTCATTTGGAGACAAGTTTACTTACACAAGCAGCAGGGCAATTTCAATTTTAGCCAATGGCACCAACCATTACAGAACAGACAAGCAGTGTCAGATATCTAGCTCTCATCTTTAGAAATGACACTTCTACTTTGTACAAAAAAAAGGCATTTTATTATTTTCCTGTTTATAAAATTGTTGATGAGGCATTAGCTCCATTGTGTTCCCACTTGAGATGTTGCTGATACCATTTCATTGTTGCGTTAATGCCCATTGCGGAGCACTGGGCCCATGCGTGGTCATGTGATCGTAAACTTGCAAATAGACTGTAGAAAAATTTATTGTGACTCATGGTCACTCAGCCTGCTCTTGGCTGTACTTCAAGCCCGACTGCAAATGGATGACGTCCAGCCCCCTATGGGTACCACAAAGGCATGTATTCTCTTCATAAGCAGGGAATACTGGTTCCTTTAGTTGCCTTCCTGCCTCAATTTTAATTGGGCTTCACATTCAACAGGCTTAAAGGGAACATCCACTGGAAAACAACATGAATGTAAAATGCACAGAATGGGAAATTAAGAATATGCCACATTGGTTCCCCTTTGAAAATGTCCAACTTTATTTGCTTAAAAACAGTCTTAAAATATTCTTAATTCTCGACATTTTCAGTTCACATTCTTTCCAGTGGAGGTTCCTTTTAATAACAGGCAGTTCTTCAGTCGCACACTGCACCTCCTGCTCTTATTTTATTCATGTGCCTAACAATACAGAACTCAGCTAAAGCCTCAGATGCCACAGACCTCTAACAACAGGCAAAAAATCTGCACCAATGTCTGGAATCTGGTAGTGTGCCCAACTTGTACAACTTACTATTCTGATCAAAACGACTTTACTGGGCACGTGCAAAATGCATTCCCATCGGACAAAACTTTAAAAAGGAAAAAAATAGCATAGTGCGGGCTACAAGTCCATTTTAACTACCACTTACCATTGTGCATCAAACAATATTACTTACTTTAATAGGGTTTAAAGCTACTGACAAAGTGTACTGTAGTTATACTTAATAGAAAGACGCCTGTATTTGTAGAAAGACTTCTTGCCACATTACCTTCATTTCTTTCAATCAAGGCTTTATTGACAGTGGACTTTACTTTTGATGGACTCAGTGTGTCGTTTCTAAGATCAGCTGTGGGAGAAAGGTCAACTAAGAATGAGAAAACAGAAAGAGAGGGGAGTTAATGCAGAAAGGAAAGTTGTCATGAATGACAGATAGTGAAAGACAGGAGTGTTCAGTGTTAACCAAGATTAATAATTAATTGTTCTACCCGTGTCTTACACATTGTTAGAAGTAGGTTTCAAATGAACGTTGACTGACTTCATTTGCTAGAGTAGTCTGAACCATATACAAATGAGGCAAGCAACCTGTATGTGCTGTATCAACAGTTATCACTTGTTTATCGTGACACAATACTAGGAATGATACAGAATGGCTGAGAAGCACTCAAAATAGACGACAATAAAAAAACTATAAATGACTACAATTACTTGGACTCAGCATGGTGACTTACGTGCAGATTGGCCTTCTAGGGGCGCAAGATGGATCCTTTGTCCTGCAGATCCAACCTCTTTCTTTTGAAAGGATGGAATATAACCACCAGTAGGGTAGTTTGTTACAAAGTTTCCTATAAAGTGAAAATCCAAAGAAGGAAGCCATGGTAAATGACAATGGAAATTTACTGCAAAAGTCAATATACATTTTCAAAAACAAGTCCAGTCATTGCGTCTAAGCATCACCTTTATTGGTCACTGCCTCTTTGAAATTACTCATTCTATAATTTCTATTCCTGGTCCTGCGGGACCTGCTATTTTACTTCCAACTGAACCTTAGTTACCTGAGCTAATTGACATATTAATTAAAACGGATGTGGTTGAACCTGCTTTGTGCAACTTTCAGATAAAAGTTTCAATTACTTGACCAATAGTTGGGTTGAAACAATCCATAAAGATCAAATTCAATCACTGGTTATGCAACAAGTTCTCAGTGGAAAAAAGTAAATTTTCTCAAAATACTAATGTATAATATATGCATTTGGCAGATGCTCGCCTCGTATCCAAAATGTATTTTTTAAATCATGTATTTTTATTTTAGCATACAATCAATTTATACAGCGGGAAACAATTTACTGAAGCAATTTCAGTTAAGTACCTTGCTCAAGGGTACAACTGTCAGTTGTGGGATGAACCTCAGATGGGACACTGTGACTGAACCTGTGACCCCTGAGATAGTCCAGTTAGGGTTAGGGTTAGGTCCAGTTCACTAGCCACTCGATGTACTACACTGACACCCCACATAAATAAGTCACAAAGTACCTCTGGACTGCTCTACTTTGTGAAGTGTCTTTTCTTTAAGAAGAGGCATGCCTGTGGATGAGGGGACACTGTCCTCTGTTTCCACACAAAAGGAACATCAGCAGAGATGGAGAGGTAGCCGAAGGAAAAGACCAAATTAAATGATAACATGAAAATAAATAAAAAACAGAAGCATAGCTAGACCAGAATCGGGTTAGCCGATTAAGGGGTTGATTGAAACATAACAATAGCAGCTGAATGTCGGCAGTGAGAGGTGATGGAAAACAGAATGTAGAAAGGGTGCCCTCCTTGACAAAATTTGACCTTGACTGAGACACTGATTGTAACGACATCTTAGACTGCAGTCTGAGGGGACACTTGATCTTCAGCTGCTGTCTTAACGCTGCCCTGATCTCATGAAATAAGAATCAAGGGAAGTTGAGAGATGCTTTTTGTGTGGCGGTCAACAGAGCAAATGAATAATAGAGTGGCTTCTCCATGCCAAGGCCTGTAATTTAAGCGTGCCTAAAACTGTGCTTTGTTCTGAAGTAGCATTAAAGACCAATGATGCATTGTAGAATTAGAACCTCAGTACAATGTGTCATATCTGCACCATTCGGTATGTGCTACTAGCAAGACACACGTATGAGTATATTTTGTGTGAAAATAAAGGATGTGACTTCTAAGAGCTTAACCACAAAATGCTAGGAAAAACAGAAAGTGCACTATACATTTAAGAATGGCATTAGACAAAAAACATACTTGGTCAAATTGCTAGAATTCGAATTGAATACTTTTACTAAATTTCCTGTCAGGACTTATTTTCTGAGAAAAAAGTTTTTTTATTTTATTTATTTTTTAAAAAGTGCAACAAACAATTTAAATGCAATCTTTGTAATGTGGCATTTTTATACAGTGGCACTAGAGCTATGCACAATCACGTGTAAAATAAGCCCTCACAACAAACAAGTGCACAATGGTAGCTGTGATTACACAGTCTATGCTGCCAAATTAAAAGCACAAAGCTAACTAACATAACTAACTAGCTAGGTTAAATTGTTTTCCTTGATGTTATAAAAAAACATAATACTTCAACAATACAAAAATACATTAAAATTGTCTGGTTTAAATTTTTAAAAAGTAAATAACGCATCGTTATTTAAAAAATGTTTTACTGGAAAAAGCTAAGATAACAGCTCATTAGCCTTTCTTAAGATGGATCATACCTCTGGTGTGACACTTATTTTCTTCCAAACCCCTTCTCTAGCACCACCTTTTTTGAACACAAGCTCGAAAATAAAATGGTTACTGTTCTTCAACCCATTTGACTACAGGCATAATCCTGGTCTCTTCTGTAAGGTAACCCTTGGGAGCTTTTTTCCCAATACTCAGAATCACTATTAATTACTAGTATTACTGAAACAGTTACTTGTGTCATCGGGTGAACATGTGTACGCCGTATAGAACGTATGGAGTCGTCATTTTGATTGAGCTTATCTTGTGTCGTGTTGCAAAATAAGGAACCGTTGTCGCTGTAACATTGCGATCGTAAAATAGTTTATAGAGATAGAATCGTGAGTTTTAACACTTTCAAACAGTTCATTGTTTGACTGGAGAAAACGCAATGAATGCAAATAAACTATAAAGCACTTCTGAACCGAATACGGGCCGGTGCTACTTAAGGGGTTTCATATGGACCACATTCAATGATCAAACATTACAATTTTAATGGGTAACACAGAGGAACTGGCCCCACTGATGTTTGACTCAAGCAAACGCACCAAAAGCACATTCTTAATTTTATCACGTAATTACCTGCGTTGACCCTGGTAACAGACAGCCCGGCCCCAACATGTTCGTGCGGCTTATTTATTAAAGCCACAGAGTTGTCCCATACATCTCCGCTTGGTTCCTTGTTCACAACCATAGGCATGCTCTTGGGGTTCACCCCTAAAAAAAAAAACAGGAAGCTCAACAGACAAGTATGTGTACGGGAAGGCAGGCGGGGCCACAATTCATTAACCCACTACAGGAAAAGGCAATCTAAGACACAATTATCCACTGGGCTCTCTGTTGTCTTCAGCTCAGGCCATTCATCTTCACCCCTCCCTGCATTTAAAATAAAATGTTTTTTCTCTCTTCCACTTCAAATGTTGGAATAATTCTTCAGGGATGGAATCAGATTTAACCGGGATACTCCATTACCACTGAAAATCCCACTAAACTCACTAACAGGTACAGAAAAGAAGATTACAGACAAAATTGCTCTAATTTAACAGGAAAGGTATGCCGCTGAAATTATTACATCTTCATAAACATTATTCAAAAGGTCCAATACGTCGCAAAAAACACCTCACCGCTGTGACGCATGGGGATATAATGCTCTTACCAGGGAGATATCTTGACTGTCGAAAGTAGTGTTGTCTGGCTGATGAAGAGCCTGAAAGTCCTGAGTCAATCCGGTTTATGTTGGTATTGCTCGGCAACTTTCTGACAGCGCTGTAGATACCGACAGGCTTTGGCGCCGTGGGCCTGAGAACCATAATAAACCCAAAGAAAACATTTACTCAAACAGCAGAGGGTATTTGTCTGTGCGTCAGCATTACGGCGAGAAGGGAGAAGTTCAGAATGGTTCAAACTTGCCGATAGATGGAATCCTCCCTGGCTTTCTCTTTGATGGAGCCTATGCTGGGTCTCTTGGAGTACGACACCCCCGTGATTTCAGGTTCATCCAACTGGTCCCAGCTGTCTTTCACTGTGGTCTGCCCCCATCGCCTCCGCCCACTCCTCATGCCCAACAGGCTGTTCTCGTTCCCCACTGGAGCATGTCTCTGTCCCGGCCAGAAACATCTCCCATCAGCGCATTCACACAGCTTACACTGCTATGCAGGAAAGGACACTGTTTCTGAGTGAGACGGTGCAAACTACCTTTTCACTTTCTTTTTGATTAAAGTATCCCTCCTCTATAGAGGAGGCTTGTATATCATATATATAAAATGACAACACTCTGCACATGTGTATTAGACTAAATGCAAAACAGATTTAGAAGGCTAACATGTAATAATTTATTAAGTCACTGATTATTCTACATTTACACTTAAACATGTGGCCTCTGTTCAGATATGATTTTTGCCAGGCACAAGAACGCAAGTTACACAGTCTAGTAATTCTATATCGATGGGCATGAGGCTAGGGGAAGGATTCGAGCTGCAAATTCTTTTTTCATTAATTTCACTGTAAATACAGTTGAGTACAAGAGCCCATGTAGTCTTTGGTTGTAAAGTACCAGTAAGGTTGTGTTTAGGAGCTCGGGTTTCTAAAGGTCCTTTTGGAATATTTGAATATTATACCATTTATTTTAATAGCACACTAGAAAAATAAATAAAACAACACTCTAAAACAGAAATAAAAAATAAGTGTGCAAGATAAATGTTCCAAATAATGTCACTGAGGTAAGTGTTACAAAATGTCACTGAGGTAAACTAGTGTTGAATGTCACAGGGGTAAAATAC
The DNA here is from genome assembly GCA_022702515.1 of Ilyophis sp. 1 JC-2022. NCBI lineage: Eukaryota > Metazoa > Chordata > Actinopteri > Anguilliformes > Synaphobranchidae > Ilyophis > Ilyophis sp. 1 JC-2022. Next base: position 42,214,948 of record CM040403.1, read on the forward strand.
TGTTAGAGAGTAGCCGTGTTGCTGAGGTAATATACTGTTAAATAGGAGCCTGTAGTGTTGCTGCGATAAAATAGTAAGTAGACAGTTTATCCCTTCATTAAAGATGGTGAAACAACAATCTACTATCAATACTACCTTCTGTTAAAACATTGCAAGAACTTGTTAAAGCTTTTACCTTTTCAGAATTTAGGGCTTCAAAAATTCGGATGTGATTTTATTAGCCGTTTTCGCAATTATTCTCATTTTGGAGGTCCGTGAAAACATGTTGGCAGGCGCCAAAGAATTTACAATGTAGGAAAAACCCTGTCACCCCATACAAAATAACACTCCAGAAGTTATTTAGATATGATCACATTTTCACGTCATACTGATAGGCTAAATATTTAAGCGACTCCACTGTTTGTTTGTTTTTTTTCTATCTGCATGGCAGCCAACATGCACATAATTGACAACATTTTTAATTGACATTAACAGAGAGTGTGACAGAGTCCGTGATGATCCTTCAGCTTGACTGCCGCTTCTCTGACCGGACAACGTGTTGATGGATGAGACTTGCCAGCTAGCTAACTAACCAACTAACGTTAGTACAGTTAGTCTAACCATGCAGCAATCGGCTACGCGCAGCCGGCCAGCTTATTACCTCCTCCGCAGTAGACAGTAGCCTAGTGGATTCAGTGAGCTAACTCGACATCGCTAGCATTTGTATTTGTATTTAATAGCCTACATTATTTTAATCGCCATGTCCGGCTAAGGCTAAGCCTTCCTCAGCCTTACACACCCTCCGCCTATGTCGATGGGGTGTACATTGCATGTGGTCGTACATTGCATGTGGTCAGCTGTACATCAGCTACACAAAGCTTCGTCTCAGCGCCAGGACCATTAGCCTGCACCAGTGTTTTGCGGGGCTCGTTTCACGCAACTCACCGGCAGGGAGTGGTTGATGAAGCTATGTCGCACGAAGGGCTCATGCTTGTAGCTCTCCGCCTGAGGGGCCGTCTTAGCGAAGACCTGGGGCAGTGGGATCTGCTGCAGGGGGTGGTGGTGGCGGTGCGGGTGGTGGTAGTCTCTGTCCGGAGCCTCAGCCTGGAGCTTCAGCATGGGCTCGGAGGACGACTGCAGGTCCGACTTGCACAGGGAGAGGGGCTTCGACTCCACGGCCTGGGCCATCTTCACCTGGCCCGTCTGCTGCTCCTGGTGCTGGGGAGGGGGGCCCAGCACTTGCCCCACTTGAAAGTAAGGGTATTTCAGGGCCTGAAATGTACCAGACAGAGTTCCTTTTTTAAACTGATAAAGGGCAGTGCATGCAACTGTTTTCTTCTTGCCCTTCAGGGCTTTGTGTGTCCTGAGAGTATCCCATTAATTCATTCAGCATTAATTTTCCTTAAAATGCAAAACCTTTCACGGAAATTATTATTTGTCACATTACTAGCCATTTTTGTTCTATAATCCTGCTATTGCTTTTGAACAAACCAGTAGAGCACATATAATGTTGAGCATACATTAGGGGTGGGACGATTCAATCCCATCACGATTCGATTCGTTTCCGATTCTTTAGGCAAAGGTTCGATGCATCATAATATCTTACGTTTGACCACGATTCGATTCGATTCGGTTCGATTAATTTAGATACTTTAAATAGGTATGCTAATGTGATTTGATACCGATACATTCAGCAGTAATTAAATATTCAATTAGAACCTTACACCAAATTCACAGCATTATGTTTATTGTTAAGGCATGCCATACATTTTGCAGCTGTCTGCAGCAAATAATGCAGCAATAAACATGACTAACAGTGTATTTTCTAAAGTTGCCCTATTTAGGTTATTGTTTTTCAAACAGTGTCAGACATGGTACCCTAATACATTTCCTTTATTTACAAAATGAAAATGGCTAAATGTATAACAATTACTAAACTGGGCCAAGAAAAATGAAATAGCCTATAGGTTAGTGTCATGCATAGTACTTTCCTAAATCTTAGTACGATCTAGAACTTCGGTGGAGCAAGATGCCCATCCATCCGTAGTTAAAGCTACTCTCGTAGCGTTTTGCAAGGACAGTCGAACAGTTTTCTTCACCTCTTCATACAGAGCAGGTATACATTTTTCACTCAAATATTTTCTGCATGGTATGGTGTATCTAGGTTCCACGACATTCATTTTGTGAATCGGACAGTTAACGTAGTAATAATTAATTGAACGTAAGACATTGGAAATAGTCTTACTATTTTTGTTTTTTGTCTCTAACGTCTACTTGATTTTGAATAGAAAATGGTTTAAATTTAAATATCAGAAAGCACTTTACAATGAACTGTCTGGACACGGTATGTGTATAAAAACGAATAAAAACAATTATACAAAAAAATAGAACTGTTTGGCCATTTCTCCAGGAAACTCATCAATGACTCCCGAGTTTAGCTTGCTTACCAGCTTGCTAACGCGCTTGCTGTCCTTCACGTCAATTGTGTATCGTCGGCTCAAATGGTTTATCATGTTTGTGGTGTTGCCTGTGTATCTGATTTCTACTTGGCAGATCTTGCATATTGCAGCGGTTTTGTCAAGTACACCCTCCTTCTTTCTAAACCCGAAATGCTTCCATACCACTGATTTTCTGTTCGGAACATCGCAAATTCTGAGTTTCTGTCTCTTTTGTCGCACTCAGCGAGCACGCAGCTAGCCATTTCGCTCAGATCTGTCCGTCTCATAGTCGCTACTTTCAACGCTTACGTTGGGGTTGGAGCAGAAACATGGATTGAAGCTGGTCAAAAGAGTTTTAAAAGTAATCGTGTCTCAGAAATATATATTTTAAATAATTTTTGAATAAATGAATACATGTGTACATTCATTTAAAATGCGATATTAATCGATGCTTATCGATTCGAATCTTGCAGATCGATGCAGTTGTATTTACACATTCGGATCGATGCAGGTGCATTGTCCCACCCCTAGCATACATACATTAAAAATACAGCTATGTGCCGGTACAAGTGAGATTCAAGATTCAAGAATTTATTGGCCCTTTGTACAAGTGAGCGTGCCTGATGTCAAAGTACGTTGTCATACCTGCACTGCTGTGGGTCTCTTCTTGGGGTCCCACTGCAGCATGTCCCTCATTAGTGTTATGGCCTCGTCGCTGACGTTGGGGATCAGTGTTTTCAGGTTGGTGGGAACACACTGCGGGAAGCGGAAGTTCATCGCAGAGGCAAGCTGGTAGCCTTCCGGCCAGTCAGCCTGTTTTAGGGGGAAATCAGCATTATCATAACGTGGATCATTGCTTGCTTTTGGTGTTGTCAGGTGTTGTTTATGGGCACTATTTGGGACAGCTAATGGAACTACTTTGATGTCCTTTTTCCATATAGTGGTAGGAAAAGGTACTGCTGTTTGCTATAGAGGAAGCAAGTGAGTGAATTAGTAACTGACCAAATGCACAATAGGACCACCATTACTGGCATGAGTGTAAGAACGCACAACGTGAATAGACCTACAACGCACTGTTTTATTAAGATTAAGGCAGAGTAAAATAAAATACATCATAATGTAACCCTTTTGTTTGAATGATAGCAATAAGACCACAATCACACTCCAACCCAATGTGTCCTGCAACCTGACACTGATCCTAGTATTGTCTGCGGTGATGGGGCTGAACAGCTTGGTAATAAAAAAGCCCACATACTTACAATGTTCCCAGTGTGGTAAGGTTAAGAAAGGGACAGAAAACCTCACTGACCTTCTTCACTGTCCCGAGGACCTGGCAGATCTTGAAGATCTCGTCCACCTCGCTGTTGCCGGGGAACAGAGGCCGGAGGGTGTAGAGCTCGGCCATGATGCAGCCAACGGCCCAGATATCGATTGGCGAGCTGTAGGCAGAAGACCTGAGGAGCACTTCTGGAGCTCTGTACCTGGGGAGATACACCAAAGGCACTCTGCTCAAACGTTTTAGTGTCTATTTCCGATCACATGCTCTTTCCTTCTTGAGAAGTGGAGCAATATCAAAAGTCTACATTTTCGATGTTGTGTCCATTCCAGCTTAGCAAAACTCAAATTAAATAGGGAATATATCCCTTTCTAGGGAGGAAAAAGGAAAATATTCCTGTTTAGCTGTTCAAGCAGCAGTGTTTGAATATCTGCTCATTGTACATGGGCACACATTGTTTGCATTGGCTTGATTTCATCTTAATCCTGCTAGACCTATCCTATGTATTTGACACAGTCTGCCATGATATCCTCCTGGAACGCTTGGAGAAGTTGCTCGGTATCACTGGAACCCATCTCTGCTTGTTCCAGTCCTACCTATCTGAGAGAGAGCAGTTTGTGTCTCTGGGAAATTATAAATCTATCACAGCCCCACTCATAGAGGGTGTCCCCCAGGGCTCTGTCCTTAGTCCCCTACTTTTCACCATTTACATGCTGCCCCTATATCAGATTCTTTTGTCATTTTTATCTTCATTTCCACTGTTATGCCGACAATACCCACATTATGTGCACACTAATCCCTCAACCAACCCCCCCCCCCCAATGTAAATGACTGTCTTACTGGGGGAGTTTGGTAGGAAGAGGTTAAAGTGCACTTTCATTTGACTTTGCAGAAGTAAATTCAGATCACGGTTTCAAATAGGCTACTTCAAGTCTATGAATTTACGACACCTCAAAGATATCTCCAGATTCAGACCCTCTCTCACCATTCCTGTTGCAGAAACCCTGAAGCATGAATTTGTGTTCACCCGTCTAGACTATTGCAATTCCATACTGTACGGTCTTCCATCCACTTCCCTTGATAGGCTGCAGTATGTTCAGAATTCTGCTGCACGAGTACTCGCCCACACCAAACAATGGGAACACATACTCCTACCCTCCATAGACCTCATTGGCTCCCAGTCAAGTACCGTATCACTTTCAAACTACTCCTACTCACCTATAAAGCACTAAATGGATTAGCTCCTCATACCTCACAGACCTACTACATCCCTATGTTCCCTCACGTTCACTCCGTTCAGCTCAATCTGGCCTTCTCGTTGTCCCTCGAACTTCACTCCGTTCTATGGGTGACCATGTATTCAACTCTGTGGCCCCTGTGCTCTGGAACCCCCCCCCACTGTCAATCACTCACTATATTTAAATCTAGACTCACCTCTTTACATTAGCTTTCACTTGACATCTGGTCTCTAGTTAGCCGAAGCGTGCTTTCCTGTTACACTGCGTTTGGGGGATCATATTGTTGCATTACTGGTTGCACTTTATGTTCCCTCACCCTTTGTTTTTAATCCATCGTTTTATTTATTGTACTTTACTGTCTACTTCTGTAATTGTGTATTTGTCTTTGGGTGTCCTGAAAAGTGCTTTAAATAAAATGTATTATTGATCCCTTAGGTCCCTTACCATCTTGTGGAGACATAGTCAGTGTATGGAGGACGAGAGCGAATCTCCCTAGCCAGCCCAAAGTCGGCAATTTTCACCAGCTCCGGGCCCATGCAAAGGAGGTTCTCTGGTTTCATATCTCGGTGAAAAAAACCTGAGGGGAGCGTCATACAGTCATGTGTGAGACTGTATATGTACATATTTTAACAAAACTGTCTACATTTCTGAATGTATGTACAGTACATTAAAGAGCCCCTACACTGTCAGAAAAAAACCCCTCAAAGGTACGCCCATTGTACCCTTTACCCTTTTAGATTGATATTCTGAGGTACAAATATGACCCAGTGAGGGAACATTAACAGGAATTGTACCTCAGAGAACAAAAACAGACCCCTTGTAACACTAATGTAACCCTTTTTCTGGCAGTGTACTGTTCTTTAATAAGCACTAGAAAAAAGCATAGCTCAATGAAACTGCTTGGATAGACATACAAAGCATTTAGAAATAAGTATTGTAAAAACTGTCGACTTGGTGCATGCTTTGCATATTTAAACTCTTTCTAAGAGTTTCATTTTCTATAAATGTACTATTATAAATATGAAATATATGCAACTAATACATGTGGATATGATATACATCTGTGCTTTGTAGTGTTTGTATAATCATTATCATGCAGGATAACTGGTGACATTCCACATAAATATCCTCAAAACAATTTAAAGAGACAAATATATTTAAATATCTGAATGAACACAAATACTAGGGTAAAGCAGGCTCAACAATCTGCATGTGCAAAATATCTTCAGATATACAGCGAGATAGACTAATCTATAATAATGAAGGCAATAGTACAATGCTCAGATGCTTCACCATCATAATGCACTGATTGTGCACTGATGCACAAACCCCAAGGGACAGAAGGGAAGAGAGAACAGCCAGAAGATGGCTTCTTACCGTGCTTGTGCACAAAGGCCAAGCCAGACAGCACCTGGAACATGATGTTCCTAATTTCATGTTCACTGAACATCTTACTTTCCCTGGCAGCAGAGAGGGTGGACGAACAAACAGGAAGGAGAGAGGATGAGGAAGGTGATTTCAGAGAAGACATGCAGTTCACAGAGCGTGTGAGCCTTAATTACGGATTACACCAGCCGTTGTGAAAAAAAGCCAAGCTGTACAGGATGACTCATGCACTGCAATCATCCGCCAGCTGGGCAGGAAATAGAGCCATCCACTTTTAATTCCCAGTTTCTTTTACTTTCCCGGTAGAGACAAATAGTCATTTATCACAGGCAGCAGATTAGGAGCTTAAGGTAGATGCTAGGATTCACACATCCATCCCAATGAACAAAAATTACTGAGTACCTACCGAAGCCTGAAACTCCTACAGAAATGCTTGTTGTAAAAAACAATAGATTTGGTCATTCGTTGTCTCTTTATATAACAGTGATGTGCAATGTACCTTTATGTGTACTTCATCTGTGTCCAATCAGTGGCACTCAGGTGATGAACAGGCAATATCCATCCAAGCATAGCTTTTATATCATGTCTTAGGGACAATTCAGGCAAACAATTCAGACAAACTCATCTCACAAGCCTGATAATGGTTTGCCAAATTTCATCATCTGTGGTAAGTCCCCTCTGCAACTGAGTAGTTCTAGAAAATATATATACTTTTTTAATGTAGTGCAGGCTCAGTTATTCTTGTTCTTTGGTTGGCAGGACACTGCAAGCCTCAAATAAAGACCTACCATGTTTATGGATAAATGAAAGCCCCTGTAATATCTGATAGGTAATGTTTCTGATGACTGATTCAGGGAACAACTTGCTTCTGCAATTGAAGAACCAACACATCATAACCATCAAACGGATGGATTCTTTATAACATTAAAGGTCTTATAAAAAATACGATTTATTTTCCAGAACAACAGCAGGAAAAACAAGAAGTACATCCATAGAAGCATGTTGACTGATTCTTACTGAAAACGATATATAGGGCATATACCGTAGGACTGTTCACTAAAAAAATAGTAGTTGTAAACCTTAAATATGCCACTCTACATACAGTATATACTATTTTTTAGTAAATCTGATTGAAAAGGGTGTCAAGTATTTTACACTTGAAATACTTTAATGTTTATTTGGAGTTTTCTTGGCCAGTTCAGCCACATATTTTTCAGATTAAATTCTTGAATATAAAAACTACTTGTCATTTAACAAATAATAGACCAACAATTACAAATTACTTGAGAAAAAATTTCTTTCAAATAACTGAACTGCAGAAATGATTCAATCTTTTTTTATTTTAACACCAAAACCCCTTACCTGTCTTTCATAAGTTGGTAGAGATTCTCTTTCATATATTCAAAGACGAAGTAAAGCTGGTCATTCTCCCTGATAACTTCCTTTAGTTTCACAACATTGGCGTGATTCAGCTTCTTGAGTGACTATAAACAAACATACGTTGATAGCTCAGCTCATCTTACGGAAATGTAACACTTATATTACAATCGAAATAAAACTATATATACATTTAAGCAAAAAAGTACAGCATCTTCAACATCACAATCATTTCACTTAAACACTTGTGATATAATTAAAATAATAATAAATTATTCTGATATTCTGGAAAGTATCTAAACATTTTAGAAGTTATATGGATCAGTATGCACAGCTCTTACCTTGACTTCTCTCAAGTTAATGCATTCTTCCCAAGAATAAAATTTCCTCTTCATTCTGTGATATAAAGACCAGCATATCATTATAAAGCAATAACCTTCCTCTTTGAATTTAGATCAACACAAGCCTTTTTACTCCATACCATCTGGCCAACGCTTGCATATTCAGTGTTAGAGCACTGAGATAACTGTAGCACCCCCTCAATGGCAGTTCCAGAATTTCTAAATAATTTAGTTTTATTTTATTTACTGAAACTGAGCAAATAAATCCATCAGATTACACAGATGCTGTAGTTTTTTGAAAATTATTTATTTTGATAAATTATATAAATGGATAAAGCACTAAAATGAAAAGCAAAATTTTATTTACTTTGATTTCATCTAATATTAAGCCCCTACGTAATGTGAGATGTATGACCTTATATGATGTATATGATATATACGATGTATAGATGTATGAAATGTAAGTATATATATATATCACTTCGGCTGAACATTTCTGTAAATTACATTAGTCATTATTATCTGTGCTTATCCTGTACCCATATGCATGTCCTACACCCCATTTTAAAAATTACACACAAAACTCTGCACTGTCAATTATTATTTATCGTTCCAAATGCAACGCACGTCTGAAACATGCATGATCTATGTAGCTGAGCCTGGCCACCTGGCAAACAGGTCCAATTATGCGAAACACAATCCAGGGCGCAAAGTGACTTTGACACTCTAGTAGGAATTATGTAACAGGAAGAGAACAGGCTGATAATGTCCTCCCGGGTAACCACTGGTGCGGCAAAAAGGGGAACACGACGCTCTCCACTTTCACTATCGTCAAAGAAAGATATCGTTTTACGCGATAATCGTTCATTTACAAACACAGCCAGGGTAGCCTCTGTGCTGCATCCATTATTTACGTGCCTCTGTGAAAACACGCATGTAAGCCGGCATTGCTTAGCGAAGGGAGCGAGACGGAGTAGGTCTACACGAGCTGCGTGTTTATTCACACAGCCTGCCTGTATGTTAGTTAAAATTCACTCTGTGTTTTTCCTATCAGATGTGTGAGCGTCGTAAATAAGCCACACGTCGGCCTGTTCTGGGAAGAAGCACACTGTTGTTACTCAAAATTGACTTATCGCTGGCTGGTAGTGTTACTGTCTGTGACTGTGAGAAACCAGGACTGCCTGAGCAAAGGCCCTTCCCAAATAAACTCTGAATTTCTCATTCTCGTTTATCAGGAAAGCTCTTTATAACACAGGCCCCTTGTTTTACTACAACAGTGCTACAGAAAGCGTCGATGGTGGGTTATGAGTGGGTCTGAATATGCTTGTATATACAGCCTTGTATATGGCCAAATACGGAATCCTTATTCGTGTTATTCACTGATATGCAGAAAATTCTGCTGTGTGCACTGCCACCTACGGAGACAGAGTGCAACAGTGAAAACAGACAATGGGTCTCTGTGCATTTAAATAATAAAGACATTCTCCTCCAATCTGAGACAGACAGCTTTGGGAAATGTAGTCCCCACTGTACCATTTGCGTTAAAGAGCATGTGGGGCAGGAGAAATGGCCTCTTGTGGAAAGGAGGACACGTACCTCTTGATAGCCACTAGCTCCCCTGACTCATTGCTTTTCCCCATGAGCACACTGCCATATGTGCCATCGCCCAGCTGCTTCAGCGTGGTGTAGCGATTCATCCTCCCGGGGTTAATCCTCTCTCCGTGGGATACGGCGTGCGGACACCTGCTGACGGCGCTCACGCAAGGCAGGAATTCCAGGAGCAGGTCTCCATCCGCAAGGCCACCGCTCTTCCTAATGGACCCTCGCAGAGATCAGCGACGGCTTACGCTCCATCTCCACGCACCTTCAAAAACAACAGGAGAAAACGTTCCCAGAATAAACGCGCGCCCTTCTGAAATATGCACACGGCAGAAACTGCGTATCAGCCAGTGAATAATCCCAAACTGCAGCTTACATTAGAGCCTCTCCTCATCTCTTGTTAGGAAATACCATTGCGTAACAGCAAAAGTGCTCTCTCTGTGCTCTTAGCGACAGATGGGAATGAGTTAAAACAGGCATCCCTGCTCCTATGGATGAGGGAAAACGGAAGTGTATTACGCCTGCCCTGACAGGCCTCAGTCTGAGTGCTGGCTAGGGAAATAATACAGGTTTGAGTAATTAGGTTCACCAAGGTACAAATAAGATCTCACTTAGCCATGACACTCGAGACCACTCATTGCCTCTCAATCTCATTCGCTGTCTATTTGGGTTAAGGGTTGCGGTGGAGTTGATCTGAATTTACCATCTTGGGCTGTTAACCGCAATGGTTCTAAGAGACACAAGTATGTGAACAGGAGTGCAGTGTTGTACATTTATTCTGGTGCTCTGTACATTGATTTGTTCATTGACAGAAGCTACTCTTGGCAATATTACTATTAATATTACTATTGCTTAATATTACAGCTTGATAAGTAGCAACTGAATATTAGGTTCAGCTACCTGATCCTAATTTTTATCATCCTATAAGCATTTACACCAGCCCAGATTCAGCCATACCAGCCATACCAAAAACCTATTTTTTACCTACTAGTATCATCAACATCTTTAAACACAACTGAACTTTGGTAGAACTTTGAGTTGTGTAATTACCTGGCCATGATATGAGTCAAAATGGTGGCGAAATATGTTTGTTAGTTGCTGTGTGTTCCCCTGGGGTGATAATCCAGGTCAGTTTGTTTACCATAGATATATACTACCAGGAGCATTTGCGTCCGTGGAAATTTGGAACAATGAGTGGTTTCTGACCCATCGGCGCATTAACGCTGTTTCTGGCGCAAGAATTACCTACCGGATCTACGTTCCAAATAAAATACGAAAAAGCCAGAAAAGGACTATTTAATTTTCTCAAAAATAATACGTATGAGGACTGGTTACTGTTTGTATTGACAGAATCCGCTTCACTCTAGTTCGTATACATGCTAAGTGTCATTTTGAGACAGTTTTAGCTGCCCTATAGAAGTGAATGGAAAGCGAAAAATACCCTTTTCCGGATTATCACCCCAGGGGAGCACAGAGCAACTAACAAACATATTTCGCCACCATTTGGACTCATATCATAGGCAGGTAACTACACAACCCAAAGTTCTACCAAAGTTGAGTTGTGCTTTAAGCCTTTATCTTATCTTCATGTAGCCTTTTATTTGATCTACCATGCTTTCTATTGACAAGTCTGCTCTGAAATAGGCTATTTGAGAGAAAGCAATAATCACACATTTCTATTACCAATGCATGTATAACATAAGAATTGGATTGTAAGCCAAAGTCCAAATTTCTCTATGTATACATACAGTCAAGCCGGAAAGTCTGCACACCCCTTTCACCTTCTACAGACATATTCTACAATAGATTGAGTTCATTGAGTTCAAAATTCTACACAAAATAGCCCATAATGACAAAGTGAAAACGGGTTTTTAGACATTTGTGCTAATTTATTAAAAATCAAAATGTAAAATATCATATGTACACAAGTGTGCACACTCTTTGATATGACACCAAAAAGTGAGCTGAGGTGCATTTTGTTTCCACTGATACTGCTTGAGATGTTTCTACAACTTAATTGGAGTCCACCTGTGATAAATTAAATTGATTGGACATGATTGGGGATTGCCAACACCTGCCTATATAAGGTCCCACAGTTGACAGTGCATGTCAGAGCAAACTCCAAGCCATGGGGTCAAAGGAATTATCTGCAGACCTCAGAAACAGGATTGTGTCAAGGCATAGATCTGGAAAAAGGTACAGAAAAATCTCTGCAGCTTTACAGGTCCCAAAGAGCACAGTGGCCACCATCATTCATAAATGGAAGAAGTTTGTAACCACCAAGAATCTTCCTAGACCTGGCCACCCGGACAAACTGAGCAATCGGGGAAGACGGGCCTTAGCCAGGGAGGTGAGCAGGAACCTGAGGGTCACTCTGATAGAGCTCCAGCGTATCCTTTTGGAGATGGGAAAACCTTTCAGAAGATCAACCATCCAGGCAGCACTCCACCAATCAGGCCTTTATGGTAGAGTGGCCAGACGGAAGCCCTCCTTAGTAAAAAGCACATCACAGCCCGCTTGGTGTTTGTCAAAAGGCACATAGAGGACTCTCAAACCATGAGAATCAAGATTCTCTGGTCTGATGAAACCAAAATTGAACTTTTTGGCCTGAATATCAAGCGTCACGTTTGGAAGAAACCAGGCACCGCTCATCACCTGGCTAATACCATCCCTACAGTGAAGCATGGCGGTGGCAGCATCATGATGTGGGGATGTTTTTCAGCAGCGGGAACGGGGTGACTAGTCCTGACAGAGGGAAAGATGAATGCAGCTAAGTACCCAGAGATCCTTGAAGAAAACCTGCTCCAGATCGCTCTGGACCTCAGACTGGGGCGAAGGTTTACCTTCCAACATGACAACGACCCGAAGCACACAGCCAAGAGAACAAAAGAGTGGCTTCGGAGAAAGTCTGTGCATGTCCTTGAGTGGCCCAGCCAGAGCCCAGACCTGAATCCAATTGAACATCTGTGGAAAGAGCTGAAAATGGCTGTGTACCGACGCTCCCCATCCAACTTGACGGAGCTTGCAAGAATATGCCAAGAGGAATGGGCAAAAATGTCCAGAAACAAGTGTGCCAAGCTCGTAGCTTCTTTCCCAATATGCTTTGAAGGTGCAGCAACCAAGTATTAGGTTAGTAAGTAAGTAAGTAAAACTTTATTTATATAGCGCCCTTCTCAACACGAATGTACAGAGTGCTTTACAGAACAGTACACAATACAATACAATTATAACATGTACAAAAAATAAATAAATAAAATAAATAAATAAATCAGTACAAGTTTATGACGAAACGCCAATGTAGGACAGCTAAAAACTCACCTCCCCCGACACCCCAAAAGCTTGTCGAAAAAGGTGAGTCTTCAGCTGCCCCTTAAAAATCTCCACTGAGACTGAGGCTCTCAGGTCCTGGGGGAGTTCATTCCATAGCCTTGGGGCCACCGCCTCAAAAGCACGGTCCCCCTTAGTTTTTGTCTTAAAAACACCCTTGGTAATATACAGAAAGGTACTGTTCCGTTTGAACACTAAAGGCAACACCCATAAATGTTGCTATTGATATTAATATTGTCAAATCTATCTACCCACTACAAGCCAAATTGGCAATATTTCAAACTGGTATTGGAATAAGTGATGTGTAACGACCCATGTGAGGATCCAGAGTGCTCCTTAACTTGATGTATTCCTGCAGCTGCTCTATGTACAGTGGGGTCAAAAAGTCTGAGACCACATTGAAAATCTGACATTTTTTCATGTAAACTTGGAAATAAACAATACGTTTATTAAGTATAAGTGGATTTTGGAAAAAAATCTAAAACAAAGAAAAGTTATGACATGTGAAATGAAGAGTTTTTTTGATTCTGCACTATTTCCAGGTCACTAATCAAATGTCCTTGAGTCTTATCCCTTCCATTGAAGCATGTGTTCAGACAACACTCAAGTGGATTTGATCTACTCAACAGTGGCTTGTTAGTTAATTGGCTTGCACCATCAGAAGACCAATACATAAAGCTTTGTTCACTGAGAGAGAGAACATTAACTGCCTCAGATACAAATGTGCTGAATAAAGAACGAGAGACTCCAATCAGTAAAAGTACAGTCAAAATAAGGCAAGCTAGTAGTGGTCTCAAAGGACGAGTAGCAGTCTCTAAACCACTTCTCAGGAGGGAGAACAAGGCCAAATGATTGGTATGAGCTAAGACATACCAAAAGTCCTTTTTACTGATGAATCCAAGTTTGAGATTTATGGCAGCAACAGAAGGGTTTATGTAAGGAGACAAACTAGAGAGTGATTGATACCACAGTGCATCAAAACAACAGTGAAACATGGTGCTGGGAATATTCAAGTCTGGGGCCTTTTTGCCTACTCTGGAGTTGAACACCTGCACCAAATCGACTACACCCTGACAAAAGAAAAGTACTACTCCATTCTTCAGAGACATGCTATACCCTCTGGTTTGGAGCTTTGTGGAGAAGGATTCATACTGCAACAGGATAATGACCCTAACACACCTCAAAGCTTTGCAAGAACTACGTGAAGACCAAAGAGGAGCAAGGAGTGCTGACTGTCATGGACTTTCCTTCACAGACCACCTGACCTGACCTCAACCCCATTGCACATTTATGGGGGCACTTAAAGACAGAGAAAGCCAAGCATTCAGTAACATCACAATATACTCTTTGGAACATTGTCAAATCATTTTAGGATAACATGGATCATCAGGTTCTGCACAAACTTGTGTAGTCCATGCCAGCTCGAGTAGAAGCTGTCATCAAAGCAAAAGAGGGACATACCAAATACTAATAATTTTGTGAAGTTTTCAAATATTTAACTTTTCATTCATTATGTGCTTATTCTCGATATCCTGTTTCACTGCGGTATAAATAGGTGACACACACAGGCCGAAACTCCTTAGTTTTCCATCAACATAGGGAGGATCTGAGAACACACAAATTAAATGAGACAAAAGGTAGTTGACCTTCATAAATCAGGCAATGGCTACAGAAAAATAGCTTCATGTCTGAAACTATCTATTTCCACGATTAGGGCAATAATTTTAAAGCAACAGGAGTTGTGATGAACCTGCCTGGAAAAGGACACAAGTGTAGTTTGCCCCCACACGCAGTGAGAAGGATGGTTCAAAGGGCAAACATTTATCCAAGAATCACAGTTTGAGAATTGCTGAAGTTGGGGTGACCAAGTTTCCAAAAGTACAATTCAATCTCAGTATGCCAACAAGCTTTTTAGAAGGCTTGTCAGAAGAAAGCCTCTGCAGTCATCATACCACAAATGTAACTCCCTGGAGTTTACTAAATGTTATCAGTGCTAACTGGGTGCTATGGTCAGACGTGACAAAAATTTTGCTTTCTGGCAATAAATACCAAACGTGGCTTTGGTGTAATAAGAGGCATAGTTATGCAGAAAAGAGCCTCATCTCACTGTGAAGTATGGTGGTGGATCTGTGATGTTGTTAAGCTGTTTTTCCTCCAAAGGCCCTGGGGACCTTGTTAGGATACATGACACCATGAAATACCAGGAGATTTTAGACCAAATTCTGGCTGCCTCTGCCAGAAGGCTAAAAGTGGGTCATAGCAGGACAAAATCTACACAAAAATAGTTCACTGACCACAGAATCAAGACAATGGCCATCCCAGTTCCCTGACCTGCACCCCATTGAAAACATGTGAGGTGCGCTGAAGAGGAGATTCCACAAGCAAGAACCAATGACTCTGAATGATCTGGAGAGATTATCCATGGAACATTACAGGAGAAGACTGTAATGTGCTGTTATCTTGGCAAAGGGAGGGTGCACAAAGAACTAAGTACAGGGAAGCCAATAAGTGTAACACACATCTTCTTCAAAATAACAATTATTTTGAATTAAAAATGAGATTTTCCTCAATGGGTTGATCAATGGGTTGTACAATTAAACTATATAATTTTCCTCATTTTTCAAGACATTTGATAAACAAACTCAATTTAATCCTGCAATTTTTTTTCATATTAATTGAGGTTGCCAATACTTCTGGTGGGCACTGTATGTGCTCCTGTGCTGTGCACAGGGTGTGCTGGTTTTTCTTAGCACGTTTGTTAGTCTTTAGCACTTAATTTCTCAATTAAAGCAATTAAAGATGTGAGACATTGTAGCTGAACTTGTGCTTAAACAAGATCTTATTTCCCCAGGCAAGCATATCTTTATCTCTTGGCATGCCTCATTACAGAATACAGTGATTCATATGTCATGTCAAATATGATGCACGGTGTAAAATATGTTTTGTGTTTCCTGAAACTAAATAAATGAACCCTTAACATATTCTGCTTGTTTGCTTTGTTTTATTTCAATCTTACATCTTAAAGTTTGAAGTTTGTAGTTCGAAAGGGGGTTGAGATGAATTAAGAAAAGTGTTTAAGAAGGTAAATTAGATGAAAGCAAGCACTAAACTTCCTCTTACCAGGGAGTTTTACAGACCACCCATCAGTAAGCCTTCGTGCTCTTCCTCACCAGTCATTTAGATTTAGACAAACGATTCATCTTGTCCTAAAAAAAATATTCATCTTATATTACATGTTAATGCTATTTACTAAGGAAATCTGATTCTATTTAAGATATAATTGCGTTTTTCGGCTTGTTTTAATCAAAAGTATATTCTGCATGTAATAATGTATTTCACATAACGTTATAAACAATATTGAATTTAGTGGAATAAGTTTATTTCATTATTATTATTATTATTATTATCTACAACCCTTCTTATATAGCAAAACATTCGAAATACCTTCCAAAATGATACGCTGTAACGTTAAAGTTATAGCTATACCTAACCAAATCGCTGATACTGTAAGTATCATACAGTACGGTAACGTTAATTTACTGCTAACACAGATAGCTAGTCAGCAATCTAGCAAGAAAAATCGTAAGAAGCCTACGTTTGACAAGGAACCAAAAAAATTATAATTTGGCTAGCTACCAGGTATGATGGCTTAGCTTCTGACAGCACAGTATATGAAATATGCAACGTTAGCTAGATAGAAAAACCATGTCAGTGTGACAGAATTTCGTCGTGACATCAATTTAAAATCGGATTAATTGCCAAGAGCGTTAACAGTTAGCTAGCAGAGCGAGCCGAGATTTATCTCAGTAACGTTAGATAGTCTACAAGCTCGTTAAAAAACGTTAACTAGCTACCCAGTTAGAACCGTGTACGTTAGCTACAGTGGGTTACTAACATTAACTAGCTAACGTTAGTTTGGTATTAAAATAATAAATTTAGTAATATCATAATAATTATTATTATTATTATTATTATCCTAAATTACAAATATAACGTTAGATGTATTTGTGATGACTCACAATCTGATACGTTTAAATTTATTTGACAAAAGGATAGCATAGCACCAACTAGCTAGCAAAGTAGAATCCGTAATAATGCACAGCGTTACGGTAATATTGAGGCTAACGTGTAGCTAGTTGTAGTATTTACGTTAGCTATAGCAAGGCAGCCAGTATTATCTATTGAGTAGCGTTATACTTATTTCTTGGTTGCGAATGACCTGTCATCTATCATTAATTCGCCTTCTTCCACTTACCGTCTACAGTTCTGTGGTTTTCCCCCTAAACTGGTACCGTTATCTGTGAGGCCAGTACTGACGTTGGCTGTGATAACGCAGTTCTCCCCTCCTGCTCCTCCAATATTATGGTTGAGTCTTGTGTGCGACTCTTTCCCTTAGCAACGAGGACTCCGCCAGCGTTGCCAAACGCAATGGCTTGTGGGACCTCACGGAGAAAAATGCCGTGTTCAACTTCTCCCACGTGCCGTGTGTTGCGAACAGAAACCGACGGAGAACAAAAAATATATGAAGGTTAAACATGTGGCGCGTTATCCCTGAAGTTTCCTATTCGCTTTACAGAGTATACACTTTGTATGACGTTTAGCTGACATCACGACCTTGATGTGGTGAGCAGTGAGGGCACGGTCTATGGGCAATTGGGCATGAGTCACCATGTTTGTTTAAGAGCCAGGCTGTGCCTAGCTAAATTTGAACGTATCAAACTGGACATAGCCTACGCCCTACGGTATGGTATAGTGCAATGCAAACTTGATTCGTCCATTGATGCAAGCTACTCTTTTTGACGAGTCAATGATGTAATTTCTCCATACCAGTACAGTTTTTCATTGTACAATTTATGTTTTATAATATTGTGGTTTATATTTGCACATAGCATAGCCTATATGACATTAGCCTACAGCGCATAACATGCATCAAATTTAAAAACCTTGTGTAAAATATTTATACCAGTGCCTAATTTGCAAGTTGAATATTTATACTTATTAGGCTACCTGTAGCCTATCTCACTTTATACATCTTCATACATTGGCAAAAAGACAGGTGACTTCATAGGATGAAGTAGCCTAACGTTAATAATTTCAACCAATCTTTCAATGTGCCTTGCAGGACATTTACCTGCTCCCTATCTTTGTTTTGGGAGAACATTTAATCTGGGAGAAGCATGATGTTGCTCTTTTCTCCAGTAGATGGAGCAATTAATCCATAGTTTTTCATGATGAACACAGTAGGCTACACACACACACAAAAAGATTTAAATGCACAGTCCAATCTTTTTTGACTATTTTAGTACACTTCAACAGTTTGATTAAATGCAGTATTTGTCTGATGTTGGTGCATAATGAGGAAGTGTATACTATCCAATAGCCTACCTGTTATTGCAAAATTGCTAATTACTTCGCTCACATTGACTTCACAGGCCCAGCAAAGATATTGCTAAGGTGGGAACGTGGATTATAGCCTATGTAGTCCATATCATTTTGTTAATTTGGACTGATTGTCACTATAGCAAAAGTTAAGTGAGAAATATGTACAAACTGAGCATTTGTGATAGTGAACAATTAAGGCAATACATTAAATACAAATATGGACAGAATAAAAATCAGTCACTGGTGCCTTCCAAAAGCTGAAATTGGGCAAAACAATTCCACACAGGCCCACAAAGTGTACAGCTGAGATGTTTATCTCTGTTGATCACTCTGCTCAGTGGTCTCTGTCCCCTCTTCAAAGTCTGAAACCATCTCCATGGGTCTGCTTGCATGCAAAATCAGATAAGCCAGCTTTTTTTGATAGCTTTCATTTATTTTACACCCTTTGTTCACAGAGCTTCCCGTATCAATTAATACCAACATCGCCCTGTGCCTGAGACAGCCAACTAGAAATGGAAAAAGAGAGAAAAACATGCAAGTTGATTGCAACGAACACTCATTTTGATCCCTTGTTTTTTGAGGGGTGATTATGTTCCAGAAGTTGACCGCCCTTGCCATAAGCAGCCATGATCATGATTGATTAAACCTGGGGCAACCAGCTATAGCCAGAGGGGTCATTGCAGCCAGGCAATGCAGGCACTACTGGATGCAGTCCAGTCCTTGTCATCTGTGGGCCATGCTTCGGAGGTCCAGCCCGGTTGTGTTGTTTGCTCAGGCCGTCTGACGGTGTTTGCAGTATAGCCGACGGGCAGCAACTTGAACGTGAGGTTTGAAGTGATGGGGATTCTGCCAAGGTGATGAATAGCCGGCTTTTTGTAGAACTGCCTCACGGTGACTTCTCTTCCTCACCCTTTCCACTAGACAGAAGAGGGTGCGTGTCCATATTGTAGTGTTTATTAGGTGTCACAGCCCATTGGTAAATACAGATGTACTCATAATAAATTGACATTATGACAGTGAACAGTCGTACACCCTATTCATGCATTTTCAAATCAATTAGATCTGAATTGTGACTCAAAAGATCAGATGCACTACACATAAACACACACACACAGAAAAACCAGTGGAAATAATAACACTCAACAAAATGTGTTTTTCAAAACAAACTGTGACAAGGGAAATTGAATTACAACCTAAAGTGGATGTTTATGGGAAAGCCGTTTGTGAGAAAGAAAAAAACAATAGTGTAAGCGCTTCTGAGTGTACATAGACATAGTAGTCAGCAAAAATATGGCTCAACTGTCACCTTGCAATCACACCTGATTTCAATAGCCGTTCTTGTCAGAATAACATATACAACTCACCGAAAAGACTTGGGAAGATTCTGAGAGTTGATTTGATAATCTAATCCAGACTGCTTTCCTAATGTAATCAGACTTTCTCTTACTGAGCTACATAATGGACCGAGGCTTTGCAATGAATATCACTTCACCTGAAGTGTTACAACAACCACTTGGCATTCTTCCAAAATAATTACACATCATTCTATCCATTGTGGTCATTTAATCCCTATGTAATCCTTGACATCATCCTGCTTCCAGATTGTCTGCTTCAACAAAAACACCTTGTCATTCACCTGGATAATCGTCACATACCATGTTTGTACAGTGCAATTTGTAGGATTACTTGTACTTACTCTGGTAAGAAAAGCAACTCAGAAGTGGGAAAAGACAGAGGCTTCGCTTGGATTAAAATTTTTGAGGATATTTGACATTCCTCAGTATTGCTGATTACAGACACTAAATTCATTTTTACAAAATACACTAGACACACTTAGGAGATTTCAGTTCTGTTTTATTCACTGCAGAACTTAAAATCTAAAGTGTTTCTATTACAAAACATACTATTGTTGGATAAGAACAGTGTAGTAATTTGATACACTGAGCACAATCTAGTATGTTTTTCATACAGGTATTTTTTGGACAGAGAAGAGAAAACTCAGAGGTTGTAAGATGATCTCGCAAATGTAGTGCATTACAGCTGTTTCAATATCATTTAAGCAGGTTATGATTTCAATAAATCATAACCTTTAAATAAATCGTTTGTGTTATCTGAAGTATTTATCTGAAATGTTGTTTATGACTCCTGAAAATTAGTATGGTTGATTCAAGGAATCATTGTCATGTTGAAGTTTGAAATGTGAGAACCATCACCATTAATGCTTTAACCTACTAGAAGAAGTATCTTATTTAGATTAATTTTAATTGCTCTGAATGAGGTTTTCTATAGTTGAAGCCCCCCAGGTAGCATGTACAGCTAAAGTACGTGTGCTTTGGATCAAGTTCCAGATTCAGAATTAAATCAAGACCATGTCAGCACCAGCTTTGGCCAGGGGTCTCACAGGATGGCACACGATTGGCCATACCATCTCTCAGGGAGGAAGGCTTTTAGGTCATAGGGATTTAGTATTCATCATTCAAGAGTGGCTCTTACAGTAAATCAGTCATTTCCAGTCTACCCACATTAGCTATGCATAAAATGTAGTCTTCCAACACAGTGACCATGAATCTCAGTTGGTGGACTTCAAAAAATAGTGGTTGGCAGCATGTGTTTTGGACAATGCGCGTGTTAGTTTGCAGCCACTCTTTGTAGCCACAAGGAACAGAAATGCACTTTTATCAGTGGTCATAGAAAGAAAAAAAAGTCTTTCAGCAATGTCTGTTTTGTGCCAAAGAGGTCAAATAAAGATCTTGAGTGGCACTTAGTGCTACCATAGGCCAACAGCTGCGCAAAGCAGGAGATGGAGCACTTCATAGACAGTATTAAAAAAGGAAGAAGAGAGGGGAAAGCAAAAACAAGGACAAAGGCATTACATTTCCTAATTTCCTGCGCGTGACTTCAGTGAATCCTTCCAGTGGAACACTCTAGGTAGCTGGTGGTACTCTTGTGATTGATGTTCCCTGAGCGTGGATAGGACTTGAGTCGGGCCCTCTCGGATAAGCCACCATGTTGTCTGCGTAGGTGGTATCAGCTGTCCCTTCCCATGCAGGCTTTCCAGCCAGGATAACAATCCAGCAACTGTGCATTTCATCTGGGGCCTTTCTCAGTCCAGTCAATAATAAGAGAAATTGGTGCCAAATAAGGATTGCTTTTAATGCGTGCCTTAATTTTCAAGCAGGTCATAAAAAATCTAAATAACTGCAATTATTATGAATCCAAAAGTGTAAGAGATATTTTTTCATTGTTTTTCCTGACCCACATGATTCAATGTGATTCACCTTTTTGCCATGTTAGCCTGGAATCAGGTTCATGTTAACATGGTTGCAGTTTTGTAGCATTTAATGTGCCTCCTGGCTATATCATGGCCCAGGCTAGGAACTGCTGCTGGCTCAATTTCAGACCTACCATTCATTGTAGCTAAAGTGGGTTAAGGGACAGCATTTGACTTTGATGTGAAGGCTATGTGGCCAGATTTGTACTTGTAAAACTATGAAAGAAAACTGTTGAATTATGAGCTAAGCCAGTCTGGAAATGGCCACTAAAAGTAGCTAATGGTCACTAAAACGAATTAATAACCAAACAGTAACCCCATATTTCCTAAAAATGTGCACATTTAAATCGTGTGCAAACATGTTACATGGCGTTGCTATTTTCATTCTATATACGATTGCTAATTACATTAAATTTCTGCCACCTTTAGTGAGAATTGACTATAATTAAGTATGCCAACAAAAATCTATGAAAACAATGCAGTTGCAAAGTAATTTTGTTTCTTTCAGTTTCTTAGTTTTCAAGGCTTGCTATCATAAGGACAACTGTAGTTAAGTTATTTATTGACTCAAAAACTGAGCTTGGCAAATAGCTTTTTGATTATAGGATTTGATTATGTGCTGTGTGGAGTGTTTTTGCACCAAGAAACAGGACTTTAGCTGGACACACCATTCAGGAGGAAAATGGCGGAAGATTATATTGAACCCCTCCGATCTGACGGGCCAGGAACACTGGTACGTGGTCAATGAGAACACAAGAAAAGCATGCAGGACACAGACACCTGGACGCTACAGTGAATGTTGGTACATTGCAGTCATGCTTAGGCAAAGCATTAGGTCAAACTATGGTTAGATTGGGGGGGGGGGACTGTTAATCTTAAAAATGAAAATGCTTTTTAACAATACATGAAGAGCCTCTAAACCCTGATTTTGTTTCCCTCGTCTCTCTGCAGGTCATTCACACTTTAATACAGGTCCTGTGAGAACTACTCTGCAAGGCCCACTTTCAGTATGAGAATCATTTCAACCATCTGTAAATATCATCACTTTACCCATCTCTAAATATCACCTGCCCGAGGCCTGGATATGCTGGGCTTTTCTGGCTCCTAATGTAATGCTTGCTTCTGTTGGCGGTGACTTGCTGTGCCGATCTTTATCAGTGTGTTTGAAGGCTAAGCTGTGTTGTTTACATGCTTTCTGCACTGACTAGAAAAAGTTAGAGTAATATGATATTTTGTCATGTCCTTGTATAGGTCCAGGTGTAAAATGGACTCTTTACCCCATAGTTTTAACACATTGCATTTTAAATTTATAATTTATAGCAAACGATAGCATGCCTCTTGACAGTGGACAGTACACAAAGTATAATACAAAGTATTATATTATATAGCAGCATAACAGTTTTGGGAACACACAATATGCGCCAAGTGAAAAAAACAACAACACTCATTTAATCTGTTTTGACGTTGGTGGAGTAATCCATCAATCGGTGGATATGTTAGACTTGATTTAGGTTGCACTGGGATTCATTAACCATTACATTGTTGGGGAATGTCCTGTAGATATAAGGGTTATGTTTCATAGGGGCATTCTTTCCATTACAATATGTGATGAAGGCGGTCTTTTATATTCATTTGTTTCCATTTCATTTCAGGGGCTCACACACAAAGTGACCCCAATATTACTTTACAGTTGCCCAGGTCATTAGCTTTAAAACGAAAGTTTTTTTAAAATTTTGTAGATTAAATAACATAACATATTTTTTTACTCTATTTCATACATTTGGCAATAACTATCCACATTTCCATCTTCCTGACACTTATAAAACCAAAGGTTCTGACTGTACCCGAAACTGAGGGGGATACAGCGATCAGTGACCTGGGTGACCTTCAAGCCATGGTATCTAAAGCAAAGCAAACAAGATTCGGTTGTGATAATAATAAGTCAACATCTTCAGGCCAAAGTTTGTTTCCCAAACAAAGGGCGGAGAAAAGGTCTTTGTCATTTATAGTAGGCAAACAGGCAGTTTACAAGATTTGATGAAACAGGCAGTTTACAAGCAACGAATGTCTGAAATACATTGTGGACTGCTCTTTGGTCTTATTTTAATTGACATACGCTGTAAGATATATGATCATTTTGTAAACTGAACTGTTTCATTTTATGATATGTTATTTTGCATCATTATTTTATACCTGTAACTTATTATTAAACGATATATGATAAAATTACATAATATTTTATTTTAAAATATAAGTACCTGATACGATTTTAAAATATATTTTTTCTTAAGTTTTTTCTAATTTCAAATAGTAATAGTAAGTCCATTGCTGAAATACCCTGCCCCTTCAGGAGAGCACATACCAAATCTCTCCTTTGAAATACATGGTCAGCCCTCTCTTAGTTCCAGAAGTTTCCATAATGTCTGTGAAGGCAGACTGTACGACTGTGCGATGAGACAGGGGAAATCCTGCCAGGCTTAACCCTCTCTCCTCTGGCACACTGTGGGCATCCTCTTTCACACTTCTAGTTTTGCATTGCTTAGCTGAAGGTCTGTAACAAACTTCTGTGAACACTATGGGTAATTATATGTCCACCACGCCACAGCCACAGTCTGGACTTTCAAAATGCGGAAAATTTTCATTTGTCTGAAAAAATTTTTTTTTTCAAATGAACCTCTGGGCAAGTATTTAGCTGGAACTAAACAAACTGAAATTATGCAGTATTGTATGTTTCCACATGGTATACACAACCAAAGCCTTTCCCTTTTTTCAATTTTCAAACATATTTATGAACATACGCCTGATGATTGGGTATGCATGCCACAAACAAGAGGAAGGCCATTGCTGGCCATTGTTCATGCGTCCCTGATAAACTCAGCTTCAGAGCATTATTCTTGTACAACATACTGTTGCGAATACATTCTCATAAGATAATCTCGGAGCTGTAACAAAGGCAGTAAATCCGATGTTTAATAAACACCAACTTTGTGAAGAAGACATATGGTAAAAGCTGGAAGAGATTCTTCATATTTTTGGGGTCACTAAGTGTAGAAATCGATAGGGGCATTCATTCTAACCTTATTTGATTATAAGTTTGATGAAGCAAAGTTTTTAAAAAAAATTTGTTCTTATTAAATATTTTGAATTAATTTCAGTAACTTAATATGCATTTGAAAAGGAATAAAGCATGCACTTTCAGTTTTAGTTCATTTCTGAAGAGAGCAGAACATCACAAAGATTACACTGACTGTCCCACGATTAATCTATACTCCCTTAGCAGATTGTTCTCACGGCTGCCCTACTGTGCATGCCTCTCCGTACAACCGTAAAACAGAAATATACCAGCATCAGCGAATTCTGATCCAGTTTCCTAAATGCACACAAGCAGAAATGTTACCCCAAGCAGACAGCACTGACATTTAGATAAGCATCAGCCATCACTATTCTTTTCAACTGGTGTGTACTGTCAACTTCAAGCTGGGGCCTTTTGATTGCGCGTGAGTGTGAAGCGTTTGTCATTGAGCCCTGAGAGTATTTCCTTTGTGGGTAATAACACGTAGCTCAGGTGTTGGCTCTGCCAGGTGATCTTTCCCCCTCTCTCCTCAGCTCCACCAAAAACAATCCCACAACATCTTTGTTTGGTCCCTGGTTGTTTATACAGAGGGAAAACATGGATGACTTGCGCCACTACAATTAACGAACACTTAGCACCCTTTCACATATGAAGATTAAAGAAATGTTTTATTTCTTAAACAATGTCCTTGTTTATGTGTTTTGCTGCAAGTTGTTGATATATAAACATGTTTTGCCATTAAGTACGAAAGCCTAAAAATAATAGAAATTCTCAACAAAAAAAGAATACGAAAGAAGTTGAGAGTGGTTGCAATACAAGTACATTTATTTATATGAATATTCCACCTCAGAGGATCCTTTTGGAAAACTTGTTGGTCTTGAATTCATTAGTTTGCTTGCTGTGTTGGTAGAATAATGGGTCAAACATTATGAGGGCATTATAAATAGAACACCATTACATTCTGATAGTAACAAATAGCTGTTTTACAAAAGAAGCCTCTTTTTAGATTGAGAATTGCTTCATAAAGGGTACTGAATTTGGTCTGTTTTCTGAAAATGGTCAATAGTTTACCTTAATCCCATCATTTAAATGTTAGGCCACTCATTACATCAGCAAAGGTCATAACAGAAAAGAGAATTTGATTTTCCCACAAACATTTTTTTGTGGTTTTACCTTCTGATAGAACAAACTTTGATGTTGTCAAAAGTATATTTACTATTCAACATGATATTCCACACTCTACTCACAGATGATATGCCAATTCATAAAACCAGCCAAAGTAAATGTCACAAACAGTCTTGTTTCATCACCCCGACTAGTAATTATATTAATTTTCTAATTGAATAATGTGAGAAGCCTCCTGCCTTTGCTGTGTAAAAAACTGGCTCTAGGTGTCTTCTGCAGAGTTTGGGCAGGAACCAGGTGTGCAGGATCTGACTGTGTTTGGTGTTGTTTACCCCTTTCTCTGTTTATGGTGCTTATCAAATTACAAAGGCCAGAATTAGGGTCTGTTGCCCGAACTTAGCAGTAATCATCACATGGATTGCACGGAATACTTTCCCCTCTGTTTGTATGGGCATCTTAACCTGTTTTCATTTCTACCCCTCATTACACATGAGATCCAAACACTTGTGGGGAGGATTTCAGAGGGGTCACTGTCTCTTAAAATCACGTTTGAGTTCCCTAGAGGAACCTACTTTACCTCATACACTACCATTCAAAATTTTGGGGTCACTTAGAAATGTCCTTGTTTTTGAAAGAAATTTATACTTTTATTCATCAAGGTAGCATTAAATATAAAGTAATTAAATTAAAAATACAGTCCAGACATTAATAATGTAAGAAACTACTATTTCTATTTAATTATATTTCTACTTTAGCAATTGTAGCCCTTTTTACACATAGCCCCCCCCCCCCCCCCCATTTTAGGGCACCAAAAGTAATTAACATAAATGTAAATAAATAAATAAAGTCATCATATTTAATATTTGGTTTCATATCCTTTGCATGCCATGACTTCCTGATGTCTGTGACCCAACAACATAAAACAATCTTATTTTCAGTTAGTCTTACAAGACATACTATAACATCTCTGAATTTGAATGGATCTCTATGGGATTTGGGGGGTGGGACTAGATTAAGCTGTAAATTACATGCAAATAGTATGGAACACATGGTTGTCTAAATGGCTGTAAGTTATCTAAAACCATCCCTCTGCTGCCAGATATGCAATAGATATGGATGGATCACTTTAAGGGTTGTTTCTCCTGACTCATTTTCCTATTGAATTCTATGGAAAAATGAGTCAGGAGAAACAACCCTTAAAGTGATCCATCCATATCTATTGCATATCTGGCAGCAGAGGGATGGTTTTAGGCTCGTTTGATACCTCAGACCCTTGATAACTTACAGCCATTTAGACAACCATGTGTTCCATACTATTTGCATGTAATTTACAGCTTAATCTAGTCCCACCCCCCAAATCCCATAGAGATCCATTCAAATTCAGAGATGTTATAGTATGTCTTGTAAGATTAACTGAAAATAAGATTGTTTTATGTTGTTGGGTCACAGACATCAGGAAGTCATGGCATGCAAAGGATATGAAACCAAATATTAAATATGATGACTTTATTTATTTATTTACATTTATGTTAATTACTTTTGGTGCCCTAAAATGTGTGTGGGGGGGGAGACTATGTGTAAAAAGGGCTACAATTGCTAAAGTAGAAATATAATTAAATAGAAATAGTAGTTTCTAACATTATTAATGTCTGGACTGTATTTTTAATTTAATTACTTTATATTTAATGCTACCTTGATGAATAAAAGTATACATTTATTTCAAAAACAAGGACATTTCTAAGTGACCCCAAACTTTTGAACGGTAGTGTAAAATAGAGCGTTTGGAATGTTTGAGTTCCCTAGAGGAACCTAAGTTACCTCATAAAATAGAGTGTTTGGAATGTTTGAGTTCCCTAGAGGAACCTAAGTTACCTCATAAAATAGAGCGTTTGGAATGTTTGAGTTCCCTAGAGGAACCTAACTTACCTCATAAAATAGAACATTTGGAATGTTTGAGTTCCCTAGAGGAACCTAAGTTACCTCATAAAATAGAGCGTTTGGAATGTTTGAGTTCCCTAGAGCAGTGATTTTCAACCAGTGTGCCGTGAGAGATCGTCAGGTGTGCCGTGAGAAATTATCTTATCCTATTAACTTCACTTAATTAGTAACACTTTTGGTTGGTGGTGTGACACAGGATTTTTTTTAATGTAAAAAATGTGCCTTGGCTCAAAAAAGGTTGAAAAACACTGCCCTAGAGGAACCTAATTTACCTCATAAAATAGAGCATTTTGTATGTTTGAGTTCCCTAGAGGAACCTAACTTACCTCATAAAATAGAGCATTTGGAATGTTTGAGTTCCCTAGAGGAACTTAACTTACCTCATAAAATAGAGCGTTTGGAATTTTTGAGTTCCCTAGAGGAACTTAACTTACCTGATAAAATAGAGCAATAAAATGCAATAGTATAACAAGCTGGCTGTCACCAACTTTGCTGTCCATCATGAAAGAGCATCAAGGCAACCCAAAATTTTAGGAGGCAGTCGGAAACTCGCTCAAATTACTTTATTTCACAATGTCATGATGACAAGTATGCACTCTTGCATGATTCATCTTTCCAACGAACACATAAGGAAGGCCATTAACAATGTACGTGGTCACAGTAAAGCTAAAAAAGTATGGGTAACCAATTCTTATAAATCTAAAAACACTAACAGGTTACTCCCTATAATCATGACAGAACGATTCTGACAGAAAAGGGATTCAATTATTACATTCAGGAAAGATCCACACTCAACATTTTAGTCAAACATTTCATCTTATTTCCATCATCCGTGAAATTACATTGTATGGTCAGGGCAGTTATATACATAACTCCGGGAACAGGGCTTTATTAAGGACATGCTGGTTTGAGGCAAGATGGGTAGTGATACATTCACATTTATTTTGAAGCTATGTATGGCTTTTTGCAAGGAGAAACGTAGACACACATTGAGGGCAGCCAGTCATAAGACTGACTGTCCAAGTAAACTGGTACTAATTAATTCTCTCTAACTGATGGAAAGTCTGGTTTCTGGCAATTGTAAGCCCACTTTAAATAGAATCAAGGACTTCGACATAGTTGTAGAACCAGCTCTACAACTGCTGAATCAAGAACGTGTTTCCTAAAAAAACACACAATATCAGATTTGTTCTACTGATGCCAAGACTCAAGGCAGAGGGAAGTCCAAACTCAGAAATAGCTTTTACTGAGAAACACAGAACAAAACAACAAATTTGAGACTACGTGACTGCTATGCGATAACTAAAAACAGAGTGAGGAGGAAAACCCATGACTTAAATACAAGAAGAGACGGGCGCAATCAATAACCAATAAAACTCAGGTGGGACAGATGAAATCAAAATGAGACGCTAGGACTGGGGAAATGGCGGCATCTGGGGGTCAGGAATAGAACTGTTCTGGGTTGAGCTCAAATTCCATTTCAATTGAATCAATTCAGGAAATGAATTGAATTTCAGTTTAAACAGGATGATGTACAGGGCAGTGACGTTTCTTTTAAGTTTATTTAAGAGATGGCATGTGGTAACAAGAATAGATCTGGCAGAAGCCCTCCCTTCAAGTGCTTGGCAGCCTGGAGGCACAGGATAAATGGTGGCACTCTCCAGTCCCCGCAAAGGGGGAGTGCAGGATACTGAAACTAGAATAGTGACCTGGATTGATTGGACTGACTCAGAGTTCTCCTTGCTACAGCTTCCATTTAATTTTCTGCTCTGCTACTGATGTATTTTTGAATCAATAAATTAACATGCATTTATCTAACTGTACTTGCAGGCCAATGGCTATTTAATTATATTTTACTGTCTGATTACATTTAAAATATCCCCATCGTGAGAAACACAGAAAGCTTACATTCAGATGTTTATGCAATTATGTCTTGAATTGATATTTATCTTGTACAAAAGGCCCCAAATGTAATGCAAAAACAGAGCATATAGTGCACATGGCATTACCAAGTTTACAGTCTTATTATGTTGCATCACATATTAGAAGATATTTCGACAAGGTAGCACATTCCAAAGCAAATTGTTGTGGTGTATTATCTCTTTCTGCACTCATCCTCCTTACTACCATTAGCCAGTCATTCTCCCTGCCAGAGGCATTTTATGAAAACCTCTTTAAAAAACATGTTTAATCAAAACTCTGTTTCCATGTATACACCTATCAATGGCAATAACGCTTTCCTTGCCTCCCGTTTAGTCCAAAATGTCAATGTAAATTGTGTTGTAAATGGCAAAAACATTTCCATGGGATATAAAATTTTTTGTGTGTGATATTTTATATCTTTTTATTATTTGTATGTATCTAATTTATTTTGGTATCCACAACCTAATACAGTCAAGCCAGAAAGTCTGCACACCCCTTTCACCTTCTCCACGTTTTATTACGTTACAGACATATTCGACAATAGATTGAGTTCATTTTTTGTCTCAAAACTCTACACAAAATAGCCCATAATGACAAAGTGAAAACAGGTTTTAGACATTTGTGCAAATATTTAAAAAATCAAAATATTAAATATCATATGTACACAAGTGTTCACACCCTTTGATATGACACCCAAAAGTGAGCTGAGGTGCATTTTGTTTCCACTGATACTGCTTGAGATGTTTCTACAACATAATTGGTGTCCACCTGTGATAAATTTAATTGATTGGACATGATTGGGGATTGCCAACACCTGCCTATATTAGGTCCCACAGTTGACAGTGCATGTCAGAGCAAACTCCACGTCATGGGGTCAAAGGAATTATCTACAGACCTCAGAAACAGGATTGTGTCAAGGCATAGATCTGGAGAAGGGTACGGAAAAATCTCTGCAGGTTTACAGGTCCCAAAGAGCACAGTGGCCACCATCATTCATAAATGGAAGAAGTTTTCAACCATCAAGAATCCTCCTAGACCTGACCGCCCAGCCAAACTGAGCAATCGGGGAAGACGGGCCTTGGCCAGGGAGGTGAGCAGGGTCACTCTGACAGAGCTCCAGCGTATTCTTGTGGAGATGGGAGAACCTTTCAGAAGATCAACCATCCAGGCAGCACTCCACCAATCAGGCCTTTATGGTAGAGTGGCCAGATGGAAGTAAAAGGCACATCACAGCCCGCTTGGAGTTTGCCAAAAGGCACCTAGAGGACTCTCAAACCATGAGAATCAAGATTCTCTGGTCTGATGAAACCAAAATGTAACTTTTTGGCCTGAATACCAAGCTGGTATGGTCTGGGGAAAACCAGGCACCGCTCATCACCTGGCTAATACCATCCCTACAGTGAAGCATGACGGTGGCAGCATCATGATGTGGGGATGTTTTTCAGCAGCGGGTACGGGGCGACTAGTCCTGATAGAGGGAAAGATGAATGCAGCTAAGTAAACCGAGATCCTTGAAAAAAACCTTCTCCAGAGCACTCTGGACCTCAGACTGGGGCGAAGGTTTACCTTCCAACATGACAACGACCCGAAGCACACAGCCAAGAGAACAAAGGAGTGCCTTCTGAGAAAGTCTGTGCATGTCCTTGAGTGGCCCAGGTAGAGCCCAGACCTGAATCCAATTGAACATCTGTGGAAAGAGCTGAAAATGGCTGTGTACCGATGCTCCCCATCCAACCTGACGGAGCTTGCAAGGATATGCCAAGAGGAATGGGCAAAAATGTCCAGAAACAAGTGTGCCAAGCTCGTAGCTTCTTTCCCAAGACGCCTTGAAGCTGTAATTGCTGCCAAAGGTGCAGCAACCAAGTATTCAGCTATGGGTGTGTACAGATATGTAACCCCTAAATAACCTATTTTTGTCAGTAAAATAAAATAGCATATTTTCTAAAAACCTGTTTTCACTTTGTCATTATTGGCTATTGTGTGTATATGTTTGAGGCAAAAAATGAACTCAATCTATTGTAGTATAAGTCTGTAACATAATAAAACGTGGAGAAGGTGAACGGGGTGTGCTGACTTTCCGGCTTGACTGTACCTACTCAACCTCCCCTTTGCACTTACTGTGCACTTACTGTCGGTTAATACACTGACTGCTACTGTCGTTTGTGGTACTGACTTGGCATCCTCTGTGCTCATAGAGAAACTCATAGAGAAACTTTTATGTGTACACTTTTGTAAATTGCTCTGGATAAGAGTGTCTGCTTAATGTGATGTCATGGTTTCTGAAGATTAGTCATTAGTCCAGCTTCCCAAGCAGTGCCCCTCCCCCTGGACAGAGAATCAATTATGGAAAGAAAGATTTGGGTATTCTAAATTAGCAGTGAGGGTCTGTTTCCCTTCAGTTTGTGCGAAGCAAGAATTGTCCAATTAAAGATCCTACCGTTAAACTTTCAACATTCAATTCAATTAAATACATTTTGTATCGTGCTTTTTACAGAGAACGGTCACAAAGACGCGTGTACAGAAGAATCCCCAAACAGCAAACAAGGTAAAAACTCTCAAACAGTGGCGAGAGAAAACATCCTTATTAAGATTCCACCTGTGACGCCTGTGGACGGGTCCACGGAACTGATTTCTTTATGTATTTCGCTCTCTTATTCCTGGACAATATGACGTGCTGTGTGAAACGACACACGTACCCCAGCTGAAGCTACCGCAGTGATTCACCCCTCAGCGTTTCCTCCATTGCATTGTCAGGCTGTCACGTGTACAGTACTACACTCCTGGAAAAGGATACCATACTGTTAATATGGAAGTGAGCTGCCCCATTCACATTCGCCCACC
Organism: Ilyophis sp. 1 JC-2022; assembly: GCA_022702515.1. Taxonomy (NCBI): domain Eukaryota; kingdom Metazoa; phylum Chordata; class Actinopteri; order Anguilliformes; family Synaphobranchidae; genus Ilyophis; species Ilyophis sp. 1 JC-2022. The sequence goes on from CM040403.1 coordinate 42,247,462, forward strand.
ACCTAAGAGATATCATGCAATTTAGAAGAAATAGAATACGCTCTTCAAGCACCTACAGAAAAAACTCCTTCGCTTCTGCCTCTTTCATTCACTGATAATTGAAACATATCTAGCTAATTGAAACATATCATGCTGTAGTTTTATGCTTTTAGAGCTTATATTTTTTTGTATTTACAATTACTTATTTTAAAAAAAATAATAATTGTCTCTGCATGGAAATTGCATTTTATTTATTTATTTTTTTGACATTTTATTTAGTTGTTTTTTTTAAACTTTTTTTAATGTCCATCTGTAGAAATGTACTGTTTTTTACTGAATACAGGCATCAGTCTCAATTAGGAATGCTTATTGTTGTTTTTGTGTGTACTCTGTGTGCAGTGCTGGGGAAACTACACTGATAACGTAGTTGTATAAACTACCAATTACTTCACACTGAATGTCGTTGAACTAAAGCCAACTTACCCTAAAGAGAAAGAGCTTCTGAAACTACAAAAAAATATTTAATGTTTTACCTTTTTTTTGTAAATATACACTAATTCCGAATTTGATGCCTGCAACACGTCCCAAAGAAGTTGGGACAGGGGCAAAAAAAAGACTGGGAAGTTAAAAAAATACCTGTTTGGAACATTCCACTGGTAAACAGTTGATGCTATCATGACTGGACATAAAAGGACTATAATAACCTCTCTGCACTTGAATGGATATCTATGGGAATTGGGGGGTGGGACTAGATTAAGCTGTAAATTACACAGGAATAGCATGGAAGCCATGGTTGGCTAAATGGCTGTAAGTCATCAAGAATCTGAGGTATCAAACGAGCCTCAAACCATCACTCAGCCAGATATGCAGTAGATATGAATGGATCACTGTAAGGGTTGTTTGTCCTTCCCATTCCCCTACGTTCCATGCCAACCCTGCCTACTTTCCGTCGTGGCCTGAAAACTCACCTTTTCAGACTCCACCTGGACTAATACTTATCTAGGACCTCATGGTTTGTGTTCTTGTTGAACTATGTACTCAAGATAGTCAAGTTTATAATGGTTAGAATAGAATTGTATTAGAGCTGATTTACCCAGTTCACTGTGAACTGCATTGTGTTCATTACTAGGGATAGCTGCTACTGTATGTGAAGAATGTGCTTTCTTATCTGTTCTGTAGTTACTTCGATGACCTTTCTGTATGCACTTACTGTACGTCGCTTTGGATAAAAGCGTCTGCTAAATGAATGTAATGTAATGTAATGTAATGTCCTGACTTATTTTTTCATAATCCAGTTCAATAGAAAAATTAGTCAGAAATAGTTGGTAGTTCCTATAGTCAACTACACCTCTGTGTCAAAATGACAAAAAAACAATGAACTACTACACAAATTTGAATCTACTCAAACTACCAGTGTGTTGAACTACCATACAGTATTTCTGGTCAGGGTCGCTGGAGCCTATCCCAGCATGCATGAGTACAGGAATACACCATTCACTCACACACCTTTCACTCATGCCTATGGCCAATTTTAGAGTCTCCAATCTGCCTAACCTGTATGTCTTTGGTCTTCCTTTGTGTGAGGAAAGCAGATCACCCAGAGGAAACCCACACAGAAAGGACCTCGGCTGGGATTTGAACTCGGCACCTTCTCACTCTTCAGCGCCGGCAGCGTTCCTATAGTAGCATACGCATTTCAATAGAGACAAATGCAAAGCGCAAATGTCACTCTAAAGTGTGAATAATTAACACTGTTTTCTATTTAGTTTTGTGAATTTGATTTAATGGATCCTATGACGAGATGTACTCAACAGGCACCAGACAGGTACTTACTGTTTTCATCCATTTTTCCCATCTCTGTTATTATTTAAATCTCGATATAATCTATAGCTTCTCAGGCCTTTTAAAAAAAAAATCTCTCCTCATTTATGCCGATGAAAGATATCGTGACCTGATCGGCGGATCTCTTTTTACGTGTAAATTGCATGTAACTCTATTTTATAAATAATTTCCTATATCGCTGTAACATGATCGCATTTCCAATGCTCCAGCAAGGCTGTCCTACTCAGAGTCTCTGCTTCCTCAGATGTGGCTTCTGGCTTTGCTTCTCACTAATGGCTGTTTTCACAGAAGGAGAGAGAGAGAAAGAGAGAGAGAGAGGAGATAGAGAGAAAGAGAGAGAGAGAGATTAAATAAGCGCAATGGAATTCATGGAGCAAAGCAGCTGGCGGATTTCTTATCAGGGATGATGCACAATATCCTGACTATAAGATTTTAATCTGAGGCAGTGGCTAAACCAGCAGCTTCATGCCCATTTAAGAAGACAGTACATTTTTGGCTTTTGTTTCCTGCTCTGATAAGGATTCTCACGGAAAGGTGTCCTCCCTGCACTTATCTCCCAAAAGCATCACACAGTCACAAAACAAGCCTCGCTCTTTTGGGCGGGGGCACCAGGCTATAGCACAGTCTCAGCTGTATAAGAGATGGCTGTACTGAAAGGGTGCTGGGCCACACTCTTCAGAGGGCTAGATGCTAGTCATAGACAGGACAGGGATTTTGCACTTGTGAATACGGCAAATAAAATGATCCGACCCAAGTACAGTAATGTAAATGATGAAATGGTTCATGTTGATTCATTATCGTGATGAATAATTACGAGATAACATTTTGGATTGACTGAAGCCTACCACAAACTGCAGCAGTTTTAGTTGTATTATATGCAAACATGTAAGCTAAAGGCGAAAAATGATAGCTGCTTTGTGTAATATTTAACCTTTATATGATTTTTAAATAGCACAGGGAACTATAGCAAAAGTATCATTCTATCATGGCCTGATAAACTACTCACAGACGCCATCACAAATATACAATGATCTTGTCTGTTTCTGCAAGAAAGGTATTGCCAATGTAATTACCAATCCACGTATTAACTGGATCCCTGTCATTTGTATGCAGGCTTGGCTCACAAATTCAGATCATAAAATGTATTTATTTTATCTATGACAGCATATTTACTTGCAAAAAAGTAAAAAACAGATGATCATCTTCCTCATGTGCTTGACACCCAAAAGGATAATCAGAGGTTCAAAATCTGGCACTGCTAACAGTGGTACTTCTCATTATACTACAGGAAAGATAAGGGTCAGAACCCGTTCAAGCTGGAAAATCCCCAGATTCCAGCCTCAGTGAGAAACATTAAAAGTGAGTTAGTCTCGAGCAAATTCGAATGGGATGCCTTCAGTCTTCCAGAATAAGGCGTTTCACAGGGGTTTACAAGCCAGGTCTGACAGTCATCGTGTTTACTCTCGCTTGTGACATTGTTACTGATAGGCCATCGTTACATCTTTGCATCGTTAAGAAGGCTCATGAGGGGAGTTCTAGAGGTTTATCTGCCATCGTCAAGGGAACAGACTAGTCGCTCTGGGAAAGTTTTGGCCCAACTAATTTGTGTTTGAGACATATGCCAGTAGTGTGGCTGTGCCCTGGCCAAACTTGTCCTTTCTGTTGCTGGGATTGTTCAACATTTCTCAATAAGGGAGCCAGATTCACTTTACAGTTACATTTACATTTGAGGCATTCAGCTGACGCTCTTATCCAGAGTGACTTAGTTACAAAAACTAGTGCACAAAAAAAGGCCTAGATTAGTAAATCGCCAACATTCTAGTTTGCAGTTAATGAGTGTAATGGTCGGCCCGTAACGCACCCATGATAGGTAATCCTGTCACAAGAATTAACATTTGGAAGGGAAGGTAGACGTGTTTTTACATTTGTATTATAGGATAGATAGGAGAAGATGTAGACGAGGGAAATGGGATCAGGGTGCAGAAGGGGAGGAGAGCTATTTCCTCAATGGTCTTCAGGTTACACCGGAAGGTGGGGAAGGGACTCTGCTGTCCTGAGATGGGCAGGTCTTTCCACCATTGGGGAGAGTTGAGGCCGGCAGGAGTGATGTCCAGGTCATCGCAGGGAGACGAGAACTAGGCGCGCAGCGGCAGCAGAGCGTAAAGCGAGGGTTGGGGTGTAGGGCTGCACCGTAGTCTGAAGGTACGGGGTGTTCAGCTCTTTTAGCAGCCTTGTATGCCAACACCAGAGTTTTGAATTTGATGCGGGCAGCCCCCCGGGAGCCAATGGAGGAAATGCAGGAGGGGAGTAGGGGGTAATTAGGGGGTTCACCCCATCAGGCTTCAACCTAAAAGTTATCGACGTAAAGCACTAATGAAGTGAACTGGTTTCCCACAACACAACATCAGTGTTTCCAGGTTTATAGCCTGCTGTGACCGGAGCTGCTTTTCTACTCTCCATGCATGAAGCAATATGGCTATCAATGTTTATTCTGAATGCAGAAACTGCTGAAGCCTGTTCTGGTTAGACTTGCTGAAAGCCGTTTATCCGCCAGCACTGACCTTTCGCACGACGGCTGCCAGCGTGTACAACGACACAGGCGATCTGCACGTAGGCACATCTCGCACTTGTGGGACCTGAGCCAATCCGGAGCAGAGAAAACTCCGCTCATGCTGGTAGCTTTGATAAAGTATCAGTTTCTCGACATCACCTAAACAAGCTCGTACGAAGATGCATCGGTGATGTCTGGAGATTATAAAGAATGCAACTGTATACAAGGACCTGAGACATAAACTAGCAGGGACAAATAAAAAGCGGCCATTTTGCTTCCAGTGGAACCGATGTCTTAATTTGCCATTGTGTTCGGGAGAAGACGGCGGGAATTATTTACACCATCTCATCAGGGATAGTATTTCAAAAGATTGGGGTTGTTTTGACACAACTTTCAGGTTGACTTGCTGTACCTTTGGAACGCAGCCATTTCTTCCCTCGGAGCCAAGGCCAACGATGACAAATCTTAAGTCTCAAGACAGTAGTAGTAACCTGTTTGATTAATCTGCTTCTGTGGAGCATGTCAGAAATCACATTGTGAAACCGAGAGGAGACAAGGCCTCTCTTTCACAAAGAACAGGGGCGCTTCTTCAGTTTACATATTTTTGGATTGTCCTACCATGTCACATGTCTGGCAAATACCGAAGCTCTGTTTTTTTCCCGTCTTTTTAATCTGGGAGTTTACCGGCAGATCTAAAAAACACACAGTTAAAGGATTTAAGCACCTCAAACGCACAGACTGTGTGTTTCAATCTGGTGCAGAGGATTTTAAAGGCAGCAGCAAATAGAACAGTATCTCAAAACGACAGTTGGCTGTATCAGGAAATGTAAACATATTTTGCTTTTTGCGAAATGATAGTTTGTAAACGACTTCCCTCCTAATAAACGATCGCATCAGCACAGGTTGCTTTAGCGTCGTCTCATAATGTCTACCTTCGGCAAGAGAATGTATTATTTCGTATAACTGCGAAATAAGTTTTTCTTTATTTAAAAAAATACTCTCACAGAGTAGCAGTCTGCAAGATTAGATAGTCAGATAATCCAGAATGTCTGTGGATCACATTCAAAGGAAATAAGACTCTAGCATTTCAAAGGAGCCAGCATGGGAACTGTGCTGAGTCACAATTCAGTATAAGGGTGCTCATGCCTGATAAACATTTTCCATGGATGATGTACACACATCAATCAATCATTTTGATGTGGCTTAATTCCTCTATGTGATCATAACAACATCATTATAAAAATCGCTTTATACTACTCATAGTGATACTTAACTGAAATTTTACTGGGGTTTATTTTTAACCATAGGCTCAGTCTTTGACTGAAAATGCCACAAATCTTTGTCCTGTCTCAGTAAGTTGGTCTTTAGTACTGTGTGACGTTATAAGGATCACTTGACATTGCATTAATATCACATGCCTTCTTAGTCTTATGATAGGATGAAATTCTTATGTACTGCTACTGGTGATGCCATCGATATCTGAAGAATGCAAGCTCTATCTTATCAGAGCAGTAGACATGCTGTTCCAATCTCCCATACCGTCGGGAGACCTATTTTAAACGGTCCAACTGATGATATGAATAAATACAGAGGTTTCATTTTGAAGGGCTGTTCATTTTCAGTTATAATATTCATTAATGGTGTTCAGTGTAGTTTCTTTTTATCCAAATTCATAATTCCCACGCATTATTGTAGGGCCAGCCCATTATTGTAATGTCCTCCATCAGTTTGGGGAGGTGTGTGTATGATGATATTCCCCACAGTATTGTGTTGAATTCTGTCCATAGCCAGCAAGCTCACAGGTACATATGAGTATAAGCAAAAGATCTTCTAGGGCTGGAGCCTATCCCAGCATGCATTGGAGAAGGCAGGAATACACCCCGGACAGGTCACCAATCCATCACAGGGCACACACACCATTCACTCACACACTCTTACCTGTGGGTAATTTAGTGTCTCCAATCAGCCTAACCTGCATGTCTTTGGACTGTGGGAGGAAACTAGAATACTCAGATGAAACCCACACAGACACGGGGAGAATATACAAACTCCACTCAGAAAGGCCCTCGGCTGGGATTCGAACTCGGTGCCTTCTTGCACCACCGTGCCGCACGTTTCAATTGTGCAGTTACTTATTGTTATTTTTAAAATAATTATATTGTAATTAATATTGTGCTTTATATCTCTCTTTGTTTCTTTAAGGACATGACTGGATACAATGGCCATTGTTGTCGCTCACCAGATGTTACCATTGTCATATGCTATGTGTTACATTGCTGTGGTGTGATGCATGAATTGAAAGAGGCCAACTTCAAACAAACACAGACCCATCATGGAGTGCTCTCACAAAAGACGGGTGATCTGGAACAAGTTGTTTCAAACATATGTTCCGTTTTTCTTTGTCTGTCCATCATCCTTCACCACAACTCCTCTCTGTTAAAAAAATAATAAAAAAATAAATAAAGCAGTCCTGACAGAAATGAAAGAAAAAAAGGGGAAAGAGAGTTTAAACTCAAACGTGTTTAGAGTGTTGCGCTCACACAAAAAAAAAACAAGGCCACTGGTGTTTAGCACATCCATTAGTGCTTCATCTCTACCACACAGACATAACAGTGCTAATGTACTTTGCTCTTTCCCTGAACCAAGAAGACTGACTAAAAGATGGCTGAATAGGGGCTAAGAGTGGCATTAAAAACATGCATCACATTAACCAGTGGGAAAATACCTCAGCAGTCCCGACACACCTGCCGTCCTTCTCGTTTTACCCAAAACACGCTAACCTTGTGAGCTGGGCTTCCTAGGTTCAGCCCTTGTGAGGGTCATGCAGGAGTCAACACCCCTGGCAGTGCAGGGACCTTAAACGTATACAGTTTACCATGATTTTTTGTATTCCACGTTTGAACCTTTCTCTAGTTCCTTACTTTGGTACCTGAACGTTATTAAACGGGACTGGGGTTATGGCAGAAATGTTTAGGCACCTTGATCAGGCGTACAACAGAAGTGATCCACCTAAGATTTGACCCTTTAACCTTCCAGGTTCGCAATCAGTATCCGAGCCACCGGTCCACAGTGCCACCCCTGTTCATCAATGACAGTAATGTGTGATGGTGTAGAGGGCATGCAGAGTGCAGTGTGTGTGTCGGTTGTGTCTGTACATGTGAGACATCAGGGCGAGCTTGTTTGTATCAGGCCCACTAACCGCTACACGTACAGCAAGCACTTTCATCTACAAAGCCTCGGCAGCCGTCTTCGGCGGAGATATTTTCAAAACATCTTGGGGACCATCTGCTCTTAACTTCCCGAACCGATCTCTCAACGGCCTCAAAAAAGCGCAATTACGAGAGGGAGTGGTGAAACGGTAACATTGTACAAATAAGTTGAACCGGCGGCTGTTGAACTTCGCGTAATTCGGACGAGCACAAAGGGCGGACGTGTCAGGGAGTGAAAGAGAAATGACGCTTCTTTCGCCATCTGAAGGTGTGTTCCTGGGAGGCCAGGAGACGGAGTCCCACCTTCAGGCTCCTCTTCACATTGTGCATGCAAACATTTAAACATGGTTTGTGGACATAATGATATTGCATAATGCAGTTTAGATACAAATCATCAATAATTTCATTTTTTATTTTTCCTGTATTTCTTTTAACACTAATCGTTGTGTATTGTTGTTCTGTTTTAGTATGCACAGTTTATTTTACAAACAGATGGCATGATGTGCTTTTTTGGCAAGACTGATGATCAATCACCTGGGCATGTACTGTACACAGGTCAAATGAAGCGTGGAGGATGTTCTTGATTATGAGATAGAAGAGAATGTTTAGCTTTATATTTGATTGGAAAAAAAATAATGTTCTTTTTTTTAATACAAATATTTAGTGTAAAGACAGCTGTAGAGAATATTTATTTAGTCATTTATTTAGGTTGTTCAGGGAATCGGCTATGCCTGGTTTGGAGCGCTGAAACAAAAACCGGTCGCAACAAAAAGTTTTCTACATGCAAAACAGAAAATACTTTTTTTTTTCAATTTATAGAGTGATTTATTTCACGGTTTAACACTTACAGAGTGAAAAGGGAAGCAGCCCTCTAATGGCACATGGCCAACAGGCATATTAACAGGAAATCAGTCTTAAGTTGAACAAACAGGCTGCTTTTCTGATTTAAAGCCCTGAGCCCCTGCCACCTGTGCTTCGTTCCAGTATGCTCCCCATCCTATGAAGTTGCTTTCTCCCAAGTAAACAATGTGCACGGGGGCCTCGTTTTGGTGTGCTAATTTGGAGTCAGTCACATTTACAAACAGAAAAAAGATATATCCTTAGTTAACGTTAGCTTGTAATATTACCAGCGGTAAACTGTAGACTACACAAGCCTGGTTGTGCAAATATGGAATCACATGAACGTATTGTTAATGCTCTGCCACTCATTGCTGCATGATGACTAATATTTTTAGTAGTCCATTTCTCTACGGATGTGTACTCATTGTTAGTCACCTACCAGTGTCTCCCCATTCTACCTGAATTTAATTATTATTATTTTTTATACTTTTTATTTTTATATATATATCTGTACATTGTCCATGTCAGGCAAATAGGCAGTAATGTAATCTCTTTTTAAAGATAAACAATTCATAGACTTAGAATGTAACTTTGTAAATAAGTTTGAAAATGGAAAAAAATAAACATAAAAATAATAATAAATAAATAAAAGTAAAAAACATATAATGACATTGGAGTACATGTAAAATTACATGGTGGCAGCCCAAACCCAAGTAAATGTAGTAACAAGTGGCTTTTTTTATTATACGTAATTGAATATTTAAATTAAAGTGTGTAATCATTCATTCATATACATGCGCATTTGTAATCATGTATAAGTACTTATATATACATACAGATGCATATTGAAAAACACATGAAGATATGCACTTCTATATATTCTCAAACATACACATATATATATACATATTTGTACCCACATATCCCTCCATATACATTTAATTATACATTTAAATATACACTTTATTAATTCATATATGAATTTGCAATATTTAATCATTTTCTTTCATTTGTTATCAACAATGTGTTTTTGATCTCTAATTATGTATGTTAATCTTTCCATAATATACACTTGGTTGTTCAAATCTCTCCATTTCTGTATTTTTGGTTTGCATATTTGACGCCAATTACATGTAATTGCTTTCAGTGCAGTAGTTCTGAAAATTCTTGCCAAAAATTCTTGCTAGTTGTGACGAAGTCAAACCAACAAGATAATAGCTAACGTCCAGTTGGAAATGTACTTTATTACCATCTGAATTTCTTTGTGTATTGTTTTACAAAATTATTTTAATATTGAACAGAACCATAAAATATGAAATAGGTTGGCATGGTAATCCCCACAGTTTCTCCAGCACTTTAGGGTAATAGCATTATCATATTTTGCCTGTTGCAGTGCTGTCATAAAGTACTGGAGTTGTATCTTCCAAGAATATTCCTCCCAAAAAAAGTGAATTTGTCATTTTATGGATATTAATATTCATTCTCCTCCATTCATCATCTGATATATCAATTTCTAACTCCTCCTTCCATGTTATTTCACCCTTTTGAATTTAATTTAAGTTAATTTAATCAAATTGAATTTAATTGAAAGCATTCTGCATATACTCAGTAGCTACATATGCGAGGCTCGCTTAATCTAGTTCCACCCCTCAATTACCATCGAGATCCATTCAAATGCTGAGGGGTTATAGTATCGCTTGTAAGAGTACCTGAAAATAAGATATCAAGCGTCTTTTGATGTTGTTGGGGCACAGACATCAGGAAGGCATGGCATGCAAAGGATATGCGACCACATATTAAATATGATGACTTTATTTAAATTTATGTTAATTACTTTTGGTGCCCTACAGTATACGTACTGTATATTGTACATAATGAGTCAGGAGAAACAACCCTTAAAGTGATCCAACCATAACTACTGCATATCTGGCAGCAGAGTGAGGGGTTGAGGCTCGTTATATGCCGTGACTTTATTTGGATATATATTAGAACCTCAGAGATACTAAACCTTTCAGAACTCTTAAACTTTGAATGTGATGTACAAAACATCTCGACAGAAAAAAACAGCAAAGACAAGCATAAGTACCAAGCTGGTTAATGCTGGTCTGTTGCTGGTCCAAACTGGACATTGCTGATTTTACACGAGTCAAGCTGATAATAAAAATAACTGTTCTGGTCGACCATTTTATACACTGGTCAGCTACTAACAATGTATGCAGTGATGTCCATTGCGGAATGAGATAAATTTACTGAATTGCCCAGAAATAGGCTAGTAGTCATCATGCAGAGTGTGTGGCTACTACCAAAATTAGTGGCTGTGGCTGACGACAATACTGATACAAAAACTGCACACAAATTATAATTAAAGATTAATAATAATAATAATTAGATTTTATTTAAATTTAAGTAAAAATGTAAGTCAGGTCTAATGTTACAGCCATTTTTTAAGTTTCTAGAGACATATTACTGGGTTTTTGATTCAATTCTAGGCAAGTTAATTCTAATGAAGAGCCAACTCTGGTATTCAGTTGACCATTTCAGTAAGCACACATCAGCCAGGAGGACACTAGCTTGTAAACTATGGTGAGCGGAATAGGCCTAAATCTGTTACTATATCATACACTGCTCCAATAGTTTATATTCAATAACTAACTTGTGGCACTGCTTCCAGTATAATTGTACTTACTGTAAACACACAAGAAAAAAACTTAAACATTAACAACTTACTGCATGTTGTGTGCATGGGAGAAATTTTGCTTTGTTGGCATCCAAAAAAGCACTTTTTCATCATATCTTCCTCTATAGTACTGCTCCTGCCTTCATATCATACACCCACAGTGACCCTTTACTTGTTTTTATGCATTGATCTTTTCTTATAGAATACTGAAGGCATTGTTCATATGTTGAAGCAAATTCTGTAACAAACGGTTCACAATTGCATAGGTGATGACAAGAAAATAAGTATTTTTACTATTAGTAAATAAGTTATCCTAACAAGATAATAAAAACATTCATGTGTTCATTTACTTAATCTGAGAATATGTAAGAATCATGGTAATTTTTGATTTCATAATGATTTATTTAAATCAGTAAGTATTGAAAGAGGAGACTTGTACATGCAATGGTAGGTGTTGATGCCTGAATTTGACAAGGCTACTTTGAGTCGGGCCTCTTTCAACTCATGTGGTATTTGATATTGAGCTGGTTGGCCCATTACATGGATGGAATCTCATTGTGCAGGTGCTAATCCGTTCCTATGCAGGAAGACTGCCAGGGTCAGAGAAACAGTAAGCGGAGGCAATCACACACAAAAGTGTATTTCCAGCCCTGACAGTCATCGGAGCATATCTTCTGCTTTGTCCCAGATTAAACATTCTACACCTTCTCTACCTTTAAGGTGGAGATTTTTGCAGCTTCTCAAAGTGCTTAATGGCTCTGAGACACATATTGTATGTCTGACTGAAAGAAAAATACATTCATACGAATGAGCTGGATCAAGACGGCATTTCTTTCAATTCAGTATCAATGTGTTTATTGTCAGGTCAGCGCTGCACTGCGCACATTCCGGGTTGCTGTGTAAAATGAACAGTGTTGAAATGACTATTTTTTTGTTTTTGTTTTTGCCCTATCTTCTGCCAATTTCATTTCTGATTTACGTGTGTTCACACCAACCTCCCCGATCAGTTAGGAAGAACGCAGAGCAGACAATTACGTACACAAAGGAAATGGCAAGGTTCTGCTTCTGTTCACGCTGTGGTTTACCAGTTAAACTCACACAGACTTGGGTTAGAGGAGGACTCTTCACGTGTAGCTTGTGCAGGCATAATGCAGACACCCAATTGACATTACAATACATTATATTTTGGCATGTAGCAGACACTCTTATCCAGCGCAGCTAACACAGATTACATTTTTACGTACAATCGGTTTATACAGTTGGATATTTTTTACTGAAACAATTCTTGTTAAGTAGCTTGCTCAATAAGAGAACAACGACCAGCGCCCCAGCTGGGATTCGAACACACAACCTTGGAGTTAGAGGCTCATCCCCTAACAATATTACGCTGCCGCAGCGGCCTGAATTTGTTCACACTAGAACGATGCTTTAACAAAATGCACCACCCAGGAGCCCACAATGACCTTTTCATATGAAGAGTTTTAGTGGGAGACCTAATGTGAGGATTAACTTGAGCAACTCTGATGAAGTACAGTGGAGGTGGCTACTTTCAGTCATTTATTATAGGCCTACAGTTCATTCATGAAACCATTTTCATAAGGTCTTTCTACTTCCAGCCTTGATTATTGATGTTACTGTTCACGGCAAGAGTAAGAGATTCATGAAGAACAAAAGCAGTCAGTTTGTTTTTGCAGACTGTGTGTTATAACACGGACATAGCATTCACCGCCTTTTGTATCAGTTTCAGTTGATTTTTGCTACACGGCTGGAGCATTCCAGACACCGTAAACATTCCTCTGCTTTTCAGGCCACGATATGAAGTTCCATCCTTAACAATTATGTGACATCTTCAGACCAGCATTCTGAGGATTCCAGTCACAGTTCACTGGTAAGGACAAGACAGTAGTATTCATCTTCAGATCAGGCTGCTTATGCAACGAATGGTACAATGCAAGGAGCGGGAGTGCGTCATTTACTGAACAAACTGCTTTAACATTGAGCTCATTTCTGAAATGTTATTATTCATATGCCTTTTACCACATGCACTTCTTATCATTATATGAATGCATTGACTTATGCACTGTTAACTGGACTTTTCAGTTACATTAGTAACATATTCATTTTAGTTTCCTGATAATTCTGTTTAGTCATCGTCAACTCCCATAATGTCAAAAAATAAAATAATTGCATAGTTTTTGGTGGGTTTTTTAAACCAGATACTTCCTTTTCTGTTCTTATGTTTCAGCTATATCTGCTCTAAATTTTGAAGGGTGACACAAATATACACAGTATATTGATACTATTTTAAATATATGACTTCTGTCTTGCATGTATGTATCACTGTCAAGCTAAAAAGCAAATTGGCTAATATTCAGTTAATATTTGTCTTTAACTTTGACTTAAAATTAAATGCAACTTTTTTTTCTTTTCAAATACAGTTTTGTGATTTTTGGTTAAATGCTGAACTTACCAAACGCTTGTGAAAAAAACAACACTAAATCAAGGTGAAAGACAAATGATTGAATCCCGGCCATAGTCTACAGAAACTGAAAAATTGCAAGGACTAAAAAAGACAAAAATTTATTTTCTAGTTTTTTGAGTTTCTAAAGGGAACAATAAATATAACACATCGAATGATAAAAACATCACAATTACAATGATGCCAGGAGTTCACGCATTGTTCAAATGAGATGTTGCATTTTTTGTGTTTTTGGTGGATAACTTAAATCTCAATTCTTGAACTATAAACTCCCCAATATTCAGCCTCTATTAAATTGTTTCTTAAGCGCCAGAGTTCCTTTAATAATAGAATGTTCAAAATAGCATGTGCAGTCTTTTGTCACTGGCATCATCAAATGTGGTGCATCACTTTTTTTCTGATCGGGATTGCAGTACCACAGGAGGGAGGTCCGTGTTCTTCAGACAGAAAGGTCTATGTAATGGCGGTTCTCAATACTCAGGACACCTGGGGCCCTCATCCAATCACTGTCAAGTGTGACCTACGACGCAGAAACACTCTAGGCACGTGCTGCCTGCGCACGGTCCAGTTCCATCGTGGCACTTTGGAGGGACTCTTGCCAGCTGAAAGCTACCACTCAGGCCATTACTGCGCTGTCATGAGGTCTAAGCCAGCTGTGCACTTCCTCCACTTAAATTTTCTAAAAAGGAATATATTGCATTTAACTTGTACTTTTTAAGCAATTAAAACATAGATTTCTGTTCTTGTTTTACACTTAAATGTGTGTTGCTTGAAAGTACAGATAATTCAATCAAATAGCAATACAAATCTCTAAGATACACATCTCTAAGAATGTAATGTAATGTAATGTAATATATAACCAAAAATGACCATGCCACACGTTTCAGCACTAGGAAGAACATAAGCATATGAACATGCATAACTGTACATAATCTCTACATAATTAAAGATGTGCAACTATTAATCATGAGGGAAATTGATTGCATACACTCTTGAGAAAAAAAACCTCTTTTAAATTACAAAATACTATGTATTTCTGGAATATGCAATTGCCTTTGTAAGCTTTGCCAAAGCCCACGTGTCAAATAGTCAAAGAAAAGGTCCTACTTTTGAGCATCATTCAGTTTCAAGCTCTTTGAAGCAATATAAGGGTACGTAGATAATCAGACAACTGCCTTTAGACATGCCCTATCTTTCTCCTACTGTTTGTAAACAAAACTTTTTGAAGTACGGTGGAGAATCATGAGGGTAAGAGATGAATATAAGAGTGATGGGGTTTCACATGAATTGACCGTGCAGCAATCAGGCAAAAGCTACAACTGCAGTGATAATGGGCCTAAAATAAACCCTGTGCCTGGCCATTCTGCCCTTCACCAAAACCGGCTGAATTCAGGAGGTGGAGTCAAGGCCAGATCTGTAGATTATTGGTCAAAAATCACATGACCTAGGCTAAGCTATAGCATAACACCTGCATGCCACTCAGGAATGTTACTGTTGAGCCAGTCTGAGATGTTTCAGAAAAGAAGAATAGGCAATCAAACACAGCCTTGCAAATGCAATGCAACATGGTTTGGTAGATCACCTATGTTTTATCCGATCTGAATCTTTCCAAGCCGATACGAAGTCTTGAGTTTGATGTTTATCTGTACAGTGTGTACAAATGAGATGTGATCAGATTTGCCAGGGACAACTAATTAATTGTGAACTTTTGGAGTTTGACAATGGTGTACTTCCTTACCATGTACTGCTTTTGTACTTTGAGAATATTTAGTTTTATGTGGTACGTCTTGAACAGTTTATTGTGGCCTTACAACCAGCAGAAAACTATGCTTTATTTTACATTTCTAAAACTTTCATAATTAAAGTAAAGTGTGTACAAAGTACAATATGCTGACCAAGCTAATTGGCAACATAACTAAGTAATAAGAGCACAAATGAGAATATTTCTCCATCTGTAGCTTTACCCATTCAGTTCCATGTAAAGCTAATGAATGAACAATTTTGCTTTTGATTGCTGTGAATTTTCTGGGTAATCCAAATATTAAAACTTGAGTCAATTATTTTATAGGAGGCTTTTCAAACCGCATTATTGCCATCCTGTACAGAGGTACAGTATGCCGAACTTTCACACATCATGTTTTTTCTTCTGTGGTGTTCGTGTGCTCGTGTCACACCCATCTCATTTAATTTCACGCCACACATCAAGTTTAAAACCTTGGTGCTTGCCTATAGGACAGCAAACAGAACAGCTCCACCCTGGCCAGGTCTCTCTGTTCCGTCATGTTGAGAAAATGGCTCTCTCCCTGCGTGGTTGTTTCTCCCAGTCACAATTGCTGTTTATACTGACCCCACCGTGGAACGAACTTCCCAAAGTGGCCAGGACATCAAAATCATTGGATATCTCCTGATGCAGATAGAAAAGCTACCTCTGCAGATTGCATATTAGTTCCCCTCCCATCTCTATCCCATAGCAGTCTCTCCTTGTGTATTCATTCAGGTCATGGTATTGATGGTCTTAGGTTATTTTTTAAGGTTTTATGTTTCTCTTCTTAAGTTTGTTATGGATGTAGTCTGCATGTGTATAAAATTTGTACTTTGGTTTTTGGTTAGCATAGTTAACTTACACTAGGGGTGTGTCTCAATACTCTAAAAATGCACCCTTTTTTCCTCCACTACCACCTCCTCTTTTCCGTGCCCCGGAAACAGATTTTTGAGTTTTAATCTAATGCTGCTGATTACATCTTAAGTACGTATTAATGGTTACATATTAATTAATGTCTCTACGCAAACCGCAATGTCAGGTACATTGTACACTGCCTAGCCAAAAAAAAAGTTGCCGTTGCACCTGTCATGCATAGTGCTCACTGTACAAGCCTCTGGAGGCAGTGTTATGATCTGGGGTTGCTTCAATTGGTCAGGTCTAGGCTCAGCAACGTTATGCAGCAATACAATTAAGTCAGCTGAGTACCTGAATGTACTGAATGACCAGGTCATCCCATCAATGGGCATATTCCAGGAGGACAATGCCAAGATTCATCGGGCTCAAATTGTGAGAGTGGTTCAGGGAGCATGAGGAATCATTTTCACACATGAATTGGTCACTAGAATCCTGACCTTAACCCCATTGAAAGTCTTTGGGATGTGCTGGAGAAGACTTTATGGAGTGGTTCGACTCTCCTGTCGTCAATACAAGATCTCGGCCAAAAATGAATGCAACTCTGGACGGAAATAAATGTTGTGACGTTGCATAAGGTTGTCAAAACAATGCCATGACGAATGCGCGCCGTAATCAAAGCTAAAGGCAGTCGAACGAAATATGAGAAAAGTGCAACTTTTTTTTTGACCAGGCAGTGTATACTGTACATGCAAATACTTGTACTCGAAACATTCAGGCAGTAGAGGAGTGGTAGTGGGGGAGTGGAGGAAAGGAGGTGAGGAGTGAAGAACATTGGGACGCACCCTAGGGTTTTACAAATGTTGCATGTTTACTCGTTGATTTGGAAATATCGTTAGCCAAGTCTGGAACGATTGCTCATATTAATCACGTGACTACAATTAAATTTTGCCTACATTCTGAGTCACTTCTGCTAAATGAATGTAATGTGTTACCCCTCCCGTATTTTATTAAGACATAGCTGAGACCACTTCCGCTGTTACAATAATAATGTGTCATTTGTCTAGTCAACGCATCAAAAGGAAAGTCCCCAGTATCTGTGAGTGTTGAACCCTGCAGTGCATACAGAGAGAGAGAGAGAGAGAGAGAGAGAGACGCCGCCTCTCACTGAACCAGCCGTGTGGAGAGATGCTGTCAGCAGCAGGTATTACAGGCATGCTTCTGAGGAACATGCCGCCCACCCGTTCTCGTCCCTGCGAGGAATGAGAGACAAGCCTGCCACGACTGCTCCGATCCACAAGATTAAAAGCTTCCTGATGACAAATCTGATTCTTAATAGTCGGTAAGAGGAGGGGCGCGCAGGACTGAAAGCACAGCCTTTTCCCCCCTCCGACACAGACGCGTATCTTTCGTTTAGACGTCTTTAAGTGTCTTTTCCTTTGATGCGATGCGTCCGCAACAAAGCTTTTACGATTACTCCCGATTTAACTTGATTAATCAAATTGACTTTTACGTTAAAATAAATGTTTATGCAACACGCGAGGATGAATGCTGAACATAAAATCCATCAATTTCAAAATGAGCATTAGTTATAGTATGTTTAATGGCACATATAAACTGTTTGAAAATTGACTGACATATTTTTGTAGAGTCATGTATGGTTTTAAACCAAAGAAACAAAAGAATGAGCTTTTGCCTTTTTTACCAAAAAGACATCGAAACTTGGCGGTTCTCTCTCAACACTTTTAACAATTTTAATTGACATCATTTCAGTGTTTTGATGTTTATATACCACACAGGAGCCTTTAAAAGACTGACACGCTAAAAATTGCAATAATTACAAGGATGAAATGCATAAATATTGATTTAATAAGACTATCAGGAACTAGTCATCGAGCTAACTCCTGTGGCTGCTAATCTAACATATTCATTTCAAAATATGAAAGGAATCACATACACATATTTTAATAAAATGTGGATGCAGGGTGTAAAATATCACTTATATTCCAAACATGTAACAGCTTGCATGTATAAATAAAAACTATTTACAAAAGGAATAAAAGATGGGAAAAGCTGTTCCAACACTTTCTAATTTGAAAATATTAACATGAACAAACAGTCAGTCTGTTGACCGGAACTAATGACACTGAATCTTTTATCAAGTCTCTTGTTAATGTCTTTTCAATTGAGGCATTAAGCAGTCAGAAGTCTCCATTCTCGAATCGAAATGGGTGAGATATCCGCTCTGGGTAATTATTGGAGGAGTAGCTGCCATACCGGTAGGGGTCCAGGTTCTCTACTCTTTCGGCTTTGGCAGGCAGCACCTCTTGCTGATACGTTAAAGCTGATTTGATAACCCCCGAATCTTCCGGAACCTTTATTTCGGAGTAGGTGGGAGGCGATCCCCCTTCCAGGAGAGAGTTGCAGCTGGGAAGGCTCTTGACATCATAGGGGTTGTCGCTGTATTTCACCACAGAGGGCTTGCAAGGCTGGTAGGACACCTTGGTGGTGGTGGTAATGATGGTCTGTAAAGCTGCGGGCGTGGTAGGGGCGGGGCCCGTGTACCGGCACGGGTACTCGCCGTTGTAGTAATGGTGGTTTGAGTTGGCAGGAATTTGTCCGTAATCGACCCGCTCCCCGTAGGCCCCTTTGCTGTGTATCTGCTTCCAGCCGTGGTGTTTGCCGGAGGCGTCGTAGCCGCGGTCGTGCACGTTCAGCGGGCTGACGCTGTGCTGCGGCCCGTTCAGACCCGCGCACACCTTCGCCGCGTCGGCGTCAGGCTGAGGGCCGATGGCGTCCTTGTACAGAGCAGCGTAAGAGCCTGAGCCCAGGTAGCCTGGCACGGCGAAGTCGTAGCCGCAGGGGGGGCGTGGCACATACAGCCGGTGGTTGGTGGGTTTCTGCAGCGTGGCGGTAGCCTCGCCCACAGGGCTGGGGGAGTCATAGGCGAACTTGTACGGCTCTGCGTTCTGGAAGGTGGGGTAGTGCTGGATGGGGATGTTGGACTCGGCAATGATACTGAACTTGTCAGAACCCTCCATGCAGGACAAGTGGTGCAGTCCAGGGAAGGGTCCCCCTGTGTCATGGTATCTTCCTGTCTGCAAGACAATTGAACATAATTCTACTGTCAGTGGTGTGTACAGATTGTCAGGTGACTGTTACATGTACATTACATTTCATGATATTACTACATTACAGGCATTTAACAGATGTTTTTTTATCCAGATAGACTTTTTCACAGAGTATCCTTTTTTATAGCTGGATGCATACTGAGTTCAGGTTAAGTACCTTGCTCAAGCATACAATGACAGTGTCCTACTTGGAAATCAAACCTTTTGGTTACAAGCCCAGTTCCCTGCCCATTACACTATACTACCACCCCATGTAGACAAAACAGGGACGGGTTTTTAGTTCTGTAGACATGGGAATGTTTTCACCTCTGCGTCCAGCAGTCTCCTCTTTTGAGAGAAATGTGGAGAAGACATTCTCCTCTTCACCGCACTTCTTCTGGCCTCCGTTTCAGATTTGCTCTCTGGCCTTGGGTGGTCATGGACTCCTTTTGCCTGTTAGAACATAAGATGTGTCTACGATTTCGGTCTTCAAGGAAAATTGATCACTCGCATAGAAGAGGTTTTCTTTATTTTTAGTCATCCCTGTATAACAGTTGTTCAGCACAGGTGAAGCTGAAATGTCTTGTAAATAAATGTCACCCACATTTTTCAAAACAAAACTTCCCGTTACCCATTTTTACATGCTGTGAAGAATGCAAATCAAATTTTGAGCCCCAGTTTTATATGCTTTTGAAAATATTATATTGTCCTCCTGGTCAGAGAACTTTGCCATCTCTGAATACATTACATGATCTTAAATTATCAACATTACCAGCAAATTCATGAAGCAAACAGAAATTAATCCCTCCTTCAGCTACCAGTAGCTGCTGTGATTATTATTATTAATCAGCATACCTGGAAAAATATGGCTTTTCCATCTACTCTCCAAAAATTTGTGACAGGGTATCCACTGTGTCCCCGACAAGGGATCAGCTCAAGAGCTGAATTACAGCTGGGACAGAGTTTCTCTGGAAAACAAGCAGAGAAAGATCACTTTTACATCTTACAATAACTGTCCTTAAATTGCCCATCATGTTACCAGCTGCAATAAGAACATTCACAAAAAATGTGGTTAAAATGTTAATAATATGAAAGTGACAAAGAGAATCAGATTTATGCTATGCTTTTAAACGTGCATCTTTAACACAAAAGGTCCAAACTGAATTCTGTACAACTTCAGGCCAGATATTCTTGAAAGTATTGTACCGTATATAATACTATAACCATATAGCATCCATCATACTTTTTATATATATTGGTGTAAATGAGTATATCTTGTAATCTTTATGTTACATTACATTACATTATAGGCATTTAGCAGACGCTCTTATCCAGAGCGACTTTACACATTTTTTTTTTATTTTTTATACATAGTATCCAATTAATACAGCTGGATATATACTGAAGCAATGCAGGTGAAGTACCTTGCTCAAGGGTACAACGGCAGTGTCCGACCCGGGAATCGAACCTGCAACCTTTCGGTTACAAACCCAGTTCCTTAACCATTATACATTTCCATTATAATATCTAAAGGTTATTGTAGCTTGTTAAGTCTCTGTGTAGAATAACAGATTGGAGGTTTTTTAATGTAAATGTAAAATTAAAAATCACTGTAATGTTGTATTTTATCTTAGATGTACTTTTCCTGAATATTTGAATGCTGAAGTATTGCTTAAAGTAGAATAAAAACTGACATCTATTGAGTTTAAAAAACATCTTTGATGGGTGACTCATTAAATGTGTGATAGGTATACATAATAGTAAATAATTTCTTTCTCATAGCTTTTTCTTAACACATTAAAACTGATTTGATAAACAAACTACTATAGCAGGTTAGGAACAAGAGAAAATATACACTGCATGTATTCAATTAGAGCAAAATTATTGGAATGGCACTGTGTGTAAAAATGGTTAAATTATAATTTGTGTAATGCAAGAAATTCTGTTAAATACTTCTCACTCTGGGAAGATAGCATGTCTGTATTCAACAATCAAGTACATTGACTCAAAATACTTGCTGGCAGTTTTTCTAAAGATAATGACATTTATTTCAATACATTGAATTGTTAATAGCCTTGTCCATATCATTGAGGCTATTAGCAATTCAATCTATTAAAATATCAGGTTCAATGTCATGCATATTGAGAGTGCTTATTTCTATAGCTACCAGCTCTTCAGATGTTCTAAACATTTGTAATAATTACCAATTGATACACATTTTAATGAATTAGATTAATGGTACCTATACATTACTGGTTCAGTCCCGTATGTAACGCGTACTTTACGCGTGTATGACTTGAAGCCATGTGGGTCGGAATTCAGTCTGTAGAATTAAGGATAGCGTGTATCATTGAGAAGCTGAACGTACTATCTCGGTTGCCGCTTCTGGTCAAAGTAACAGTCATGTCAGAGTCTACTGTACGACACAAGCAAATTATGAACTGAACCAAATCATATACTGGCCACTGCTTTGCTGTGACATCGTTGTAACTAATCATCTAAACATCATGCCTGAAAACAAAGAGCATTTATATTTGTATATAAGAGTTGAAGAGCATATATAGGCCTATAGTTGTCCTACTTCCCTTGACCACGATTTTAACCCGAAATTCCAGCGAAGCGCAAGACAAAACACAAATGCGTATATAAACTTGAGTCATCATCCTACGTTTAGACAGAACACGAAGTATGCAGTTGCATGGTGTAGCCTATACGCTCCTGTTGGGAACTGTACCATTCAAATGGGTTTACAGGCAGCTGTAGAGGAATTCTTCCTCACTGCGTATTGATTATGCAGCCTGCCATCGGTGGAAGAGGGAAGCATTTCACGCGCCTTAAACAGGCCTTTGCCCCGGAGTTCTAAATCTAGATTTTAAAAAATGTGTAGCTTTACTTTTAAAAGCTATTGCCTCTTGGTAATTAAATTAAATTTAAACGCAAAATCGAATGATGCTTTATGTGGGAAAAGTTGCGTCTTAATCTGTGGCCGTTTGTGGAATCGGTAAGGAAATGTTTGTATGGCCTGGGCCTACATTTACATTTTGTGATCGATCTACGTGCACGTTTACAAATAGAACCGAATAGCCTACCAACATCAGTCGCCTAACAAGCATTCGTATTGTTGCATTATCAGAAATAACCAAAAATATTTCTCCAATGACTTTACAACAGATGAAAATACGACTTTGTGTGTCCACACGAACATCCATATCCTTGTAACTGTTTCGTTTGTTTTCGCAGTCAATTTCATGAAGTTAAGACACATTGTCGCAGAATTACTTCGTGCGTCACGTTATGTGTAGAATAATGTAAAATAATTTGAACGAAGGAAGTTCTCCGTGTGTGATATGTCGTCAAAGAGGATTGGCCTACTCACTCTGTTGTTTTTGGCGTGCTTTGTCACAAATTGCCGGTCGGAGTTGGAGTTTGCTTCCGTCTGTCAGCGTGCAATTTCTGGCACAGACAACAACGCCGAGGCAAGACTTCTTGAGAATCTGACAGTTGTGATTATTGGTGTTCCTCATAGCCCAGCCGCTCAAGTGTCGCTGCGAGTTCTTGTCCTCAGAACTATAGATGTAGCGAACATAGCCATCCGTCCATTCCTGGAAAGCGTCGTACTGTTTCGTGTCCTATCAAATATCATTTTAAATAATTAAAAACAATATCAGCACAAGCATTTATGATCTCTTGTGTTCTGTTTAAACTGTGAAACTGGGTCAAAAATGACATTATTTGGATTTTAAAGCAATACAGAAATTAGATTCATGCAAAATAATCGATATATATTATATTTATCTCAATTCCAAAAAATATAAACAATATAATGGTTG
The DNA here is from genome assembly GCA_022702515.1 of Ilyophis sp. 1 JC-2022. NCBI lineage: Eukaryota > Metazoa > Chordata > Actinopteri > Anguilliformes > Synaphobranchidae > Ilyophis > Ilyophis sp. 1 JC-2022. Next base: position 42,270,593 of record CM040403.1, read on the forward strand.
CCATTTACCTTTCCTAGATCACAACAATGAAAGTGTCAATAATTTCTTGTGATAAATGTGGTAGGCTATAAAAATTCACTATAATGAAGGAACGAGGGGCATAGACCATGTTTATCTGTGAAAGATTAAAATTAAATATGTTTTCAGTAGGTTATTGATATTTATTATTTTGAACCGATATTCTCAATCATTCTTATCTTATTATATTCAAAGAAACCATATAGGCAAAAAGACAAAACATACAGAAACACAAAACTCAGAACCATGTTTACACTTTAGTCACTGGTTGGTTATGAAATACATCTTTCAAAAGTATCATTCCTCTTTTACAAAAAGTTTAAAACGGGTGAATTTGACCCAAACCGAACAAAACTGGTTAAATTCCTTAAACAGTACCGTGGATCAGTATGTGCCTCTTTAGTACCTTGTTACATACAGACAGGAGCCCCTCGTGAAAAGACCTCACATTGGGACCCACCACCGCAGGACCCACCCCATCCCTTCACAATCAGCAAGGCTGAGGTGGTGGCGCCGCTGTCCGCAGATTTATTTCTTCAGAAATATTCCACAATTATATTATTTGATTATAATTATTCGTATAATCTACAATTACATTGAATAATGCTTACATTTTTTAAGGAATCGACTAGCCTACTCCCGCACGACGGAGGTAGTTAAAGCAAAGTCATGTGTGTGGGGCGTCTGCGAAGCATCACGATGAGTTGAACATTATAAATAAAAAATCAACCGAATCATTTTGTTCATCAGTGTTCATTTTCTCATCGATTTGAGCTACTATTGACAATGGAAAAACGTTTATAAGACCATTTGCCAAACGAGCAGCTGAACATTCTAAAAGAAGTAAACGAAGACTGTGTTACCTGCGGCAATTTTGGGTCGTTGATATCCCATGTTAACTTCATCCCAAAAGAACAGACACAATCGGGCCCGTCAAATTGATCTGATGATTTTGACATTATGCAATGGGCGGTTGAATTTCAATGCAGTCGCTGGATATTGGTCTGAGAGTATCAAGGTAAGCTACCCCTTAACACCATATAAGAAAGCCATACGTTTCGTTATCACGCCTGTGAATTGAAAAAAAAAAAAACCTATCTCCAGAACAGAGTTGCTTATTGAATATCAGTTAATCCCTCCGAAAAGTGGTCAAATGTTCTTTTAGTGTTTTCCTCTTTTTGTTCACAGGTAATCCAGTCGTGTCTCTGTAGGTGCGCTTCTCAAAGCCACGAGGTGTGTAATGGAGCCAGCTACGGATTGTTGGACTTAAGTAAAGGAGGAGGTTGGGCTTCAAATCTGTCTTACATCAGATCTATTGAAGTTAAGCACCATACAATTTCACTGCACTTGATCCGTACTAGTGACCTCCAGTAACAGCATCTTCGTGTTCCCAAACACAGTGCGCTCTACTGTGTACGGATAAAACACCAAAGGTAGAATTATTATTCCGTACATTTTTATGTTTATATTTAAATACAGACAGACGTCATTGTACGCAATTATCCGGACTTTCTTCATGCATTCGTGATCTTTTGATGACGCTTGCAGTTAGATGGACAGACACTGTCCAATTCATTTACAGTATGTCAGATGAAGAATTTCAAGTTTTATTTCTCATCATTCGGCAAGATTTATGTGACATCTGCAAAAGTAATAAAAATTATTTTTTAACAGCGAGAATTGCCATTTTACAAATGACAAGCTATGCATTTTACAGTCTATTTGTAAATCGCTCTTGACAAGACCGTCTGCTAAATGCTTAAAATATAATGTAAATTTTAGATCACACGTTGTAGGCTATGTTAATAAAAAGGTGGGTAGGCTACATAAACTAAAACAATGACGGCAATCATTACAGGAACAGCCAGATCGCAAAATAAAAGATAAAGTCGGAAATCCGTTTACATTTCAGTCACATGCAGCGATATTTACATTTGTCTTACAGTAGCTTACTTGCTATTTAGAATTGCAGTGTTATTCTTATTTTTCGTTCACTCCTGCCAAACACATTGTTATGAAGAACGGAAAAAAACGCCCCATACAGCTATACTGTAAGCTGCGATTTCACCGTTGCTTTACATGCTATTAGGCCTATTTGTAAATGTGCCTTGGATATTGCTTACTTTCTGTCCATAAATTGTTATTGTTATCTAGGATTATTGTTATTGTTTGGTTCCGTCACTGGTGGCTTTGTTTTAAAAAATTGTAAGCTAAAGCTGCATAAGTAGCCTATCAAAAACGTCAAAGTAAAGTTGTACTTTGAAGTGCGCTGTGCTTTACGGTCCATGATAACTTTATTTTAAACAAGAACTGTGTTCCGCTCTTGCGTTCAAGGTGACCTTTTCTATGCACATAGTAATCATGTTTATCTTGATTTACGAAAGCCAATGCAAACTATTGATATTGAAGTGAATGTAATACAGATGTATGTTACTGTACTGGTGGCATTTACACGTCAAGTTAATTATTTGGAATGAGCACACTGAATCATACCAGGGGTCATGATATTTATATATTAGCATGTTCTGTTTACAGTTTCAGTAGGCTATATGTGACCAACAGTATGAATATTTTGTTTGAATAGTATTCACAAAAATAAATCTACCGTCTACATTAAAGACTGTGCTTTTATCACAGTAAAGTAAGAAAATATATGACATTATTTATTTACTTATTTAAATATAGTAAAAATATTAATTTAAGTCGAGTCTAGTTTACCCAGAAGGGATCGTCCAGGAGAGATTAAATGTAATCTCAGAGTACAATGCACTTAGAGTTGAATTGATCCTGAACATTTTACTGCATTTTGTACTGAGACCTGTTTTTTTTAATGCAATAATTGTTTCTTCAATATATCCGCACCTTGTAGCCTTGTCTCGCGATTTGACATATAGGCTATATAATGACTGCAATACTCCGGGTTGATGTTGTGGTTTTGGCCTAATTGTTTTTTACCAACCGTCCACAACATACTTCTCTGGGTTATTTTTTTTTATGATGGTAATGTCTATACACTGTACAACACATGTTGTATTAAAGTGATATGTTGAAATTCTAGTGGGCGATTTAATTCAATCGAATCTCTAAGGGCTTAACTTTCACCTATTGTAGAATTAAATAACATGTTCCTTTTATTCCAAGCTTTAATTAATATGATTGCTGGTAGATGGGATGTTGGAGTTGCTTTTGATTAAGCCACTTAGTCCCCTTGTTGCGAGACACGTTTCTTAAATGTATTGTGGAGCACCCATTCCTATAATAGCAACCATTTCCTTTGTTGTAGGCCATGATACAAATGTAGATGTAAATCCGTTTTGGTATTTTGGTACTGTTTTGATTGCTGCACCTACGTGATATGTCAGTGTTTTAAAAAGAAACAGCCAACTGAGCCAATCGTGCCAGGTTTTCATGTTGAACTGCAGGTGAAGCAAGCTAATGCTTTTATTAACCCCAAGCCTGGAGCTAAAATTATTTTGTGAAAATAATCCAATTGTGTTCCAAAGATCGTCCACTGTACTATGGAAACTGGATCCAATCTAACCAGTTTCTTTTACTATGAACAATAATTGCAAGCAGGTATTACCTTATTCTATTTTTTTTTTTATTGTTCCCAAGTGACCAAATGACCGATGGTGTTGCGTGACGAATAAAAGTAGGCGAATGCATTTTGAAATGATATAGCCTATCAGGAGTTGAGGATGATAGCCTATGCTCTGAAGTTTAATAATCTAGAACTGCACAGCATGCGTGTTATAAACCTTGCGGGTGGATTTTTTGCTCTCGTTTTCCTTTATGTGTTGAGATACCTAGAAGGAAATAAACACGATGATTATGCTATATAAACTACAATAGATTCATATTTCGGAATTTGAAATATATGTTTTAAATATGCAAGCTTTTGATCCGCGTTTATATGCTAACTCTCTAACAATTAAAAGCAATATTTTTTTTCTTCGCAGTTTGATTAGTTCAGTAATTACTAAAAGTTAAATTAAGACGTGATAGCATGGGATGTGCCTCGTCGTGTTGGTTAGTTCCAGTTAGACAGTAGCCATGCAAAAATAATCTATATTATTTGCCATAACTAAGTAGGCTAAAATGTTGACACCGTTAGGTACACATATTCCCTATGGTCAATAGTTCAAACAGGAGCGCGTAAAGTCGTAAACGTTCAAACAGGAGCGCTGTGACGTAATTTTCGCTAACGATATACACCTGTGTGGCCAAAACTAAAAATGTAAAGGTATTAATGTTTTAACCTGAATAATAGCATATTTTATACATTTTAAGAGTTAATACATGGTATAAAAAGTATTATCTAGCTACCGAGTATGACATTTCGCGTTTTCGTGTTTTACCTAGCGGTCTGGTCTTTCTGCTTTACTGGCTAGAACAATTGACCTGCTGGGTGTAGTGCTGATTAGAATCACCTGTGAATTAAGTCGTCTAACCTGCAACAATTCCAAACGACTTGAAATGTAAACAGGAAAACACGTTATGCATGTAAGTCCCAGTTCTTTTATTTCTGAATTATAGGCTATTTTAGACAAATAGCCGATATATCCTGGACACAGTATAAGAGTGATTTATAATAAGTGTGCTTCAATGTGAAGTTACCGAATGCAATCAAACATGTTCAAGAGTCATGTTGCACGGCATGGATTCGTAAAATTATTATTATTATTACTGGTAGCCTACTATCCAAAAATATGATTAGCTATTTCCAATCTAGCATTTTCCTCACTTCCTAATATATAGTCGAGACTGGACAGGTATAGTACCATCTTATCCAGATAAAAAAAACATAGGGCTGTGATATAAGGCAGAATTTAAGATAATTATTATCATAAATCGTCCAAAATTTCCATAGTGCTATTTATGGCGCCCGTTCAATGTCGTGTGGTGTAAAGGTTATTGCATTATTTCAGTTTGAAACCACTCTAGGGGAAGCATTTGCCAACACCAATGTTCTGGCGATTGTTGGTGCGCTTCGTGAGGAAAAGTCCTTTAAGTTCGTGGTCAACAGACTGGACAAAGTTTGTAATAAGGTAAAAATATAACTAATTTGACTCCCTACATTTTTTTTCTGGATTCGTGTTGGTTAAAATTTTTTCACGTTAACGATGATTGTTTTATGCTATTTGTTCAGCTTCAAATGGTAAAAGTGTTTCAGTGGTAGCCTATACCGTCAAAAAGGTGTAACATGTTTTAGTGAATTGTCTCTTGTTCATAGGAGCTGGACAGAAACGAATTCAAAAACATCTCACTGGTTTTGAGAGCCGTGGAAAGTTTGTGTGAAAGTGATGAGCAGGCCATCCACTCATTTGTTCAGCAAGGTCTTGTGGTGAAGATAAGTGCCCAGAATATATATAACACGGATCACTAAAACGAATATTTGAATTTGATTAGGCCTGCATCATACCACTTGATAAATTATTTGAAAGAAATACTTTAAAAATCATGTGTGGAGCAATGTTAAGATTGTTATATAGCCTCATTTATAGTTACATCAAATGAGTTTTTCATTAAGCCAGAAAGTATTACTGACACAAATTTTAAAAATCCAGAACTGGTGATGCATGCCATAACATTTTTTAAAAAGGGATCGATTCAAGTACATCTTTGTACTTAGTTTGTTGAATTAATATTGTACCTCAACAATAGGGAAAAGCTCTTCTTTTACTATTTACTCATTTTACCATAGGAACCATCATCAAAGTCCAAAACTAAAATGATTACTGCATGCCTTCTGTTATTCTATTGGGTAGCAATGTAACATAGGTTCGGGAATTGGGCTTGTAACTCCAAGGTTGTATGATTGATTCCCAGGTCAGGCACTGCCATTGTACAGGGTAGCTACTTGTCATGATTTTTCAGTCAGTTTCCAGCTGTAAACAGAGTGTATTCTGTAGAAGTTGCTTTGCATAAGAAAATTTCGTAAAAGTTGTCAAAGTAATTCTGTTTTTATTATTATTATTTATTTTACATGTTGGTGTGGTTTGAAAGAGCCTCTGGGTTTCTTAAGATGGAGGAGATGAAGTCAGCTAAAGGTCTGGCGAGTCTAATCGAAGAGTTTTATGACGTTTCCATGGTAAGTGTTGTTCCCACTGAAATTCCAATGCTTGTGTTGGTATCAATCAAGTCTGACAAATGTGATTCTATTTTTTGCAAATTTTCTTTCTTTCTTTTTTTTTTTTTTTAGAACATCTGTCGGATCAGCTTGGAAGGTTCTCATTTTCATTCCGTTTCACTCGTTTTCCTTTATCTTCTCTGTGTTGTTGCATCTTAAATGTGCCTGTTTGTTTTGTGGGGCTCGCTTTCAGGGAAAGGCCAGATCCAGGAAGTGTTTGTGCTGCGGTTTGGAATGCTGGTGATTGACACCAACATTTCATTTAGCCTGCGATTGGAGGTACTCTTTTAGATTAAATGTAACAATCGAGTAGATCAATGAGTGGTTAACATTTATCTATGCAGTATTATTTTGTTTACTGAACATTGAACCTTTTTTCTGATGTTACTTTATGAATGTAAAAATATAAATAGTAATAATTAGAAATGTTACTTATGGATGACGTGTTGTAATGATCAAAGATCTAAAGTAATCAAATCAAGGTTTTTTATATAAAGCAGGGATTATTATTTGGTGGGTTTGTAGCAGGACACCCATGTAATAACTATCAGCAGTACCTTTTCAAGAATGTTTTTTTTTTCATTCTATTTATTTCAGGCTATCAGAACAATTAACTCAATCCTTGACAGGGCAACCAAAGAGGAGCGAAAGAAGTTCAGCCTGTCTGAGGATCACTGCTTACTTCTGTAGGTTTTTTTGGTGGTTTTGGGGATGCATGCCAACAATCAATTAAATCCAGCACGTGCATGGATTTAAAATCAGGGGAAACTCCGAGTGAAAAACACTAGTGGGAGCAAGAGTCGTAGCAAGACTGTGAGATGTCATTGCCCTCTAGTGGAGAAATAGTTTTATGCAATGCAAGGACAGAATTTATGCACGTTTTATTTCTTCCCCTTTCAGCGAGGAATTGGCTAAAGTGGTGTTGAACGTGGGTGGTAAGTTCTGGTCATGGATTTTTGAATGTGTTGGTTTTGTACATTATCTCATTATTGGCATTATTTAGCAACAATTAGCATTATTGGGCTCGACTATGTAATAACTCAATATACGTCTAGTGGCTTAGGTTTGGATTGGGACAGAATTTAAACTGACGATGAACATCTGCTCCATTCAGACTATGAAATGCAGGTGGCTGTCTCTGAAGCGCTGTGCCGCATGACTGTAAAAAAATGGCGAGAAGAACTGGTGTACAAGTGGTTTTCCAACCCCGTATTTGGTGACTCTTTTAAGGCAATAAATGATAGAGAATTTGAGACTGTGAGTTTCAGTTATTACATACCACCATTCAATTAATTGTAGTTAAAGTGTTACATGCAACATAGGCTGGTAAATATTTCTAAAACTGCATTGTTATCATACTGTCTCTTCTGCAAAGGATTGCCGAAAGTTTTTGAATGAAGTGAATGACTCTTTTGGAGATGAACGAAGGTGTGTTTCAACTCACTGCCGTCTCAGTTTTATTTAGACAAATTTAGATTCTGTTGCCCATTAACTGATTGGTCCGTTGTTCTTACAGTGTAGTTGCACCATGTTTTATCTACACATAACATTATGACATTCTGACATTTAGAGTTAAGAATGAAAGTGAAATTAAATGGTTAAACCCCAGCAATATCAATTATAGGGTTTTTGTGAACCATTTATGCCGGGCCTGAAAAGCTAAATTCAAACTCCATTACTGTGGGAAAGAACAAGTCAGAATAAATCGAGTACTGAACTATGGTCAGCACAGTAGTGACCACTGGTCATTAGGCATTACTTACTTTCAAATGTTAGCCGCATAAGTCATATGGGTGGATTATGGCTCGACCATGGAAGGTTGCATATTAGCATAATATCTTTGCTGTTCGAGTGTTATGAGAGCTGCACTAATACAAATGTACAAATGTATAACAAAAATTGTTGTTCTATATTGCAGAGTGTTCACATTTCCCTGTGTGAAAGCTTTTCTGGACTTGACAGAGGTAATGCAATTCTGTAGTTCATTTCAAATTATCTGCTTTGAATAGCTTGTTTTTTTTTGGGGGGCGGGGGCTAGCATATTTAATTGCTAACTAAATGTGATCAAAAAACCCTTTTGCATTAGAAAATGAGCTGATATTGAAATGGCACAGCATAATTTTGTGTTTGTTCATGCATTAAGTTATTCATGCCAGATGACAAGAATCTCAACAAGTTCTGGATTGATTTCAACCTTGGCACTTCCTGCATCAGTTTCTTTGTGAATGACCCAGAGGTAGGAGACGTGTGTGTGTGTGTGTGTGTGTGTGTGTGTGTGTGTGTGTGTGTGTGTGTGTGTGTGTGTGTGTGTGTGTGTGTGTGTGTGTGTGTGTGTGTGTGTTACAAGTGAAAGCAGCGAGATTCTCTGATGCTGTTTGTATGCAGACACATTCTCTTAGTTTGCCTGAAGGTCCTTACAAACTCTCCTTTTTCCTGGATTGTAGGGTACACTGTGGGAATCGATTAATTTGCCAAAAGCAGCTGTCAGTGGATATAATGTGCTAGGTAAGCGTGGAACAACGGAACATTTTCTGTTATACCCAGGGGGGTGGATTCAGTAATGGTGTATATTAATCAAATAATACATTCCCTGGAATTTGGTTTGATCTGGATCTGAAGCGTGCTATAAATTAATAATTCGCGAAGACAAAGGCTTTCCTGTGAAGTGTGCCGATTTCTAAAAGTGCAGTTCTGGACTGCCTTACCCATTCATAAATATAACACGATGACTCAAACCCTAAAATCAAATTGATTTAATTTCTTAAGTGAGACATTGTAGATTTAATGAAAGGTGCCGTAACAATGTGTATTCTGTATTTAATTTATTGCTGCTGTTATTTGCATTTTTCCCTCAGAGGAAACTAATTGGTCTATATGCAAAAGCATTTTAATGTCCGTCATTTGAAACGTTTAAAGCCATATTTGTCACCCCATTCCTTTGCCATTACATTAAAGAGGAATTATTGGATATATTTCAGTTTTAATGTTTCTACACCTTTTCTGCTTGCCCCCAGGATGTGATGACCAGAAGATATTGTCTGTCCAAATGGGCATTCCTATCTCTCACAGCAAGACAAAGGGAAAAACAATCCAGATAATTTTCGATGCGCAGTATGACATTGGAAGTGCTGTGAAGAGGGTGTTTGGAGAAGAAAAACAATGGGTAATGTAATGAACATAAATTGTGATTTTGTGACATTCAGTGCAGCATGTATGCAAATTGACCTTACAGTAAATACAGATGGATATATTATGAAAATATGTTTGTATTGTGTCTATAAGTGTACTTATTACTGGTCATGTGTTCCAGCAAAGGCTGCAGTCTGAAGACCAGCCTGAATTAGTCTTCAGTGAAACACCACCAGAAGATAAGTATTTTTATGTTGTTATGCATTGTTCTGGTACATTTTCGATAGTGTATGTGTAGCTTTTTATTTACTTTTTATTTTCCTATTTCAGAATTCCAGGATGTCCAGGAAGTGTTACCATGGTAAGAGTACAAATATGTATCTATATTATGGAAATAATATTTTTAATTAGCAATTAATTGTCAAATACATTTTTAGATTAAACATTTAAATGTATAATTCGGCATCATACAATTTTGTTTATAGCAGTCCCTCGACTTCAGTAACTCCAGAACAAGCTGATGTAAGTACTGCACTCCAAATATGGTTATGTAGTTTCTACTGCCATAATGTATGTATGGGCCAAAAATCTAAACTACTCAGTCTGGAATAACTATTTCAGTTTGACAGAATATGCTGGAAAACGGCTATCTATTTCACTTAGGTGGTACCTGTTGGACAGAGAGATAAACCTGAGGCCACGTCATTGCTGTGAGTGTTTTATTTTACTTCACTATAAAATTTTATCATTTTCTTGCATTTGATTTCTACTTTTCTGGGTCCTTTAGAGATACAGCAGACACCTTTCAGCTGGAAGATCACTCTGACGCAGAGGTTTGCATCTATTTAGTTTATTTATTTATTGGAATATTGCAAGGGTGATGCCACGTGACATATTTCACATTATAATGGCGTCAAATGTTTTTATCAGTGTCCATGCCTGTGATCATATTTTAAAAATATAATTTTTGGTAGCTAGACAGCAGTTTCCTGTTTGTCAGGAAACAAATTCAGTCATAAATGCAGATTTAGATTTTTTTTAAAACCATCATCTGAGAAATTCCAAAGCTACTGCTTGTTGACAAACTATTCCAGTTTTCTCCTCGTAGTTTTAAACGTTCTCCTTGCATCGCCCTATTTTTAACAATGTATGACTGCAGGTTGACATTGCAGTATCTGAAACCATGTCTAAAGGCTTGTCTCATGTCAGGAAGAGACAGAGTATGTCATTCATGGCAGCTTTGGGGAGGTACCAGGTCAGTGCTCCATGTAGGTACGAGAATAAAACGGAACTGAAAAGAAAAGCCGGCATTTACAAAACGTTTTGATACTTTGATAATCTTTCTCACATTGTATATCAAGACAGACCAGACCTCAAATTTTTCAGCAATTATGAACCCACTGATTTCATCCGTCAGTCTAAAATTGTATCATCTTTCCAAAGGCTGTTAAGAAAGAACAATTCAGAGCTGCAAGTTGGGGGTTGGAACACAGGACTGAGTTTATGAACCCCTGGCTTAAGATGTTAAAGAATGGGTGCGTCCTTGATTTTAAAAACTCACTTAGGAAAATTTAAAAAACAGTTCCTCATTCAAAACTCCAGGAGCCTCACTCACTAAGATGTGTGTTTCTTAGGGTTAATGTGGAAATAATGCATCCAACCACTTCAGTGCCGATGAGCCTGAGAGAACACGCCTCATCTTGACCCACGGCACTGAAGAGTAAATTAACCAACAATTATTAGAGTCAAAATGTCTGATGCGTACATTCTCCAATTCTGAAGTCACACAGTATTATTACCTGCATAACTTAACCATACAGACATTTAAACTTATAAGCAACACATTTTGCAGCACAAGTAATTCTCTCTGTTAACTTTTTCTCTGAGGGTTCGATATGAAGAGTCACTTCTCATCACAGCAGTGCAATGTATACAGTTATGGAATGAAAAGCCCCCAGAAGGGATGTCTGAAGGGAAAACATCCATTACAGTTGTGATTACGAACACGCTGGTGACAGAATTAACTGAAATTCGTCCCTGTAGCAGCAAGATGACTATCTTGTAAATCAAATGTGGAAAAGATTAACAAAGAATAATAGGCCTTTTTGTGAGTGCTGTGTTTAAAAAAATATTATAATAATTCAGCTTTATCACGCAAAAAAAAAAAGAAAAAAGTCAGAGCACATCAAATATCTTTTAAAGAATAAAATGGTCCTTGTCACAAAAGGAAAATGCGTGCCAAGATGTCCAAATCTCTTGTGTTCTCTCTCTCAGAATTTGGATGGATACATACTGTGATACGTTACTTTCCTGTTTGGCATGGTGAAGTTGATGAAAACAGCTGCATATACAATTTAGATGGTGAAAATGTCTCATCCCTGCATTAAGTTGCTGCTCTTGTGTACGTTGTCAGGTGGCAAGGGCAAAATCTAGGCTGTTCAGCCAGTCCACATCCTCAAATGGGTAAGGTCGCTGTTCTCACACTGCACTCGTGGCTTTGGTAAATAGATTAGTGCAGGGAATGTTTCATTCTGTTGGTGGTCTTGTGGCTTATTTATGATACAGTACAATACAGATGTGCATTGTAAAATAAAATATTATTATTATTATTATTATTATTATACTAGTAGCAGTATTTGTCATTGTGTTTTATTTTTTTTGTGGCATCTATTGTTATACTAACTGCTCTCAAACTGGAAGTTGGTCAGCATTAAAATTTTATACAAACCCCAATTCCAAAAAAGTTGGGTCAGTATGTAAAATGCGCATAAAAGCAGAAATCAGTGATTCGTGAATTCTCTTTTACATATATTTAATTGAAAATGGTACAAAGAAAAGATATTTAATGCTTTACCTGATCAACTTTATAGATTTTAGTAAATATACGCTAATTCCGAATTTGATGCCTGTGATGCCGGGCAAAAAAAAAAAAGACTGGGAAGTTTAGAACACCTGTTTGGAACATTCCACAGGTAAACAGGTGATGTTATCATGACTGGGTATAAAAGGATATCAAACAACTCTTGATGTCTTATTATCAGGTACTCTTACAAGCGATATAACCTCTCGGCATTTGAATGGATCTCTATGGGAATTGGGGGGTGGGACTAGATTAAGCTGTAAATTACACAGGAATAGTATGGTACCCATGGTTGGCTAAATGGGTGCAAATCATCAAGGGTCTGAGGTATCAAACAAGCCTCAAACCATCGCTCTGCTGCCAGATATGCAGTCGATATGGATGGATCACTTTAAGGGTTGTTTCTTCTGGCTCATTTTTCTATTGAACTCGATGGAAAAATAAGTCTGGAGAAACAACCCTTCAAGTGATCCATCCATATCCACTGCATATCAGGAGTATATAAGAGTACTTGAAAATATGATATGAAGTCTTTTGATATCCTTTTATACCCAGTCATGATGGCATCACCTGTTTACCTGTGGAATGTTTTATTTATTTTTTTTAAATTATTTTTTACTTTCCAGTCTTTTTTTTGCCCCTGTCCCAACTTTTTTGGAACGTGTTGCAGGCATCAAATTCGAAGGGCATTTTAGATTAAGGCAAACTGATTCAGAATCTTGTTTTAATTTTTGCAGGTCTACAAAATCCACCCCGTCCACTGGAAAGAAACCCAACGAATCCCAGAAGGTTTACAGACATTTTGTCTAGATTTCTCATTCATTTTCACTGCAATGAAACGGTTTGGGTCATGGGTATGCCCTGATGCTCTTCAGCTGGGAATCCAACACGCCATTATGTCTAAATCATGAGAGCAGTGTCATAATTTCCTTTGGTCAACCATTCCCACTTTGACAGATACTTTTGACAGATTGATTGTCTTGACTGTCATTCTGTTAATGTTGAATTCCTATTTTAAAATGGTGGATTTAAATTCTAGATCTGGCGCTCTAAGGCCGCTTCTGAGAGTGACAGCAGCGTGTCCCGCAGTGAACGCGATATTCAGCGGAGAGGATCGGACAGGTTCGATTACACCAGAAAAAAGCCTAAAACCAAAACCAGGCTGAAGAGTAAGACAGACATTGTTCAGAGAGGCGGATAATTTGCCTGAAGAAGCATCATTTCATGATAGATTTCAGAGCTACAAAGACCCTGTGTTTCTAAGTTATTCTTTTTTTTTTTTTTCTCCCCTGCTTCCAAGTCCTCCCTCTGTCCTCTGCCAGCAGTGCTGAGGAGCCAGACGTTGTCAAGGTAACACATTTCTCTGCATAAGATTTGACCGCTCCTCTACCCCTATTGAACTGGTTTCTGTGACAAATTAACTGAAAGGTTTCTCGATCACAGTATCTTACATATTAGTACTGCATAATTTGCCAGCCATTGTGGAAGATTGTCATATATGAGACACAATAATCAACACGACTTTCCAAATTGTATTGGAGTAGAAGCCTGCCTGTCATTTTCCAAACATCTCCAAACTTTCAACAGCACTCAACACCAACTCTAAAGTCACTGGAAAGGGAACAGCGAGGTGAAAGCATGAAGAAAAGGCCTTTCCCAGCATCCAAAGACCAAAGTTTGGACATTTCAGCAATACCAACATTTCTAGGCCTTGACTCGGGTGAGTGATTGTGTAAAAAAGCTGTTTGCATTAACATTAGCCCTAAACGTATGTCTATATTTCCTTTTAAACACACATTAACAGAACTTTTGTTTTTTTACAGGGCTTCCAGACGAGACCGTGTTGAACAGTTCTGGGTTTTTGACGGCTGGCCAAGATAAAACCAGTATAAAGGTGTCTACAGGTGTTTTTTATTTGTAGATGATGCAACATCTTCAGTTTTTCAGCTTGAGATAATAGGGAAATATGTTATAAAAACTGCAAAAATGCACTTCACATTATGTTTAAATCTAAATAATGCAAGTGGATACAATTTGACCTTAAATCATATCCCTAAAACAGCACTGCTGCAACCTTACGGTTACCCCTATCATGTCCTATATATGTTTACCTATACATTCCTAATACAGTACCTAACATCTGCACTGCAGTTTTCAAAGCAATACAGGATCTTGTACATCTTTATACGTTGAGACTTCCCACATCTTTAAGTACAAGCAATTATTTTCAAATGGTTTGTTTATTAATTGTTGTCATTCTGTGTCCCCCCCTCCCCAAAATGTCTCTTAGGATCCAAACTCTAGCAATGTGGCACCATCTCCTCTAGCAACAAAAAGGAAACCTGAAGGTATTTTCCAGGAGTCTGTGTTTAATGTGATGAGCATGTTAACTGTGACCTATCTCTCTCTCTCGCTCTCTTTTTTTGTTCAGTGGCAGTTTTTGGTGTGGTACCAGAGAAATGGCAGGTGCTCCAGGAGGAGGGCCAGCCCAACCGTGTCTTTAAACCCAGACTCTTCCCGTCCAGCCCACCGAAGACGACCACAAGTACTTTTGCGCAAATCTTACTGTGCCTCTTTTTTGACTGTCCTTGGGGAAATTCCCTTACTAATTTAGCACAGCAGAATAGTCATAAAACCTGCTGTTGAATAGTGTTTGCAAGTTGACTTTTCAAATATTTAAATGCATTCCTTTGCACTTATGATGTCATACAGACTTTGTTCTTGACCTGTCTAGTTCTACATATATAATAGTATAACAATGTTACAATGTTATTACATTTAACTTGGACACTTGAGGTCCATCATTAGCTATATTTAAACCTTTTCTATTTATCAGTAGGCAAATATAGCATTTTGTTCATGGTAGACTGCATTTCTAGCAAATGTAGTCTTCTTTTCATTGATTTACACAAATTAGAGTACTTTTGAGGCGGACAGCTTATTCATTAGAAAATATTCCAGATAGTCTGGTCTTTGTGTAGGATCTTGGCAGAATCCACCCAGCTGAATTATTTTCTTTCATTTCAAACTACAGTATTGAAGGAAGGAAAGAGGGCTGCATTCAAAAAATGTTGTATAGCTTTTAGAATTAATTTTTACCTCAAAGGAGAAACACAAAAACAGGTGTTTGTGCTAGCAGGCCTTCAGTAGCATACAGAAGGCCTGCTGGCTCTGACATATGTGTCCTTGTTTTTTTAAGTCTCAAAAGATATAAACTTCACTCTGAATTGTTTATGCGTCACCTCTTAATTGATTTTTATATTTTTAATTATGTTTCGGATTTATATGACCAAGTCAAGCTGGCTCTTAGAAACTGCATTGTGCAAAAGTATAAAACTTTTCTTTAGTTCCTCTGGCTATGGCTGCTTGCCACTGAGAAAGCTTTCCTGTTTAGTGGCGTGATTTCCCTTGCCTGCCCCCTGCCACTTGACCCAGTTTCCCTCCATGCCATGGTTACCAGGGAAAGCCACATAAAGCAAAGTCCCGCAGTGGACTCTCATGTGTCTTGACTTCCATTTTAGTTCTGTAAAAATTGTTCCTCTCTGTTTTCCTAAGACAGGCCAGCCACAATGTTATCTGAAGACACTGAATCAGAGACCGAGATGGGTTCTTCTGTAATCGCTGCCTTTCAGACCTTTAAAAATCAACTGAGAGAACACTTCTCGGTAATCTTCTCCCCGACTTTGACTGAAAGACACATGATAGATATTGAAGCAAT
Organism: Ilyophis sp. 1 JC-2022; assembly: GCA_022702515.1. Classification (NCBI taxonomy): domain Eukaryota; kingdom Metazoa; phylum Chordata; class Actinopteri; order Anguilliformes; family Synaphobranchidae; genus Ilyophis; species Ilyophis sp. 1 JC-2022. The sequence goes on from CM040403.1 coordinate 42,286,448, forward strand.
GCCAACCTTCAAACTTTGATGTTACCCACACTAAGGTATAATTTTGACTTTGCACTTGCGGGCACTGAAAATGTGCTAAACCCAGCTAACACGTTTAATTAGAAACTTTGTAAAGATTTCTGTAAAAATGGTACGTTATATTTCTCCGTATTTTACATATGTATGCAATGAATTGCTCCCTCGTATGTGATTGCACACCTCTCTCTCTCTCTCAGGCCAGATATAAGAAAATAGAATCTCGATCCCTGAAGTCCCTCAGCGACTGTCAGAATCATGTGACTTCATTACTGAGCACCGTGCACAGTCACAGGTGAAATACATGAACAACTGTACAAGCAATATCAATCCTCAGAGAAGATGATACAGTGCCTGAATGATGCCTTACTGTGCTCTTTTAGGCAATACAACAAAAACATCAGTAAGTTAGAGGTGTGGAATGGTGTGCTTGGTAACATAATGAGATGAGTGAAAAAGATACTAATTGCAAGACCATAAAATTAATTAAATAACAGTGTGATTGCATAGGTAATTTCAGTTATTCCAGGTCTTGCTAGGATGTGAATGCAGCAGGCAGGTTTCACGTTAACCTGTATCCCTTACGACTCTCGTAATAGCCCAAAGTGGTCAAAAGTGATATTTCCATTCCTGCATCGTAATGGAGAAAAGTGAGACGGAGGACTTTTTTTCCATCCGCCTGCAGGTTACTGCACCTGGAGAGGTTCCAGGATACAGTGGTGAATGAGCTGAGCAACCTGGAGCATGACTGCCTTTCCCTCAAGGATATTGAGAGGGAAACTATGGTCTGCCTCTAACCTTCAGAAATTCTGTCCAGAAATGCTAATTATTCTTTTGTAAATTTCCATTTCCCCACATACTGCCAGAGTTCATTTGGAAAAAGGAATCTCGGTGTGGACATCCACGCATTGAATTTGCCTAAATCACAGCTTATCGTGTGATGGCTAACCGATGATCTACAACTGATTAATCATTTGTTCTTCATGGACTTTTTATAGGGTCGTGTCTGTGCATGTCTCACTACCCTGGAGATGCCGGTTCAAACCAGATTGTGCTCTGTTTCAGAACTTTTGGAGAACGGAGTCACAGTCTGTGGGGTTGTTCTGTGACAGGCAGGAGAGAAGGTATTTAGAAATCATCATTCAAACACCCACATAATCTCATACCTGTCAACCCCTTGAGACAGCTGTCTATATTTTAAAGCTTTCAAACCCATACAAATGCATTAACTGTTTGGCCTTTAGCCATCCTGTTTACATTTGCTAGTGTGCTGACCATGGCTAAAATAGCCAAATTAAAATAGCGCATTATTGAATAATCATCAGTTTAGCTAATTGCTAGCAGTGTAGCTAGCTAGAAAAGAACACCAGAGCCAAACTACCCATGTGAAAAAAGTATACTACAGTGTATTTTAACATACTTGAAGCCTAATTAAAGTTTATATAATTATACTTCACGTATTCCGAAGTATACTAGCTTTTCACGACTAATCGTTTCAGACTAAATCGTTTTTCTTTCCGTTGTTTACTTGTAGATATATCCAGATGTTGCCATTTTAGTTACCCATGTCAAGAGTTCTTCTGAGACACCTAGAGTTTCCTTGTTCAGCGGTTAGGCGATCTTTATCACCAAATACAGAAATCCTCTATTTGGGTCGATGCGCGTTTTCTTATGATGTTGCTGTCTCGTAGATTACAGTCATTGGAATTACTCCGAAAGGACACGGAAAGCAGCGCGGCGAAAGAGGCCGTGGCATCATCTTCACAGGTAGGGGCTTCACGTTGACGTGTATCAGTATTTAATGCCTTCGCAATTCTATGGCATTTATGAATGCGTGACTCTCTCAGACTAGGAATCCCTCTTCGAAGTCAGGGAGGGATAATGTTGAAATAGGAGCAAGACAAGTAGTGAGAGAGATGTGCAGCTGTGCAATATGTGGATCATGTAATGTACAGATGAGATTTATGTACAATGTAAGATTAATGCCAGGATGTGAGTTTGGTTCAGTTGTGTCCAGGGGGGTCACACAAAGCCTATCTCTGTACACCCGTGCACCTGTCATTCCAGTGTCCAATGAGTGCACAGAAACCTATTTTTCACAACGTCTTATCATTTAAGAAGTCAGTACGATACAACGTACGATTAAAAGTCTAATAATGTGAATGGCTTTGGGCTCGTCGTATGAACTGACTGTGTTACGTAACGAGGCCAATAATCCTCACTCTCCTTGCAGACGACTCCACTGCTGACCACTGGTGGCAACAGCATCAACACGCCCTCTGCTAAAACACCACCTACAACTTGAGACATATTCAATACCGGAAAAGTCACATATTACAATTAGATTTGGGACATAGCCTCTTTATTTCCTATTAATTATTATATTATATCTTGCAGAAACTTTTCTTTGTGATGCTTATCTGTGATTATTTACTGCTCCTGGTCTGACGGGGGCTGTTTGAGTTTGGCCCCTCACTACAGTCCACTGTCTGTATGAGACTTTATTCAGGTCTGTGTTACAGAACGAGATTACATTTATCAAAAATCAAAGGGGACTATAGTTTAAAAAAGAGTAAGGGACACGCATTAAAGAAAACGGTTCTTGTTTTAAACATGGTTTTCAGATGTGACAGCAAATTAAATGTTGATTGTTGCTGAAGGGTGATAGTGGTTATGACTGCAAAAATATATAGACATGCAGGTAAAAATGCTACTGGCCATGTGTGTCATTCAAGCCATGGTCACAGGCAACTCTTTTTTTTTTATGACTTTATTTTTCCCAACATCGTTATACATCCCCAGACACGCATTGATCAATAACATTTGCCTTAATTGACCACTTATAAAGTCTAAGAAAATTGTAAGAACATTTTTAAAATATAATTTTCTAAAATACTTTAATTTAATGTACTACAACTTGCATGGCTGCACCTGTGAACTAAGACATTCAGACACGTTGAAATGATTGTGATTCATCTGATAGAAGGTTCTGTGTTTCTAAGGCATCGTTAGTTTCATTTAGAATAATATGCAGACGGGATATTTTGGTGCATTAACAGTATCTCTAGGGCTAAGGGCTGTATTGTATTTTCATGTAACACGACCATGATTTTACACAGCAAGATGGCATACAGTACAAAAATATTAGAAAATAAAATGCATTGTGAAAATGGTACATTGCATCTCATTCAATACTGTTTATGAGTAAGAATCTTCACTGTATTATGTTGTCTTGATGGTAAACCTCCTTCTCTGCACGGTGATATCAGTACTGAATGGAAATTTCATGATTTGAGAACCATGTTTTCAGACCCTTATACCGAAAAGCCAACGAATACCACACCTCTATACGTACAGTACCGGGCACCGTTTCATTATCAAGCTTTAAGGAAACAAAATAAACCACTTGATAAAAAAATCAAGAACAAAGTGTTCTATACAAAATGCAACATACAGTAATGTATTCCTGTTTCACCTATAGCATTGTGTCACAGCATTTTTTAGATTTGGATACCCCACTAATCTTTCCAGTCACTTGGATTTGGATGGTTAATCTTTCCAGTCACTTGCCAAAATTACTGGCTTTTTTGTTTCGAACCATTAATTGAGGTGGAAAATCCATTGGAATGAGCCTTCTTGACATCATTTAGACCAATGGGTAATTTTTCTTCCCCGGTTTGTCTTTTCCTGTACGTCTGAAAACAAATAAAAACAGTATTCATTCATTCATTCCATACATTCATTATCTTTCACATAAGGACCCAAAACGTGGGATAAGACCACCTAAAGTATTGGTTTGGGAAAGGCTATGTGGCTTTAACTAATTCTTTGTCATTTTGAACGGAACATTGATTTCAGCCAAACCACCACATCGCCGGTTCCTTTGAACCTGTGGCATTTTAATTGGCCAATCTCCTTACCTGTACATAAAAATTCACAAAGAGGATAACCAGCGTGGTCATGTAGGAGGACTGGAACAGGAGACAGCCAATGGGAAACTCACAGGGAGCGACAACAGCACTGAGCGTGTGCGTGATGGTCAGCACAAATTGGACCTGAGAAAGGAAGGAGGGGACTGTAAGATGGCCACTGATAATAATCACCTGTTAACCTATTGACAAACGTTCAACTCACCAGCTGGGCCTGCGTGAGATATCTCTTCCACCAGAGGTATCTGTGCATGGATGGAATGGTGGACAGTCCATAGTAGGAGTACATTAACACATGGATGAAACTGTTCAGCATTGGTCCAAAGAAACCTTTCGATAGAATTATAGGGAACATACATTACACGCTTTTTAATGCAAAATTAATACGATACTGAATTGCGGGTTTTCTCCTTCCGCTAAAATTTTGAGGATATGATCTGTTGTGGCCTTTACATAAACAATTGGACCAGGTGAGTTTACTGTTGGGATACGTAATTTGTCCTATATGACATTTAAATACAGAAAAGACCAAGCTCTATGAGGTTTTAAGATTACAATGAAAAGGGAAACCTAGCCTTATCACACAGGCACTGGCAGTACTGTATCATTGACTATTTGCTGATTTTCCTGTTTTTGTTCTTCTGTGAACTCAGAATTGCAATAAACATGAGGTTGACTTTGCTGGTAGGTTTAGACTTACTCTGCCCACATGGTATCCAGTTAAGCACGCACCACCAGATGTTGAACATGGAGGCGTGGTGGTAAACGTGCAGAAACGAGATCTGATTGTTCTTCTTCCTTAGAACAAAGAATATTGTGTCCAGGAACTCAATGAGCTTGGAGAAGTAGTACCACCATAGTACTTTGGCAACCTGTAAAAATGGAGCAGTTATCTCTCAGAACAACAAGGTTTTGTCTTGTGTCCTTTCACAGTCACACTTGGCTGATTTACAACACTGAGGTGAAGATCAGAGATGCACTTTTTTCAAGCTGTGGAGAGGAGCACAAATGCAAAGATGAAAGGCAGCCATGAAATTGGAATGTGCCATGCTGGTGGTCAGGCTTATTTTAAAAATGCCATAATGGTATTTTTAACACCATTCTCATCTGTGATTATATGCCATTCACGTTAAGTACATACGCTTAATCATAACGTTCGAGTGATGTCGGCATACTGTAGGTAGTCCAAGCACATGAGCATAGCTTTTGATGTGTCAACATACCTACCACTCTTTCCCAGAAATGGCGGGCCCTCTAGCACTCTCCCAAGTTCTGGAACAGGAAGTGCCTTCCATTTGACCTCCATTTTCACACCACAGACAATCGAGAAAATGTGTTTGGCTTTGAAAAGCCTTGCAGTTTCTTTCCTATCATGTTGGAACACATAAGAACTGGCCACGGGGTCTTTTTTTGATTTTACTCCCCATTAAAGTGCATACATACCATACATTATACACTGATCAAAGAAATTAAGGGAACACTTAATCAACACAGTATAACACCAAGTCAATTAAACTTCTGGGATATCGATCTGTCCAGTTAGGAAGCGTAAACTATTGTGAATCAATTTCACCTGCTTTGGTCCAAATGAAAGTGACAACAGGTGGACAGGAGAGGCAACAGCAAGACAAAAAGTTAATGGTTTTGCAGGTGGTGGCCACAGACCATTTCTCTCTCCTTATCCTTCCTGACTGATTTTTCTCTAGTTTTGGATTTTGCTAGTGCCCTTGTCACTACTGGTAGCATGAGGCGGTACCTGCAGCCCATCCAGGTTGCACAGGTAGTCCAGCTTCTCCAGGATGGCACATCCATACATGCCATCGCAAGAAGGTTTGCTGTGTCTCCCAGCACAGTCTCAAGAGCGTGGAGGAGATACTGGGAGACGGGCCATTACACGAGGAGAGCTGGACAGGGCCGTAGAAGGGCAACAACCCAGCGGCAGGACCGGTATCTGCTCCTTTGTGCGAGGAGAAACAAGAGGAGCACTGCCAGAGCCCTACAAAATGACCTCCAGCGCGCTACTCGTGTGCATGTTTCTGACCAAACTGTCAGAAACAGACTCCATGAGGGTGGCATGAGGGCCTGACGTCCTGTAGTGAGAACTGTGCTCACAGCCCAGCACCTTGCAGCTCGTTTGCCATTTGCCAGAGAACACCAGAATTGGCAGGTTCGCCATTAGCGCCCCATTCTCTTCACAGATGAGAGCAGGTTCACACTGAGCACATGTGACAGACGTGAAAGAGTCTGGAGACGCCGTGGCGAAAGTTATGCTGCCTGAAACATCATCCAGCATGACCGGTTTGGCGGTGGGTCAGTGATGGTCTGGGGAGGCATATCCTTGGAGGACCGCACAAACCTCCACATGCTAGCCAACGGTACCCTGACTGCTGTTAGGTACCGGGATGAAATCCTCAGACCCATTGTCAGACCTTATGCTGGTGCAGTGGGCCCTGGGTTCCTCCTGGTGCAGGACAATGCCCGGCCTCATGTGGCCAGAGTGTGTAGGCAGTTCCTGGATGACGAAGGCATTGATGCCATTGACTGGCCCTCACGTTCCCCTGACCTGAATCTAATTGAGCACGTCTGGGACGTTATGTATCGGTGCATCCGCTGCCGCCAAGTAGCGCCACAGACCGTCCAGGAGCTCACTGATGCCCTGATCCAGGTCTGGGAGGAGATCCCCCAGGACACCATCCACCGTCTCATCAGGAGCATGCCCAGACATTGTCGGGAGTGCATACAGGCACGTGGGGGCCATACACACTACTGAGCCACATTATGAGTTGTTGTGATGAAATTCACACAAGTTGGATCAGCCTGTGATCTCAATTTTTCACTTTGATTTTCGGTGTGATTTTGAGTCCAGCCCTCAATGGGTTAATGATTTTGGTTTCCATTGACCGTTCTTATGTAATTTTGTTCTCTGTGAATTACACAATGTAATCAATAAAGATTTTCAACTTGAATATTTCGTTCATCGAGATCCGCGATGTGTGATTTAAGTGTTCCCTTAATTTATTTGAGCAGTGTATAACCGTAGCACAAAAACAGCTTGACTATACAGGTAACACCCAGAAACAAGAGTAAATGGAGATGGCTGTTTGGAGTCAGCTCAATGCTAGTCTCGTTAGGAGAAAGGGGATGAGGAGATTAGAATGTGAGTCAGTGGGTGGATTCCAATCGCTTATTTTATCCGTCCTCTTCTCCTCTGTCCTCGCCTGACTCGGAAATTGATCGAGGTTTGCCATCTTTAAGGACATTCCAAACCGCTAAATGCTCCTTGGAGGAGCGAGGAGTGGGAAACGAGTTGGCTCATTGGTACATTGTAGTACAAGTGTAGCACACCCCTACAAAAATTAAATTTTACCGTTCATTTCCATTTATTATAAGGTGCTAATCGATAATGACACCCATTCTTTATAACTAACAAAAGCACCATTTATTCATGAAAAAATAAGTTAAAAGCATTATAGTTAAGCACGTGAGCATATAGTATGACGCTGACGCGTGATTGAGCAAGGACATTCCATTTGCCTAATGCATGTTGTCTCGTTTCCTCCATCCTCGTATCTGATCCTTGCATCCTTTCCTCAAGTCCTCCATTGGGCGGAGCTAAGGAGCGAGAAAAGGACGCGAGGAAAGGATGCAAGGAGTAAAAATAAGCGATTGGAATGAACCCAGTGAGTGGGCTCACCCTGATGTCGGCGTCTCCCGCGCCGTGGAGACTCTGACACTGCAGCCGGTAACCCCCTGCCCAGGAGGCAGATATCAGCTGAAACAGAAAGCCATCGTAAAGTCACAAAATGTTCCCTCTGTCTCCTCCCTCCCGCCCTCCCTCACTCATGGTATGAAGTTTCTCATAAACACACCAACTCCCATTCTCCCAGACAGTCAAACTCGGAGAGAAACATCATTTTCTGTCACAGTGGGGCAGGGTGGCGCTATTATATTAAGAGCAGCTGCAATAGGATTGGGTCAGATGAAGTTTCAACTGCATAATCTGTGACAAAAAGGGATATGTGACTGCTCTCATCAAAATAATTGCATTTAAGTAATCGTTCAATCCTGGATGCCCCTCCATTTGGAGGGGAATTACTGTCTCTGTATCCTAGTACTAGGAGGAGATCATTGACAGGATTCCAATTTTGGGGCTTTGTGTTCAATCTTATTAATGAAATAAGCAGTTTTACCTTTCAGTCAGACAGTACGATGTTGGTGCATATACTATACTAGCTTATATGTATAATGGCCCAGTTCTGTAGGGCTAAATGTGTCAAAATAGCTCTGAAATAACCAGCTATTTGTAGTCAATTCACACTCTACTTACTAAATCACACACTAATGCTAAATCATGACTAGACAATGAGAAAATTATACTGAACCACTACAACAAGGTCCTGGGCTCGTTTTGTGTAGCATGCATATCTTTATCCGACCTCTTATTTGGGTATATGATTTTAATCGTCAATTGGCCTTATTTAAAATATACAGTGCCTACAGCATATACTCTACCAACCCATTCAGCCTCAAGGCTAGATGGGACAAGGCTGAAGTTTCATCTTTAGTTATAAAACAAAACCGATTTGGACGGACCCAGTAACTTGAAGTCAATAACGTGTTTCGAAGGTATTTATAAAAATCACATTCCTGAAAATAAATGTCAGATAGGAAAGATGCCAGGTTCAAAGAGAGAAGGAAATGTCCGGTGGCTGTGAAGCAGCACTGCCTCATCAGTTAACAGAGAAGGGTGTTCTGTGGTGCCACAATGAGAGTTATTACCTGAGTGAACATGTCATGCTCCGCAAGGACAGAGAGCTCACGCTGGTCAAACTGACCTTTTTTGAGGGCATTGCTCTGAATTCGAATCGGCTGCGATTTACAGTGTCCGTCATCTGTGGGTTAATTAGGCCTTGAGGGACCCGCAGGATCATTGCTCTGCAGAGCAGTGATTTACCACCAGGTGGCGGAAGCTAACAGTGTCTCTGCTGGTTATCTGGAACTGGCGCTGCCATCTGGGATTTCGCCACAGGGGTACAGCCTAGCCCGATGTCGTGAGAATCCCATTCACTATGCTGTCAGTTTGAGATCAACAAAGCCAACCGCACTCTGTCCTTTCAAATTCACTTGGGCCAGGGTGTGAAATTCAGATCCAGGCTAGAACGTCTGTCCATTCTTTCACAGCTCAAGCTGTCTCTTGATTCAATAATAATAATTGGGGTTCCTGACTTCACCAAATTTGTAAGTTCAAATGATAGCAAATAACAATAGAAAAAGCTACGATTCAATTTTTTGTCAGTATACAGCAAATGCATGACTTGATTATAATGTAAAAACAGTGTACATCAACATGAACATGATCTACGCCTGACACCTGCGATTGAAGATATAATCAAGAGCAAGAACTTCCTGAAATTCCTGAAAAGCACAGAAAATAAAGACTCAGTTTTCTCATTCTGAAGTTATATTCAGATTCAGACTGTTGATGTCTGTGGTTATGCTTCACCTGGATGTTTGCTCTACATATTTAACTTATTTGCCACCAGATCTGAGTGGACATCAGGCCCTGTTCATTTCATGGTTTTGAAATGTACATTTGGCTTTATTACTGTATTTATATACATTATATTCAGTATACTGTTTGCCTTTATAGACAATTCAACAGTCCATCATTTTCCCTTTTGTTTAAGGCCTTTGTTTTCTTTTTGTTTATTTTTTTATAGTGACACCGGGTTATTTAAGTCTTCCTGACCTAATTGTCACACCTGGCTCACAACGAAACCATATTCGTCCAAAGAGACAAGCAGTCGTATGAAACGGTTGAGCGGACGAACGCCCGGAGGTTATTACAGCAGAGAGAGAGACAGAAAGAGAGAGAGCGGGAGAGGGAGACAGCGGGGTGCCCCGCCCCTCGGAGAGCGTGTACTCAGTGTGACTCTTGCTCACGGCCGCGAGTCTGCCGTCCCCCTTCGGCATCTCGGTCTGGCCTTTTCAAAAATTCACTCTGGCTCACGCACGTGAGGAGGAGCAGATAACGTTACTGGAAGGAGAAGCTCCTTTTCCATGCTTGCCAGTAAAAAAACCTATGGTACTATTCCATTTAATTCCAGTGTTAACACTGACCATACTTGTGTATTTAGAAAGTGCCCGGAGGGCCTCCATTTTTAAAACACTGCACTTGACTGTAATATTATTATTTCACAGCTAAATTGAATTGGAACTTGATAATACATTTAAACTCTATGCTAAATACATAATGACTACATGAAAAGCAAACCCTGAAACACACAAAGAAAAGCCTAGGTAAATGCCATCTGCAATTCAGGATGCCAAGCCTGATACTGTCTCTGGGTCCGTGTAATTCAATGAACCGTTCTGAATGCCACATCTCTCCTCCAGCAGTTCAGCCGAGGCTTGGATAACACATTGGGCATGCCAAAGCTTGCAGATTTAATCTGATTCAAAAGACCTCAAAAAAACAAAACAATCAAAAGCATTAACACACAGACTGGCACACTCCATCAAGGACACTAGCAGGGGCTTGCCTGGGATAGCAAGGATTTCAGTAACACAGTTGTGATGCACAATATTCACAGGGCAAAGTCTGATATTGTTTTTTCCCCCCCATGGTGCTTTTGGTCCTTACCTCAATTAGCATGTAGAGAGATAGCATAGTCACAGCAGAGTTGTATACAAGTAATACTTTTTTCAATGAACATGCCGGCCTGTTCTTCATGTATATTGGTCCAAGATATACTGTAAGGAGGTAGACTAGGGTGAAGGATAGTGTGGGTAGATATGAATCCAACAAGAGCCATCCCCTCACCCTGGAGTCTGAGAAATGGGGGGGAAAAAATCATGTACAGTTATTAGTAATAATTCAGTTTAATTGCTGCGTGGGTAGATAAATGATATGCTGACTATTCAACATTATTTTTTTTTTCTTGAGATCATTCTTAAAAATGTATATTCAGTGTATTCTAAAATGCTGTAAATATGCCACTTGAATTTTGAACCGGAAAACAGGGCAGCATTTGTGTACTGCCAACTGAATTTGGCAACCGGAGCACTCAGAAAGGAGCAATTTTGGTTCTAAAAACTCTGCTGCTTAGCTCTGTCTCAATCACCTTGAACAGATTGCAATGTGAATACAACAGAACCTCGTGCCAGACACTTCACCTTGCCCAGGGTTGCGTGGAGTGATACTAGGACAGACCTGTTGCGACCGATCGGTGTTTCCTTCTCATAGCTCATCTCTTTTCTGCTACTGAGCTGTCCGGACTGGCATTTGTATTCCAGCACAGGTGCGGTTTCAATCCGGCGAGTGCCTTGGCAAGATTGGCAAGATGTCAGTATCCAGGGAAATGGCTGCTGAGACTGTGCGTGACGCGAATTAATTAAGAGCCGTTAACCGTCGCTTGGACAGAAATGGTTTTGCAAATCGATACATCACCTTTCTGCCAACCTTGCCAGCCGCATTTCATCCTACACAACCTTTGTAAACAAGCTGAGCTTACATTGTGAGGATTTGTATTATTTATGTAAGTAAATCAGATTAGATACTATGACCTGGATCTGAGGCGGCCTGCGGCTTTCACACCTGGGGCGACGCTTTCAAAATAGAAATCGGTCCCTGAGGTTCGTTTCGATCATTTGGAGAATACTACTATTGCTTTTAGCTGTGAGCACACGCTTGTGCGTATTCAGTGTTTAAAGCGCTCCATACTTAATGTCTCCATATAACCAAGGACAGGATGTCAGCACTAACTCCATACTTAATGACTCCATATAACCAAGGGCAGGATGTCAGCACTAACTCCATACTTAATGTCTCCATATAACCAAGGGCAGGATGTCAGCACTAGGCCCTAACTGAACACACAGTAGGCTACTCACCTCTTTCACCAAATAAGTAGTCCACAAAGAAATTCACATTTTTGTCAAAGGCCTCTAGTTGGTCCTGAAAATGAACAAATGCAAATAAAAACTATGATTAATGTGAAACAAAATGTTTTTCTGCATTAAAAAAATGTAATGGAATTAATGGCATTAATATTAATGTGATCTAGAATGAAAATGCATGCACAAAACCCCTTCAAGATATTGTTCAAATGCTGGCATTTAAATGTCCTCATTCTAAAGGTTGGGGCAAATGTTGTGATACTGTATATTTCTTATTCTACCCTAGAGAAATATTATTTCATGATTATTTGATGATCGGATTCCATTGTAAAACTAAGCCTACCTTTGTCAGCCTTGTTGGACATTTTTAGTCAGATAACACACCATATATAGCAGCAGACAGCATTTACGGCTTTTAAAAAAACCCATTGAGCTTAAATCATTCCACATAACTTACATGTATACTGCACATGATGCCTGCAAACATCCAGCTATGTTTTCAGTCGGTCTATGCACCCTTTTCAACATAGAACAGTTCATTATTGTGTTTCTGGACCATGTCTAACCACCCTGTCTCTCACTCGTCCAGTGGTATCTTACCATGATACACGACCAACACTATGACCTTCAGTAAAGTGTTGATCTATTCCCCGAAGCGACTGAGTCGACTGAGTCATCAAAATATAACAATTTTCCACCAAAATGTTCTCTTCCTTCACGGAAAAATACAGCAATAAGAGGAGACACTGTTTTTAGAAATATTTTAGATTTCATATTTCATTCATCAGGAATATCACAGCTACAATACATTTTTATGTAAAACAAGCAACATAATGCCAGTGGCCTGGCTTGAGCCGGGCTTATACGGATGTGTTCAACTGTAACGTGTTTACAGATTTTTCAAAACGCCTGCACAATCATGGGCAATGTGGGGCTTGGTTTTTGCTGAGCGAGCCACCTTTGGAACGGCGCTTCTCTCAACTCCCTCCTTCCATTTCCATCAACTTTAGGCTAATGTTTATTGATCTGACACACCGTGGTGTACAGTAACAAAAGCAATGATTTAAAGGGAACAGGGATCTGAAATTTCAGTCTAGGATCTGTTCTGCAGGGGGGTAGGGTGACCGAACGTCCCATGGTATTACCCTTGGGTGTTTTGTTTCCTGGACTGAGGGACACACAGTACTGGATCGCTCTCCATTATGCTACCTTCAGCACTTTGCTTCATGTCTACTTCAACGGTCTGGCAGAAGCTGGAGGTGTCCCTCAGCAGTGTGGCATGAACAGAGACAAGTGTACACTTCATTTATGTATACAATTAAATATATATATATATATATATATATTGATCATTAATCATCGTCATGGTTAGAAGATTATTTCATAATGCTTTTACTTTGAGTCAAAATTTCCCTGAGTTGGCTTTTTTCAAATAACCACTCAGTGTGCTTTGCATACCTAACTACTACAGTGACAATGTTATCATTTAATTAACATAGTAGTCCTAGCCAGACATTTTCTTGAGAATCAGGTGGAAATGATTCAAAGTTAGACTTGTAATGATAATATCAATTTTAAACCTTTTTAGTAGTGGGTCGCTGTGAGAGAACCTTTAACCCCTTGACATAGTGAGTTCCGAGGCCTTGTTTTAGAAGCTTTTCAGGCAATCTCGAATGCATAATGGCATAATTACAATAAAACGTTGATCATTTTAGGAAATATTTTAAGCTTCGTAATACAAGGAGCAAACTTCATACTGTAGATGCTGTTTACCCCGGGGGGGCGGGGGGGGGGGTTCTCTGGCTTTAAGGGACATACAAACATAGACACTACATTGGTAGTCTTGATTTTAAACATTCTGTTTTAATAAAGTTAATCATAGGAGATTAGTTTTAGTCATTACAAGACTAAAACACTTGTTAATAATTTTTTGCAGTATTATTTTATTTATTTTATTTTATTTTATCTGGCTTTAAGGGACATACAAACATAGACACTACATTGGTAGTCTTGATTTTAAACATTCTGTTTTAATAAAGTTAATCGTAAGAGATTCGTTTTAGTCATTACAAGACTAAAACACTTGTTAATAATTTTTTGCAGTATTATTTTATTTATTAGTTTACTTAATTTAAAAAAAAAAAATTTTAAACAAAATAATACAAAATAAAAAACCTTCATACCTATTAGTATGTTAAAGATGGATACTGGTTTTACTTAAGGTGTTTGGGTGGAATGTTATGTAAATAAAAAATGCACTACCCTTGACATAAAAGTTCCTCTAGTTGGAAAACACAAATATGTTTGTTGTTTCTCTGTAAAGCTTATTACTCTCTTTTTTTTACTTATTACTTTTTTTTTGGACTGACAGAGAGCAGGGCACCTTTTGGCTGACATGTTGGCTTTCTGGAATAACAAAAGCCACCAAGCTTTATTCGTGAACAAGAGAAAGAAGAATCTGTGGCACTATTTCCTGTTCAACGGTGCAGCATGTTAAAATAACAACAGCTTGTATTTCACCAAATGCTCAGATTTGCACACGGTTGCCCTTCAAAAAGCATTAGAATCTAATGTTAAAAATTGATACTTTTGGAGTGTATGGGTGAATAAATTAATTTTGTGTCTCTAAAGCTACATGCATCCAGAAAAGAAAAGGGTAGTTGGAAGTCTCAAAAATAAATAAAAACAAAAACTGATGATGTACGCCATGTCACTGAACACAAGTGCAGTCACAATTGCAGGTGTGCCAATTCACGTTAATCATATAGTCTACACCATTCACCAGGTTTAAAGCAAACTAATCCACTCATAATGATATAATTGGTACATGTATGGCATTGGAACATACACATGTAGTGCTGTGTCCATGTGTGTTAAAGTTTGTAGAGCAGTGTACTGAAGTCCGAAAAGACACGCTGAGCCACAAGCCCCTTCTATAACATATACAATCCTTTAGACTAGGCTACTATAGATACAATCCAATTCTACCTTAAATTTTCGGAATAAAATGTTGGTGTTATTATCACTCCGAACGAAAAAAAGAGTCACATGAATAAAAGTGGCTTTACAAATGAAATCCCTCCACAGACATTCGGTGCATGACGTCTCTCTTCACACAAAACGAAGCTGTTAATAAATTAAACATCACAGCAGCAACCGGACATTTCCCGATTAATACTGTATCCTCTTCCTTCCAATGAACATACCACATGTGGTGACAATAGCATCACCAGCTAAGCCTAGCTTAGCAAGACATCAACACATCCTACAATAATAGGCTAACGATAAAGAGAAAACGCCCTTACCATATTAAATTGAGGGAAATTGTCCCGGTGATGTATGCTGCGTTAGTTATTTTCTTCTGTAGCCTAAACACTGGTAGGCTATTGTATGGCAAGGGGAATTAGCGGAGACAGAAGGTGCGCTGTCCAGGGTATCTGTCTGTGACTTGAGTTGACTGTGGCGCTCAGCTACAAATCCCACGATCCTTAGCACGTCATTTTACCGACCTGCTAAACTATATCGGAGAGACATGGAGAGCATAAAATGACCGACAAGGGTGGTGACCAATCAAGACTCACGCCATTGCGGGCACCGTTCCAGCATCAGCGGAGAGGAGATCGAACCATACCTTGGAGGTTTGGGGGCAGGACATGAGTGGACGGATGAGAAGGGGTGGAGTTTGTATTGTCCGTAATTCATGGTGAATCGGAATTTTGAAGTCATGCATTGTGCAGCGTAGGCTACTAAAGGTGGACATAATTCTGTGGGTAACTGCAATGTTTCTAAGACAAATCTCAATAGATAGATTCGATAAAATATTAAATATCGGGTGTATGCTCTTAGCAACCTATATACGAGGAGCAATGACGGAGATTTCTTAATATTCTAACGGGAACTGTCATTAAAGTTGACACGACCCAGTCGCTCTGATTAGGCTCTGATGAGCGCAGTCTTTCAGTGAAGGTAATCTGTGAGAGAAGTCTGACGCGCATCCATCATCTCATATTCTATATCCGTCAAGTCGTGAAAGACCACGTTGCTTTTGTTCATTGCTTTTATTCAATGTCACCAATGAATCGCTATGACCTTTTACACGTTACGCTTTGATAGAGTTGGATATTGTGTGGCGCAGGTGAGGGAGGTTCAAGGATAGCCTGCTGCCTTTGTGCCCTATCGAGGTTTTAAAGCCTGCAACATTTAAATAAGCTTTATCTTGTATGTGAACTTAGTTACAGCCAATCTACAACAACCACAATAATAAAATACATCATATCATCATATAGCCTACAATGACCACCTCTCCACCTCTTTAGTGTAGGTTATATTAGATATACTCAACTTTCCATGAGTAAACAGGGCCGTTTATTTAAGTCATGTTTTTCTGGCAACCAAGTGAAGAACTGTACTGTACCATTAGTTACCTGTGACATCTCTCACACATTCAAACCTTCTATTAAATGATAATTAATGTTCTGTGTGTGTCAATGTATGTAAGGTTTATGTCTAGGTACATACCTGCTTATATTGAGGGACAATCATTTCTGCACCCATGTAATTCTTTTTGATTGATATGAATGACACTAATTGAACATTACATTACATTACAGTTATTTGGCAGACGCTTTTATCCAAAGCGACGTACAATAAGTGCATATTGAAGGTCATTGACACAACTACGAAGCAAATCCAACAAAGCACGACTTTCTCACAACATAGGAGCTATCGCTAGTAATCAACAGAATACAGTCGGCTATACATTCTAAGCTATAAAATAACGAAACCAAATAGAAAATAAACAGAAAGAACGAACTATATAATTGGCCTTATACATGTAGTTATTCAAGGTGGAGTCTGAAAAAGTGTGTTTTCAGACCACAACGAAAAACAGACAGTGTTTCAGCTGAGCGCAACGGAGTGGGGAGTTCATTCCACCACTGGGGAGTTAGAGTGGAGAAGCTCCGCAGTTGGGACGAGCGAGTGCCATTAACACGGAGGGAGGAAAGTGCAAGTCGCCCTGCACCCGCAGAGTGAAGTGGTCGAGCAGGAGCGTAGTGCTGGATCAAGTCCTGTAGGTAGGAGGGGCCTGACCTTTTTTTGGCTGCAGTGTAGGCCAAGGTCAAAACTTTGAACCTGATCCTGGCCACGACTGGCAGCCAGTGGAGTGACCTCAGCAGGGGGGTGACATGTGTGAACTTCGGGAGGTTGAACACAAGCCGAGCAGCCGCGTTCTGGACCAGTTGAAGGGGCAGAATGGCGCAGGCTTGCAGGCTTGCAAGAAGGGAGTTGCAGTAGTCCAGAAGTGAGGTGACTACGGTCTGGACAAGGAGCTGGGCAGAGTAGGTGGTCAGGTACGGCCGAATCCTCCTGATGTTGTACAGGAGGAACCTGCAGGACCGTGCCGTTGCCCTGATGTGCTCTCTGAAGTCCAGCTGGTCATCCAGGACCACCCCCAGGTTTCTTGCAGAGCGGGAGGCGGTCACCATAGGTCCGTCGACGGTGATGGACAGGTCTAGAAGCGGGGATGTCTTGTATGGCATGAAGAGCAGCTCAGTCTTGTCGAGGTTGAGCTTCAGGTGATGGCTCTCTTTAATCTGATATCCTCTCTTTAATCTGTGGGGTAGAGGGAGGGAAAGAGAGGAAGAGTCGAGTGTCATCAGCATAACAATGGTAAGAGAAGCCATGTAACTGAAATTACAATGTTAAATTGAACTGCAATTTATTGGACAGGTGTTTAAGTTGGGAATAAAATATTTTTCATGTAAATATTTAAATTAATAATTATTTTCTGAATGAATGAGACCTGGTTTTTTTTTCTTGAATTGTTTTTACCTTTGTTTCATGTATGTCTATCAATGTATTAAGGAATTTGCAGTGACTTCTTGAATTCGCATTAATGGTAGGTCATTAGTGGATTCAGTTATTTTAGCTAATTTTCTCCACAAACACTGAATAGATCATCCACAAGACTGGCCTAAACATGAAAGGAAGAGGTTATACAAACACTAGACATGGAGTATATCAGAACACATTGTAGGCTACCCTGGACAGGCTCTGTCAGTGAAACTTAGCAGATTGCTTCCCTTACTGACACATTGAAAAAGTCAATAGCACTAATGTATGAACTAGCTACTTGAATAGACTGCTGCTCCAGATCAAATATTTTCTTTGCTAATGCAAATCACTCTAGGCAACATTCATGGCTGATGCTATTGCTTGATTTGAATCATATCAAATATGACTTCAAATGGTTGTTTCATCCCATGCAAATTAGTAGCCCGAGACAAGTTAGAAGCAGCTTCTCCATGTTCTCTGCCAAATTGCTTTCTATACAATATACAGTTTTGTAATAAGTTTGATGCTATTTTAACATTTAATTTATATAATTATCTATTGCTATTGCTGCTGAGAGGCTCAGTATGTAAGTGTGCTGAGGAAATGCTCAAACTGAGCCCCATGGCCTATAGCCTAGTCTGGGCTATGCTATTAGCTGACTGTAATCTGTAGAGAGAGACTGTATGTGTGTGTTGGGTTGGGGGCAGCCAATTGGCCTCATCCCACAAACGTGGGAATGTGCTCAAGTCACCAAAGGTGTCAAGTGGCTAACATATTACGTAACCGGAAGTTAACTCTTTCGCGGCACTTTTTAAATACATAAATACTGGTGAGGTGATCGCCATGTTTTCATTTTATTTTTTAAACGTTCGGGCGCTGGACTGAAAACAAGTGCTCCGTCTCACCTAACGGAAAAGTGGCGAGACCATACTGCGGTCGCGCACGGCACGCAAAACGACATAGTCTGCTACATGAATCTAGATATGATGTGTACGTAGCCTGGTCACCTATGTGCCTGTCTACGTGATAAATTAATTTAAGTTACAGTCTATTTTATTTGTGAAATGATGTTCAGTTGTCCATCTCGGTTGCTTGATGTCTTTTGTCCAGCTTGGTTCTTGGGAACATCATCACCACATTGGGTATCCCCCCAGTCAAGCTGAGAACTTCAAATTTTAGTTATACTATTTGCAGATAGAACCATATATTTCCAAATTGTGGGCCATTGGTTTATTACTTGGTGCCCCCAGCTACTTATCCAGCAGGGCAGGATGTATAGCCTACATCCCAAGCTTTGTGCAACTGGCAAATTGAAATGAGATTGAAATAGTTTCACTTCATTTTGGAATGTATTTTGTACAATGAAACAAGTCTTTTGGATTGAACAGAGACCTTTAAAAGTCACTATATCCAAGGTCAATATATGACATTATGACGGATAGAATTCCTCTTTAGCAGCGTAAAATGAAGCCCCCCCTCCCCAACAACAGGCTCTGTGAAGACTCCCTGATGCATATTAAATTTTATAAGGCTGCCGAAAAATGTATGCAGTGTGGATATTGTATCACCTTCCGTGTGCTGCTGTGTGTACAGAATTTCCAATAGTGGACACTCTTGGCTGTCGGCAAGTACAACACTGTGTATGTTTCTTTTAACTGTGGGATCAAAAAAATCAGTGTGTGTGGGCGTGTGTGTGTCTACTTGTGCATGCATGTGTGCGTTTGTGTGCATGTGCACATGTTTGATATCAAAGTTATATATATATATATATATAATTTTTTTTTTCAAGGAGATGGAAAAGTTTGGTAACAGTTTGGAAAGTCCAGTAATCGCCCACATTAATTGAGAAAAGTGATTGCATTGCATTGTAACAATGAATGCTTCACCCTTCTACTAAAGTTGTTTTGGGGGGGGGGGTGTGGCACCTTTTTGTTGTTGTATTAACATATTTTCATGTGTATTTTATTAACATTTCCCAAATGGATCCCATGCAGTGTTTACGAGCACATGTAAAATGTTCACTTATGTCCCCCTACTGATGCTTGAGCCTATTTTATTAATTTCTCTGGATAAGTTAATTGGCTAAAAGTGTAAATGTAATTAGGTCTATCAGGCCATTCTATTATTACCATAATCCCAAGCAAAAAGCCAATGGTTAAACCTGCACTATTTAATTCCTGGATGGATGAAGGGTGCATGGTTCAGAAAAGGGATTCTACACTGTGATGTGCTCTGCGTGAGTGCTGACACATTCTGAAGGCAGTGGTCAGTGGTCAGTGTAGCATGTCTACAAAAACACCAACAACAACAAGAAGAACTGAATGTTCCATTTATTACAGACCACAAGCACTATGCAGAGTTGAAAAAGACCGACAGTGTGACTCACTCTCTAGCTTAGCCCATGTGTTTGTGTCCATGTGGATATTCCAGATACCTATTGGCCAAAGAGGTCAAATAGTGCCATCAAATAGCCGATACAGCCTCTCTGTAAAAGGGCATCAGGGTCAGCTGAAGAGGGGGCGGTATATTTTTGTGTAAGCCGCCAGTCTCCAGAAAAGGAAGTTCCTGATTGGCTGCTCTCAATAACTGGTCCGCCGTTGGTCAACCCTCCTGTCTACTAAGTTTAATAGGATGCCTTTAGACTGCCTTTAGTGAACCCAAAATCTATGCTAAGGTGTAGAAGGGGTGTCAAACTCATTTTCACCCCGGGCCACATCAGCATTATGGTTGCCCTCAAAGGGCCGGTTGATTTTCGCGGACCTCGATTGTAATTGTTGGGGGGGGGGGGGTGCAATCAAGAATTTTCGCGGACCTCGATTGTAATTGTTGACGGGGGGGGTGCAATCACCTTTTTTTTTATTTTATTTTTAAAACAAACTTTATTTATATATAGATACACGCGTCAGATAATTAAGTTCTCGCGGGCCACATAAAATGACGTGGCGGGCCGGATTCGGCCCGCGGGCCTTGAGTTTGACACCTATGGTGTAGAGCAGTGGTGTCAAACTCATTTTCACCCCGGGCCACATCAGCATTATGGTTGCCCTCAAAGGGCCTGCTGTAACTGTACGACTATAAATATAACCATACTTGGGATTTTCGCGGACCTCGATTGTAATTGTTGACGGGGAGGGGGGGGGGGGGGGGTGCAATAAAGAATTTTCGCGGACCTAGATTGACGGGGGGGGGGTACAATCGCCTTTTTTTTGGTTGACGAGGGGGGGGGGGGGGGGGGGGTGCAATCGCCTTTATTTTTGTTGACAGGGAGGGGGGGGTGCAATCGCCTTTTTTTTTTTAACAAACTTCATTTCACGTTTTTTTTAACGTATGTACCGCGGGTGTGCGTCCGCGTCTGCGTTTGTCTGTTATATCGTAAAAGTAAATACCCGTTAACCAGCCACGTAGATACACGCGTCAGATACTTAAGTTCTCGCGGGCCGCATAAAATGACGTGGCGGGCCGGATTCCGCGTCAGATAATTAGATTCTCGCGGGCCACAAAAAATGACGTGGCGGGCCGGATTTGGCCCGCGGGCCGGGAGTTTGACACCTATGGTGTAGACTAGAGGGATGTGTCCAGACTCGCTGGCTTTAACTATACAATTACTGTTACATGTGAACGACTCTTTTTACATTGACTTTTGTTTCAACTAAATCCCTAACTTAATTTATCCAATTTGCTCATTAGCTGTGTCTATGTACACTGACACATTTCTCAAATGAATTAAAACAGGACTTGTGTAAAGTGGTATGAGGTAATCATAAGACTTTATGTATCATTTACAGTATAGGGAATGGTAAGGTTTCTGAGAGCACAGATATAAGAAAACCAACACGGCACTCCAGTTTTTGCCCCTGATCTGAGTATGTAATGAGCCCCATACTTTCTACAAGACAAGACAGATAAATAGCTCACATTCAGTAATTATATTCTCATTGGAAAATCTTGTCTTCAGAAAATAGAGTAGAGCATGAGGTTCTCAGGCAATGTGTAGTGTCACGGCTGGCGTTTTTCCCCCTTCATGTTTCACCATTTTCTTAGTTAAACAGGTAAGCTGTTGCAGAGCTGGGGGAGTGGCTACCCTGCTTGATTGCAGATGAAGGCGTGGCTCCATTATTGGATACAGCTGGAGGCTGGGCCATAAGAAGCGGTTGACCCAGCCCACCAGCAGCGATTATGCTCACTGGCTTTTTGGAATCTCCAGCAAGGCTGTCTGTTCAATGTGAAACTATTTGGTCTTTTTTGAAACGTCTGTTAAATAAACTTGTTATCCCTTAAATTCACTCCGTGTCCTGGTAAATTATGTGATGGGCTTTGAGCCGGGTCGTCACATAATTTTTGGGGGCTCGTCCCGGATAAATTGCTTTCCGTTAAAAGAAGCAATTTAAAGGTATTTTGTGCGGTGGTGGCAGCGTATGTTCGCGCCCTAGAAATTGGTTGTTGTGCTAAAAACGACTACAGGTCTAACTGCAGCGGTGTTAAAGAGGTTTGTATACCTTCTTTAAATTAAAATTGTGGTTTGAGGTATTGCTAGTGGTTCTCTAGGCAGTGTTGCTTGAGTTAACCCTAATTGTCTTGAAGTAAGGAGTGTTAAGGTTGGCAGGTGTTTTGAAGGACAATCACCTGTGTGAACTAAGCAATTAACTTATGAATTAAGCCTGGTACAGGTGCTGGAGATTCCTCAGTGTATGCTGTGAAAACACTGAGCGGTGCTTGGAGGTGCTCTCTGCACGACGTTTCTATAAAAGGGGGGTAAAACAAAAAAAACTGAGTTTTGCCCGGTTAGGCTGAAGCTTAGTTCACCATTTAGAGGTTATTTGGTGAACTAACCCTGTTTGTTGTTTTAGCTTGTTTTTTTCGTGTGTACACGGGTGTAGCCGGTTGAAGCTCGGGTTCACGCCCGCTCTGTATAGGCAATCAGTTTTGGTTGTGTGTCATTGTCGGGTATTGTGATTAAAAACCTCCCGTAAGTCACACGTACAGGCAGAGATTAGATAGAAGGGGGGGGGGCAAACTCATTTTGTTTTGCACGCCCTTTGCTGGTAACGAGCGTTGCATTGAGCCGTTTTTTCTTTTTTCCCTTAAGCGGTGAAAGCATTAATTGTCATGGCGCAAGATATAGGTAAAATTGAAAGTGAGAAGTTGAAAAACTTCCTTAAAGAGCCTTCAAACACAATATTTGTGTCATTTAACAAAGCCGAATTAAAACAGCTTGTGATTTTTTGGGGTGGTATCCCCACGTCTTCACTTAATAAAGCCGAGTTGCGTAAATTGGCGTTACATCTGGCCGCTGAACAAAGTGTTGAGCTTGTGGAAAAACCTGTGTCTGATTCGGGATCTGGATCCGAGTCAGAATCAAAAAGGTCATTTCGGGACCAGGTTCAATTAGAAAAAATGAAATATGACATTGAAATGAAAAAGTTGCAATTGGAAGAAATGAGACAACGTGCAGAAGTTGAATTAAAAATGCAAGAAACGAGACAACATGCAGAAACTGAATTAAAAATGCAAGAAATGAGACAACATGCAGAAATTGAAATGGAGAAGTTGAGAATTGAGGAAAATAAAACGCAAGCTAATTTGGCTTTAGAACGTGACAAATTGCAACAGCGAGGTTCTCTGAAATATTCTGTTTCGGGTCATGGTGATATTACTCGTAATCTGAGATTGGTTCCTAAATTCTCTGAAAAAGATCCTGATACATTTTTTGTCTTGTTTGAACGAATAGCTAAAACTTGTAATTGGCCCGAAGACGAACAAATCATTATGTTACAATCAGTTTTGGTGGGTAAAGCGCAGGAAGCATATTCTGCCCTCACGGAGGAACAATTGTTATCATACAGTACAGTTAGAGACGCCGTTTTGAAAAATTATGAGATGGTGCCAGAGGCGTATCGTTTAAAGTTCCGGAAATGGAGGCGTAGTGAGGGTAAAACTCATGTTGAGTTTTGCCGTGAAATGCTGCTTCATTTTACTAGGTGGTGTAATGCTACTGGCGCGGATACGTATGAGAAACTGCGTGATTTAATAGCCTTGGAGCAATTTAAAAATTCTATTCCACAGGACATTGCCACTTACGTAACTGAACGCAAAGCCCTTACCGCAACGGAAGCAGCTGTGCTGGCTGATGAGTTTGTTCTCATTAGAAGAGGTGGTTTTTCAAGTCGGGGTTCCCGCGGTGGTTTCCGACGTGATAGCTTACATCAAAGTGGTTTTGATTCTCGTCCCCAGACTTCTGGGTTTGGTTCAAGTCAACTAACCTCCAAAGGAGGCGGTTTGTCTTCCCAAGTGAAAGAAGTGGCTAGCACGGATGGAAAATTAATCTTATATCGTTCTTGTCATAGTTGTCAAGCGAAGGGCCATTGGAAAAATGAATGCCCTAAGAAAAACCGTAATGATCCTAAATTTGTGGGTCTTATGGCCAAAACAATCCCTCCCTTGTGTTCCACTCCTCGCTCATTTGGTCTGCTAGAAGAATCATTGATTCGTGGCAAAATCTCTGATTATGCTCCTTTCATTTCAGATGGAGTAGCTTCATTGGGGAATGATGAGAAACTGGTGAAAATTCTACGGGATACGGGGTCTTCCCAAAGCCTAATACTGGCCAATGCTTTGCCTTTTTCGGCGGGTTCATTTACTGGCCGTAGTGTCATTATTGAAACTATGGCTGGGTATACAACTGTTCCGTTACATACTTTTGTCTTGTCTTCAGAGCTGGTGACCGGAGAAGTGGTGATGGGCGTTTGTCCAAAATTCCCAATACCAGATGTGTCTGTGGTGCTGGGAAATGACCTAGCTGGTCAGGCAGTAGGTGGTGCACTTCTCCCCGTGGTAACAGATAAACCCCACAAATGTGAAGATGAAGCGGGTAAGCAATTTCCTGAAGTTTTCACATCATGTGCTGTTACACGTTCTATGACTCACCAACAAGCTTCAGAAAAAGAGAATCCTTTGTCGTATAGTCTGGAGAACACTATTTTTGGTGATCTGGTATCCCAAGAAATTACATCGGTAAAATCCATGTCCGATACTGTTAAGGCTACCCCAGCTGTAATAAAACTAGAGGGACAGGCAGAAATCTCTTCCGCTAAAGAAATAAAACCTGATGCAGTGGAAGAATATGACTTGAAAGTTGCTGTGACTAATAATATAGTGAAAGATGAAATAGATTCTATTAAAAATGCTTTGGATACGGGAGTTACGGAAAGCGTGCTTCCCTACGGGGATACAACTGACATATTGTATGTTTCGCCTTTTGAGTTTTCTCGTGAAACCTTAGTTAAAGAACAAACTAACGATCCTACCTTACAAAGTCTGTTTGATCAAATCATTCCAGCGGATAAGTTAGAGGACACGCAATCTGGTTATTATTTGGATGAGGGGTTGCTATGCCGTAAATGGGTTTTGAGGGCCGACACTTTTGATGATGACCATGTGGTCCAAATTGTTGTTCCCTCTGTGTTTAGAAAAGCTGTGTTACAACTTTCTCATAACGACACAGCAGGCCATACTGGTGTTCGGAAAACTTATAACAGGGTGATGCGGAAGTTCTTTTGGCCAAAACTAAAAAAAGATGTTGCCAATTACATTAAAACCTGTCAGATCACGGGTAAACCAAACCAAAGCCTACCAGTAGCACCTTTGTGTCCCATTCCGGTTGTGTCTAAACCTTTCCAATATCTTTTGGCTGATTGTGTCGGTCCGTTACCTCGTTCCCGTGCGGGACATTGTTATCTGTTAACTATAATGTGTCAAGCTACCCGTTATCCAGAAGCTTATCCCCTGCGTTCTATTACTGCTAAGTCTATTCAAAGGGCGTTAACCGCCTTTATGTCTACCTTCGGTATTCCTTCCATTATTCAAACGGATCAGGGATCAAACTTCATGTCCAAACAGTTTAATAAGGCGTTAAAACAACTTAAAGTGCAGCATAATGTTTCCACGGCATATCACCCACAAAGTCAGGGAGCTTTAGAGCGATTTCATTCAACTTTGAAAGCTCTTTTACGCTCATATTGTACTGAGTTGGGAGCGGATTGGGAAGAAGGTCTTCCGTGGCTTTTGCTGGCCATAAGAGAAGTTGCACAAGAGAGCCTAGGTTTCAGTCCTAACGAATTGGTCTTTGGACATGAAGTTCGTGGTCCTACAGCTGTATTAGCTGACAAATGGCAAACCGGAAAACCTCCTGAAAATGTTGTGGACTATTACAGTGGTTTCCGGTACCGGCTATACCAAGCCTGTGCTGCAGCTCAGAAAGCGTTAGGAGAAAAACAAACCAAAATGAAACGCTTATTTGATCGCAGGACTAAACTTCGCAGTTTTAATCCTGGGGATCATGTGCTTGCATTATTACCTACATCTAACAATCCTTTTCAAGCTAAATTTTTAGGTCCTTATAAAATTGAAAAATGCATTTCTGATCTAAATTATTTAATTTCCACACCTGACCGTAGAAAAAAAGTACAACTATGTCATGTAAATCTTCTTAAGCCTTATTATTCTGCGACGTCCATTGAGCCTGCACAATCCTCCTTGCTAACCTCTGTCCAATCTGTTTTGTTACCTTCCGTTGCTGAAAATCCCAATCTGGCCAACCCTGATGTGCCGTTGGTCAGTGATGAGGGGGAAGAAGACATTTTTGCAGAAGGTGCTTTTAGAGGAAAACTGGAAAATTCAGAGTGCTTGCGGTCTTTGGAAAATAGTGGTGTTTCCGCCCGGTTTCGAACCGGGGACTTTTCGCGTGTGAGGCGAAAAAGGCACAAAAGGCATAAAAGGCATAAAAGGCACTGAAAATAAAGTCGCGGACGCTCTCAGTCGCGCGCCACTTTAATTTAGTTTGTGATTCTGCCCCTGCGCTCTTTCTCTCGCTCTCTTTCTCTCTCTTTTCTCTCTTGCGGGGGGCCCACTGCGAGACTGTAGGAGGAGAATCGGACAGAGGAGTACACGTGAGGCGGTATGATGAGGGTGGGGTCTGGTGAAATTTAAATATAATTGTTTTTGTTTTGAACCATACTGTAAATAATAAATGAATTGTTTGCGTCACTGAGTCGCCACCTAAGGTGCCGTCTTTTTGTGGGGGGCGTGTCACGGCTGGCGTTTTTCCCCCTTCATGTTTCACCATTTTCTTAGTTAAACAGGTAAGCTGTTGCAGAGCTGGGGGAGTGGCTACCCTGCTTGATTGCAGATGAAGGCGTGGCTCCATTATTGGATACAGCTGGAGGCTGGGCCATAAGAAGCGGTTGACCCAGCCCACCAGCAGCGATTATGCTCACTGGCTTTTTGGAATCTCCAGCAAGGCTGTCTGTTCAATGTGAAACTATTTGGTCTTTTTTGAAACGTCTGTTAAATAAACTTGTTATCCCTTAAATTCACTCCGTGTCCTGGTAAATTATGTGATGGGCTTTGAGCCGGGTCGTCACAGTAGTCAAATTGTCATCAAACACATTGATCGCATCAACTGGTGGTGGTGGTGCTATTATGGACAAAATAATTTCTATATATTTGATACATTTAATTGATTCATTATTTTTCACACTAACCTCATTTCCCCAAATATGTTGAATACCATTTGTCAGCTTCTGGAAGAACAAAAATATGCATACAACGCATTATCTATGCATTTCCGAGTATGGTACTCGGGTTCGGATATCCATTATTTTCCTCATCATGAGAAAAAGAACAAATGTATCGCGAACATTATTCTTTGTGATTTCTCTGTATGTACACAATGTACACAATTTCCACAAGAGGGCGCCACAACATTTATAAAAAATAAATCACTGGTTTCAGATCAAAAAATCCTGTTTTAGTGAATTTAGAGAAGTGCCCTCCTTTTTACACAACCTGTAGCCTATTAAATTGGAAATGTTTTCTTTCTGCCACACCTGTAATTCTATTAAAAATTAATTTGTTAGTAACAATTTCATTGCTCTTGCCAAGGAGTTAAACGTTATAATTTATCTTTTCTAATGAAAACACAGTTTCAAATGACTGGCTCCCCTCTTGAAAAGCAAAACACAACAGACTTTCAAGAAATCGTACATCCATATAGAAGAAAATCAGAATGTAAAAAAATGCCACTGGATCGACATACACTGATTTAATGATCCATTTAAACCCTGTAAAGAATCTGAACCATTAATAAAACATAAGATCCAGTGCAACTACTTTTGTATGTGGACTGATAAATTATCATTTCCAATAACCAATAGTTCCACAAAGGAATGACATTTTCAGTATTCCGGATGGCACAACTCTTCTTGGTAGATCATAAACTTTGACACCATTTTATTTTTTCTCTTTAGGAGTATAGTGTTTCCATTAACTTCACACAGCTGTATTACATAACTGCTGGCAAAAGTGATTAAGTAGCTCACAATAAAGGTCTCTTTATAATAAAGGCTTCAGGGAACCTTTGTGTGTTGCAATATTCTATATTTGCAACAAAAAAAACTGGTTTCAATATATTTGTTCACAAGGGTGGTTTGCAGTGCTCTATTAAATTCACCACACAAACTTTCAAAACATTCATAGTCTATTACAAAATCAGCCCAGTAACGGGATGTTATCAGCATGCCTTTGAGTAAAGTTCACAGCAAAGTCATTTTCTGTCTGTGCATATCAGTGGTTAAAGCTGTCACATTGTTATTACTCCCCGTTGTACATTCTGTTCATTTCAACATTCTTGATATCAAGCTGTAATCCAATAGCCTTTATTAGTGCACAGCACATGAAACATTTATGTATTTCGATTAGCTGACAGGCTGTAATGTACTTCTGACCAAACTGCTCTTCAATAACAGCATCAAGGGAAGGACTGGAAGAGATGACTTAGCTAAGAAATTAGCTCTGTGTAAGTTAAGTCACCAGTGGCTCTAGGTTCTCAGAAAAGCCATTCACCACATTATTCACCACAGTGTCAAACATGCACCATGAACCATGAGTTCAGTGTGTACTAACTTCAGCACTCTTAACCTGATACAAGTAGGAAGGAATTCCAAAGACCATAATGCAAGTGTAAATACTCTAATCTTAATTCCTTCAAAATAACTATATGACTGAGGTTCTGTAGCTGAAAGACACATTATGCAATCATTACCTCCTTCTCACTTCAGGGCTGCAGTACTTTTTAGATGAGTCATTAAAAACCACTAATACATTTCACAATATGCATTCACCATGGTGACTCTCATAACAATCAGAATAGGTGCTAGTGGTAGTGAAAGCAATAGTCTAAAAATAGAAAAAATAACACTAAAGCAGCAGAATTTTTACATGAACTTCAAAAAGAAAGAATTGCACAATTTTCCCTCCACTGCCAAGAATCCCCCTCTCAGAACAAAAAAATGGATTTACAGAAATCACTGCGTTATATTCCATATTCAAAATTGAAAACTCATTTTGACTTGGAACGCTAATTACATAAACAAAGCCTTTAATCTGATGCAGCAGATTTTGCACATAAATAAACAGTAATTCCTCTTTTAAAAAATATATTGATATATTGTTGTAAAGATATATTGTTTCTGACTTAAAAAACAATTCCATTTATTTAATGTGGAAAAATAGAGATGCTCTTGTCATGTTTTGCAAAACTATAACGTTAGTTGCATTTGCTTTGAGAAAAGATGTCAAATACTTCCGGATTTTTAACCATCCTTCGTCAAAAAACTAAAAATCTATCCAATTTAATTGTTGAAATTGTATTCAATGTGTCAAAATGCGCAGTTTGCCTACATTTATGATACAATTATTAAGATCTCAATGTATAATTGAATCGCTCAGAATTCCACATGGTAGAGGCTGGCGTTTATTGGACAATAGCACATGTCAGCTGTTACAGATACTGAAGCTACTACACCTCCCTCCCTCGTGTGCTCAGTAATGTGACGTTTCTTCGTGGATGGTTTTTCTTTTTTGAGGTTGAGCTTTTGGTTTATTTACAGTAAGGTGGGCCAGCAGTGTCCACACCGATCAAGTGATCCACCGACTACAGAACACAATCCGACTGACAGAAGAGAGAAATGCGAAATGGCACACAGTTTAACAAACGTGCGGGTATAATTCACTCACCAATCCGGTTTAAATTTCAGCGTAATAATACCGCGTTGAATCAACCGAAGTACACGTCGTCTAATTAAGGACTCCGCTCTCCTCTTATACATTTAGACACCAATTTTGCTATAAAATAGAAAATATAAATGGGGTTGTGCTATAGCTTGCGTCCGCGACTTTTTGGTGAACCAAACGGTTCCATATCGGACTCCGACCAGGCAGCCGACTTAACTGCACCACTACACGCTGGGGCACTGCGACATGAGGATACGGTGGTATGTAGCGAGACGGTGCCGCTACGCCGCGAAGACATCAGCAAATCCTCAACTGGGAATGACCGTAGAGGGGACACCGCCGCTGACGGACTGCTGATACAGAACGGAAGCGGCGGTGGCGGAGCGGAGCGAACTCGGCGCCTACAACTACTCCAGAAGCACAGCACCCACAAGCAGAGTAAATGGGACAAACTGCTGGCGGAGAATAAAGAGAAGGAGGCAAAGGAAGTCAGTAAAAACATTGACAGAGTTCTGAAGGCGCAGAAACGGGACTACAAGCAGACTCATCGACTTCTTTTATTGGGTAGGTGTGAGTGCACACATGCTATTCTGCAGTTTCCTACACACTTGTCATCAGTCACACACACACACACACACACACACACACAGTGCATGCAGCAACACTAGATTGCCCCCCTCAGGAGTCAGATTAATTTGCCAACATATTTGGTCAAGGGAATGAGCACAATTTTAAGCCGCAGTATTTAAAAAAATATATGTAAGGATCTGTGATCTGTCTGTCATGTATTTTGTTATCATTATTCATGGTTATCTGTATATATTGTTTATTTGTTATTTTCCAGCATCTTGTTTACTTTCCGGTTTTTCTTAGTTGTCTTGTGTCTGCTTGTTTACATCCGATCTGTCACTCCCAGTTTACGTCTCTGTACCTTTCCGGTGTTTTCATTGGTGTTCGGGTTCCCTCTTGCTTCGTACCTATCTCTGAGCAATTAGATTTAGTACTAATTACCACTAACATACTAACGATAGATTAGATCTAGGCTACTAACTCCACTAACAGACTAATTTGTATATACTTACTAATCATACTAACGGCAGGGGTGTGTGTATAGTTACTAATCTCACTAACATATTAGAGCGCACATTTTCACGCTGTTCTTTCTCTGCTAATCATTCGCAGCTGCATCTGATCTTCTCTCCCTGTTCTCTTAATCTTTGCACGATTTCCTGAAACTCCAGGTCATCTGTTATCGTGTATATGTTTGCAATCCAGTCCGCGTTTTCCCTAGTTGTCTACGTGATTGTTTATCCGCCCAATGTATTCTCATTGTTTCTCGTTTGGAGTCCCTCCCTCTCACACACCTGATTCCTCTTGTGTCATTAGTTACTTGTGTATTTAATCCCTGTGTTTTCTTCAGTCCCTTGTCAGAACGTTGATCTACTTATCCTGTGCCTACGCCTTTTCCAAGCCAGAGATTTGCTAGTTTTTTCCCGAGACAACCTTGTATTCCGACTATTCTTTTGCCTTGCCCTTGCCTGCCTTGTTTTGATTACCGTTTACAATCTAGCTTTTGTTTTTGACTATTCTCCTGCCTAGCCCTTTTGTACTTTAGCCTTTTGATTTCCTGGTTTACTGATTTTTGGATTGTCTCTCACTACTCTATTGCCTGTCGTTTTTGTACCTCGCTATCTCTGATTACCTGGCTTGATTAAGGAACGGATAATAAACTACCCTTTTGGATTTATCCTGTGGTCTGCGTCTGGGTCTTCCTAGCGAACGTAACAATATATCCTTATTTACTCCTCCATAAAAGCCTGCTTCATAGATGATATGCTAATCACATTTTTGGTTTTGGTCGTATTACACACGTGTTGAAGCTGGAGGCAGCCAGGGCTGGGCTATGACTGTCCGCTACCCAAAAGTAAATGTGAAGTTTCACATCATGTCAATCGGGATTACTACTATTACTCCATTCCATTTGTGAGTGAACATATCAAGTGAAAAATCTGACTTTAATAAAATACAGTAACAGAGAAGTTGGCTCAATGCAGACCCATACTGAAATCTATATATACAGGTGCAGCTCAAAAAATTAGAATATCGTGAAAAAGTTCAATATTTTTTGTCACTCATGTCAGAAAGTGAAACTCATATATAATATAGATTCATTACACATAGAGTGAAATATTTCAAGCCTTTATTTCTTGTAATTTTGATGATTATGGCATACAGCTAATGAAAACACAAATTCAGTGTCTCAGAAAATTAGAATATTACATAAGATCAATAAAAAAGGATATTTTAAACAGAAATGTCAGCCTTCTGATAAGTATGTTCATTTCTATGCACTCAATACTTGGTTGGGGCTCCTTTTGCATGAATTACTGCATCAATGCGGCGTGGCATGGAGGCGATCAGCCTGTGGCACTGCTGAGGTGTAATGGAAGCCCAGGTTGCTTTGATAGCGGCCTTCAGGTCGTCTGCATTGTTGGGTCTGGTGTCTCTCATCTTCCTCTTGACAATACCCCATAGATTCTCTATGGGGTTCAGGTCAGGCGGGTTTGCTGGCCAATCAAGCACAGTAATACCATGGTCATTGAACCAGCTTTTGGTACTTTTGGCAGTGTGGGCAGGTGCCAAGTCCTGCTGGAAAATGAAATCAGCATCTCCATAAAGCTTGTCAGCAGAAGGAAGCATGAAGTGCTCTAAAATTTCCTGGTAGATGGCTGCGTTGACTGTGGACTTCAGAAAACACAGTGGACCAACACCAGCAGATGACATGGCACCCCAAATCATCACTGACTGTGGAAACTTCACACTGGACTTCAAGCAACGTGGATTCTGTGCCTCTCCACTCTTCCTCCAGACTCTGGGACCTTGATTTACAAATGAAATGCAAAATTTACTTTCATCTGAAAAGAGGACTTTGGACCACTGAGCAACAGTCCAGTTATTTTTCTCCTTAGCCCAGGTAAGACGCTTCTGACGTTGTCTCTGGTTCAGGAGTGGCTTGACACGAGGAATGTGACATTTTTAGCCCATGTCCTGGATTCATCTGTGCGTGGTGGCTCTTGATGCACTGACTCCAGCCTCAGTCCACTCCTTGTGAAGCTCCCCCAAATTCTTGAATGGATTTTGCTTGACAATCCTCTCAAGGCTGCGGTTATCCTTGTTGCTTGTGCACCTTTTCCTACCACACTTTTTCCTTCCACTCAACTTTCTATGAATATGCTTGGATACAGCACTCTGTGAACAACCAGCTTCTTTAGCAATTACCTTTTGTGGCTTACCCTCCTAGTGGAGGGTGTCAATGACTGTCTTCTGGACATCTGTCAAGTCAGCAGTCTTTCCCATGATTGTGTAGCCTACTGAACCAGACTGAGAGACCATTTAAAGGCTCAGGAAACCTTAGCAGGTGTTTTGAGTTAATTAGCTGATTAGAGTGTGACACCATGAGTTTCCAATATTTAACTTTTTCACAATATTCTAATTTTCTGAGACACTGAATTTGGGTTTTCATTAGCTGTAAGCCATAATCATCAAAATTACAAGAAATAAAGGCTTGAAATATTTCACTCTATGTGTAATGAATCTATATAATATATGAGTTTCACTTTCTGAAATGAGTGACAAAAAATATTGAACTTTTTCACGATATTCTAATTTTTTGAGCTGCACCTGTATATATATATATATATATATGAAGAAAAACAAAACTTGTGCACAAACGTGTCTCCGTCAAAGAGGTGCTGGTTTCGGCAAGATGAAGAAACATGAAAAAAGAGAAAACCAGGATGATATTCCAATATTCAGCCCGCACGCTCCAACAAGAAAAGTATAAGGACCGACCTTCGGAGGCAAAAACGTTTAGATGCAAAAAAGTTTATTAATTAAAATTAGAACGAACGTTTCAATGATGTGTTAAATCATCAATAAAAGATAAACTGTTGAAAAACCCTTGCATCCTTATTCACATTTCTGCTGTGGTCTACTTAGTAATTATTTGGCTCTGGTGACACGGAGAGAGCTAGAGTGTGTGCAATAAAAAAATAACTATCGTATAGCAATGTTAAATATGTCAAATGGAATAACTCAAATTTCCTTGTCATTGTCTTTCATCATCTTTGTCCAAAGCACCCCGCTTGCCTGGGAATTCCATTTCTCTGCAATCCAGATTAGAACTTGATGCAAGATGTTTCGCAATACAAACATACCAATTAAAACCTTTTCTCTTTATCTGCTCATTTGTCAATACATTTACTAAAGGTATAAGTATCATTTACGAATATCCCCTCAGGAATTTAATTGAATTAAGTGGGAGTCATACCCACTCGAATGTGGTTTCAGTCTTATTTTGTGTACTGAAAAACACAGTGGGATTTTCTTTTTTTGTCTGTTTGTTTTAGCTGTTGCTCACATTTTGGCATGAATAGTTCATAGTTTTACAGACAGGACAGGATGTGAAACATGACTGTAGTGTAAGTGACTTGAGGACTGAATAACCTCGGAGTTAATGTTTAGATTGTACAGTGAATGCATTAACATATTATCTCCGTTTTTATTTACTCTCGCATGGAATGCCAAGCTGTACTTGTAAGGATTTTCCACAGCTGCAATATGCTCCATCAAGTTTGGGAGGCACATAGCACACAGCCAGCTCCTGCTTCTCGATACCCATCAGTTACCCCAGGCAATTTACTTTAAAGCAGATGGGTAAAGGAAAGACAGTTCACAGCCATATGTGACCCAGTGAACGTAAAGGTGATTAACAGATTAAATGCACATCATAAAAATTCACCAGTTCCCTTTATTCCACCTTGTTGCTGTAGTGTTGGAAGCAGTAATTGACCCCTCTGAAATGCAATGCAGAGCCTTAGAAATGTCTGTATTGCCCAATAATTTCACATAATTGCAGCCACTCATTTTTGGAATATGCCAGTGTTAATTATATAGGAATATTCCATGGCAAGAATATATAACACATTTGAAATCATATTGACTTGTGGCCTTCAATAATGACTCACCCATCCCTGCACTTCATACAATGGACAATATGTATTTGTAAAATTCCAAGAGGTCTCTTTCAGAACTTAGCTAATGCAGGGGAAATCTTCCCAAAACATAAAATGTGGTAAAATCATTAACTAATGGGCATCTCCTGTCATTTTCCCAAAAAGAATCACCACTTCAGGTTTTTCACCAGAAAGTGGTTAAAACTGTTAACAAATTGTGTGTTATACTACAGCAACATTACACAAGGTGTCACAAGGTCTCATTCAAACTCAGTCAGGTCAGGTTTGTAGTTTGTTATAGTACTTTGTTCGATAGTTCCTACTTGCTTGTTATTTAACCTAGAGAATTATTACTTGCAGAATCACGCTAACTGTACTGTTACTTATCAGCTATTATATGGGAAAACTGCTGATCTTATGAGCAGGACTTTATTGTCATCTGTATGCCTTTTCTATGATCCGGTGCAGGGAAGAATCCAGACAAAAAGCAAAACAATATATAATGAAATATGACATTGAGTGGAAAAAGTTGTGAATTTGATTTAACAATGATGCTATACAAAACATATTGTAGTATTCCAAAAGATTTTCCACATTTTGAATACTTGCAGTGCCTTTTGAGAGGATAACTAGCATTTGAAACCATAAAAAGAGAACACTCCTGTACATAGAACTACAGCTCCCATGAGGCCATTAAATGAACATTTGTCTCAGAAGCTTGGGAAATTCCAGGACCAGTAAAATGGAGGAAGTCACAATGTATTATATACTGTAATTGTATAGTTGTAATGAGCTGGTTGCTTCCTATTCTTTGTTTTTATGACAGGCTTGTCAGTAAGAATTAATAGTGAGTTTCAGGGGTGTTTCTAGACTGCTTTGATTGGGGGAGCATGAAAATATGTTGGTGGGGCACAAGGGGGGGGGGGGGGGGGGCGAAGTAGCGGGGGGTCTGGTGGGCCACCCCCACAACAAATTGAGCCTTTTAAAACTAATTTCTTGCATTTCTACACAACCTCACACGGGGCATTTTCTAAAATAAAACGTTTAATTTATTAACATTTTGAAGATTTTTTTTTTCAAAGCCCTAGATAAGATTTTAGATGCTTTCATAATATAAAGTTAAAGCATAGGTTAATCAGTATATTAGTGGATACGATAATTTTATTACATTTTAAACCCATCTCCACCCCTCTCATTTTATAGAAGGACAACTTTATTTATGCCCAATAATACCTAATCATTATCTAATCTTGGAAACAAGTATATTAAAGATGAGCTATATTCCTTCATCATTTTAGTCTTTTTGTGCTATTTTCTATTTACATGGGAAACTACGTTACTGTAACTGGCTCATCATTTAAATTTATATTTTAGCCACTCCACTGACTAGCCAACACGCAGCAGTAGGCTAGTTAGCACACACACACACACACACACACACACTCACACACACGGGCGCCACACACACAAGTGCAGCCAGCTAGTGCAATGCTGCAGATGTTTTGCAGAATCGCAGCTATAACAACTAGCCTAGATGGATGCAACATGTAATCAATCTATTTAAAATCTCCCAGACAGAGATTCTTGCCACTATCCTCAACTCACTGAGTAAGCTAGGCTAGCGAATATTATATCCTAAGCAATGCATAACAGTTAGTTATCAAGAAGAGACAGCACAGATTGATCAAAGAAACTGACCTCTTTCTTTCTCGTTGCGTCTCCATGTTTTATATGGCCAAACCAACCAATCAGTTATTAGAGAAATATATTATTTCGATGTGGCATTTTTATAATTGGCCGAATCGTCTGTAGCTCTAATAGCCTAGCGCCGACTTCATATTGTCGGATATTATTTTTTCTGGATTTGGCTTCAACATGGCTAATAGGAAAGCAGTGCATTTTTTGATGACCAATGACAAAGTTACGAAAAAATATGAACGCTCAAAAAAATGGAGTTTTCATTGGATGGGCAGATTCCTCTGGGTGGGCAAGGCTTATCTCTGGGTGGGCAAAGCCCACCCGTAGACACGCCCCTGGTGAGTTTGCATATTGTTGGTAGTGTTAACAAATTGGATAACTTGTTGTAGTGTACATTAAGCCTTCTGCCAAAAGTCATTAGTGATAGTATTTGCAATTATTTGTTAGCATGAATGTCTGCAAGATACAAAATATTGTAAAGTAATATCACAAAAACATATTTCCCCAAAGTAACATCATGGAAATTCTACTTTTGCAGCACTAGGAGTAATCCTTGAAAATCACATTGAAATATTGACAATGATGTACAATGTAAATCTGATAACAGATTATTATAATTGTATGTTATCAGGGTTTTATTTTAATTTACTTAAAGTAATTTTGCCAAGACAATCTATATCAGGGAGGTAAGAAAATAAAGTTTTGTACCAAAAGATAATAGACAGGTTTGACAGAATGATGGTGACAGGTGTCACCTAACTCACTGGAACAATAAAAAATTGACTGAGGTGTGTTAAGCAGTCTGCAATGATTCCAAAGGTACACTGACCCAAGCCATGAAGCGTCTTTTAACTATTCACATTTTATCAAGGATAATGCAACATTGAACCCAATCCATCATTATTTCTTCTATAGTCAGACCGAGATTAGAACGAAATGGTGGAAGAATTTATGTAAGTACAGTACATTCAACAAAAATAGCAGACTTTGGACTATCCTCATTTGCTTCTATATATGGAAACGTGTGAGTGAATGCACATGTGTAATTAAGGGTTACCATTGAGAAGAGCTTTTGTACTTTAGAATTGCCAAAAATAAACAGGATAAAGTGGTCTTGGTGTTTGTCATTGTTCCTGACATGTTTTTTCAATTTTGGATTTCTGGCGAGTTAATGAGTTGATTGAATTCCGAGCTATGAACATCTATGAAATTGTGTGTGTGTGTGTGTCAAACAATAATGCATGTATGTTATTAAATAATAATATTTGGTCTGAGTAAGGGTTTGAAAATATCTGTCTGCCAGAGTTTTCACCATTCTTTGTAAAGTGTATGATGAATCTACTAAACTAGTGCTGTATTTCATAAGAAACTACCTTGCTGTATGAAGCTGGGTTTTACAGTGTTGGCCTGTGTTTTATTTTCTTTGAGTCCCAGTGCTGGAGAGCCATCAAGCTTCAGTCACTCGGCACCGTGACTCATTGCCTTTGTACACTGCTGGGAAGTGAACCACAGTTACCACTACTTGCAAGGACCGTTTGATGTAGTATGCTCAAAGATAGGCTGACCGAGATAGGCTCCTATCCAAAAACAATGAGTGCATTGCGGATTAATGTATTAACTCTTAGCCATGCAGGCTAAGAACAGTGGCAGCACCTATTTTCCGAGCTTCATTATCAGCGTGACGTTCTCTGGATTTTAGAGCAGCTGAGCGCTAATCAAACAGTCGGTTAAAAGGGGAAAGGTGTATTCCGTTTTAACAGGACAAGTTTTAAACTGAGCCTTCTCTGTCCGCTTACCATCGATCCATTATCTAACCTGCTTATTCCTGGTCTGGGAGCCTATCCCAGTATCCATTTGGCGAGAGGCGGGAATATACCCTGGACAGGTCGCCAATCCATCGCAGGGTACATACACAATTCACTCACACACTCATACCTATGGGTCTCTTATTAGCCTAACCTGCATGTCTTTGGACTGTGGGAGGAAACCCACGCAGACAACATGCAAACTCCAGACAGAAAGACCCTCGGCCGGGATTGGAACTCAGTACCTTCTTACTGTGAGGCAACAGCACTAGCACCACTGTGCCACTCTGTCTGGTAGTGGTGTGTCGTTCCTGAACGATTCGTTCCTTTTGAAAGAATCAGTTTGGTGAACGAAAGGAACTGACTCACCACCGTGTCCGGATTTGTTCCTTTGGTTCCAATCTCAATTGCGATCTTCCCATTCGCTGAAGTTGCAGCTACTCCTATTTAACAAGCCATTAGCCAATGGCAGCATTGAGTGGAGCTTGCTCTCCGAGCCCCTCCCGTCTGTCTGTGACCCAGAGTGGTGGAAAGTTACGGAACGAGAGGAAGGAATCCGTGAAGGACCTTAAGGAACCATACATGCTGTTCTGACGTTCACTGACTGGGTCCGGATTGTCCAGAGTTTGGCACAATACAAGGTCGCTGCATCTCCGAGATTCCTCCTCCTAATGTTTGTATTGCACTGAACACTTGCCTGAGTATAATTAAAAGCATTTAGCTTTCTAAGTAAGCGCCCAGCTACATCTGAGAAACGCTATAGCTCTTTGCTTGAAGTAAAATAAAACATAAACGAAAGAGTAACCTACATTTTCAGTAGGATGCATTCCCTAACGGAGACATCACATTTTTTTAAGACAGAGTCGCAAATTAGGTCATGGCTCCGAATCGCCCTAACGTCATACTGTATCCTAAAAACAACTCGAAGAATGAAACCACAGTCATTATATTCCGATATCAAACGTAGGCCTATTAGGCTATTATAGCAAATAATAAGAAACGTATAAAGCAAATGGCATGAAAACATGCCGAATTGTATTAATTTAACCGGTACCCCCGTGTACCCACTTTAATTAACTGGCCATTTCTGCCCGTTTTGCACTACACTAGTAAACTTAATTAAAGCCTTATCTAATAAAACACAGATGAAGCATGTTTGATGGCAGAATTGGAAGGGCACGCCACGTGTACAATAACAGCGGTGGAATATATATTGTGGCGATCCGGGGCGATTGCGAGTAACGGGGATCGTTGTGCATGTCAACTGTTGTGTTCAAATGTAATGACGTGTGCAGTAGCAATTGGCAGTTTGACCTGAGAATGACCAGCAGGTGTTCAACCAGGTCCGCGCTAGAGAGAGACCGTTGATTGACGTGACGACGTTGAGAATTGATGTGATGGTTGTGTGGGGGAGCTGCAGGGCACCTATCAAGCGGCCCCCTTTTTGTGTTTAGTTGTTATTGCATAGGGGGGGGGCTACTGGCTCTGGAAAGCAAGCAGCAAGCATTGTCCTGTTAAACTTAAGACAAGAGAACAAGAGAGAACAGACTACTCTCTAAATACTACTCAATCAAAAAATCAGAAAACTCTGACTCCGACTCCATGGCAATGATGTCAGAGCGGGACGATCTGGGAATAATCGAACGGAGAACGTCAGACCTACAACAGCAGACCGGACGTCGCAGGAGCGTTGAGCGAGAAGCGTCTGGAAAGCGGCCCACGGACCGACGAAGGAGACTAGGAACAAGACCGGAGCGAGAGAGGAGGAGACAACCAGGGAGAGGGCGGCCGCGGCGTGGGGTGGGCGGCGGGCCGGCGGCGCCCCGCCGGGGCCGCGCGGCAAGTAGGAAGCGGTCGGGCCGGAAACCCCGAGCCAGCCCCAGCAGCCCCAGCCCGCGGACGGCCGCGGCGCGCGAACGGCGATGCGGCATAAAGGCCGAAGCGGAACTACAGGGCTACGGGGAAAGGGTGAGCTAGACAAGTCTACCAAAGCCAGGTACGATTCGGGGCTAGTACAATGGCTGGGCCGAGAGCGCGAGGGACCAGCACGGGGCGGGAGGCCTGCCAGGGCGAGGTAGAGACAGCGCCTGCTGCCCCTGGAGACAACCCCTGCACCCTGACGCTAACCCTGGACAGCGACAGAACACGGACGAACGGCGGATCGGACAGCGGCAGCGGAAGAAGGTGTGGCGGAAGAGGCGGGCCGGAGCAGAGAGCGGCGGAGGAGAGAAGAGCGCCATGCGCCCGCGCTTAGAGCGCCGCCGCCCCGCAGCGGCTACCCCGCGGCTACCGCCGCGGCTACCCCAGGCCCGCCTTCCCCTGGCCCACAGGCCTTCACACTCCGGAGCGCACACAACAACGCCTGCAAACGCCGCAACCGGAGTTCCCTGGACGGAGCCCGCGCAAGGCCACCGCGGACGCGCCGCTCTGCGGACCCCGCGCCGGGCTCGGGACACCAAGGACGGACCGGACCCGGGGACCCCCGCCAGAGGAGGGAGCCGAGCTGAGGACTGCGAGGAGGAAGGGAGGACCGGACGCCGGCAGCGCGAACCGGGGGAGCGACGACGGGGACCGGCGGACCGGCCGGGCATGCTCGCCCCTCGCGGACGCTGCCCCCCGGACGACGGACTGGCGACCAGCGCCCCGACCGCCCCGAGGCCGACGGCGGACGGCCCAAACGACGACGCGACCCCCACCCCGCGCCAGCCTCTCTCCTCTACATCCAGCCCCGCCCCACCCAGCACTCACGCCCAAGCCAAGCCCAAAGAAAGCAGAAAATTCCAAGCCAAGAGCAAAAAAGCCCAAGCCGAGTTCCGTTTAGAGGAGAAGCAGGCCCACAGGGGCCGACGGGCGATGCCCCGAGGGGGGGACGGACGACGCTGACCGCGCTTGCAGTTTGGACGGTACTTGCCTGCGCGGCTGCTGGACACGCTGGTGGGGTACAGCGGGGTAAGGCCCAGGGTACTTCGGGGGTACAGCGGGGTACTTCGGGAGGCTGGTCTGCCCTACCTCTACATGTACCTGGCTACAAACCTCCGTCCCAGTACAGGGCACCAGTTACGTGGACAATTACAATATGTGTGTGACAATTAGGAGTGTGTGGTGTGCAGGTTTGGTGAAACAGCGTAATAGTTTTGCAGCATAAAAAGATGTTAGAGATTGGTTTTTTTGTGGGGAACTAGCATGGGGGTGAGTGGATTAAATGTGATAGCCGACTGACTGAACGGGAAACCAACCGTCACAAGGATCCCTCCGATCAAAATGTTGGTACCCGCCGCCGGCCTGCCCCTGGGCCACCCCCCCCCCCCTGTGCTGCCCCCCAGCCCACCGCTGCTTTGCCGCTCGTTACCTTCGCCGCTCTCAGGTTACAGTGGCTCACCTAGGCCGCTAGCGGGCTAGCCGGGGCGGGGCGCCTAGCCTCAGGCCACCGCGCATCAGCGGGGGTGCTTAGCGCCTCGCTCAGCACAACAGGCACGCAGGTGCAGCAGCCACAGCCAGCAAAGCCCCTTGCCCTGCTAATACCTACACTCACACATACGCTGTTAGGTTCGCTGTGCGGGACGACCAACACAGACCGAACCAGGCTCGGCGTGGCCCACCTGTGCCCACTGGTGGGTGCGCGTCTCTGCCTGGTTACGTCTCTAGGGGGGCAAGAGGAGGCAGATGGCAGCCCGGGCATCATCGAGGCCGGGGAGGCACGATGGGCGGCCCCCTGGCCCTGGGCTCAAAGCTGTCCTGAGAAGCGTCCTCTGAAAGCCCGTTTAAGGGTAGATTATAGGCGTCAGATTAAGTCACCTATCCGACTTTCACCTCGCGAAGACCCCCATGACAGACGCCTGACCCTCATAGAGAGGGCCTCGCAGGGGTCCTAGGTCAGCCTCGCAGCTGGTCCTCCGCAGCTGGCTGTTGGGGCAGGTGGACCCCCGGATCGCAGGCGAGGGGTGTGGCATCAGGGTGAGGCATGGGGGTGGCGGGGTTTTTCGGCTCGCCACCGGCCCTTCGCCTGGTTGAGCCCGCGCCCTGGACGAGCTGTGTGCTGTTTTGTGCTAGTGTCCGAGCGGGTCCTCTGTGTTCCTTGTACACGGACCCCTCCTACCTCACGCCGCCCTCCGACTGCGACTTCGAGCCAGCCCTCGGGGCCTGGCTCGTGTACGGGAGATTGGGACCGCTGGGCGGGCCCTCTGTTAAGGGAGTCAGCTCAGCTGACCTAGCTGTGGGCAGGCTGGGGCAGCTTCGTTAGCGCGAGCGGTGTGTAGCCATGTGTTGGCAGTGGTGGCTGCACGGGGGAGCTGGGCTGCCTCGGCAATGTGGTGAGGCCTTTGACGCTTGACTAACTACTTGTGCGGCTTGACTTTACGCTTTGTGCTTGTCCAGCTTCCTAGTTTGACGAATAAAGCTCAATCGCTCGAGAAATATACGAGTGACAGGAAGATGGACAAGGGACGAGGACAGTGCGCGCGACCAGTTGTCGCGGCGCCTCATCCTCCCAGTCGGCTGGCCGGCCCATCGTCATTCGGCCGCATGCGCCCAGGGGAGCACGACGCACCACGCTGCGGATGTCGGTGCGGGACCAGGGTGGAGGCAGTCAGGCCTAACAAAGCGGTTCGCTGAGCAAGGCAGCGCGAAAAGCGCGCGCGCGAAACGAGCGGGCTGAGCGGCGCGCCGGCGGGGCGCCGCGTGGTAAAAGCGGTTCGCCATTTTATTTTTTCGCCACCCAGTGCCGTGCCTTTATTCTGCTATTAGGACAGAACAGTTCTTCACTAACCTGGCTTTCGCCAGTTTTTAAATTTGAAGATCCAGAGGGCCAGGTAGGAGCTGGAGGCAGGAGATTGCAGCTTTTAGCATTGCAGATTCCCAGAGAGGCTGCATGGACGGCCCGTGCAGAGCTGGCCGCCCGGCCTTGAGCCCTGAGTGCGCAGCGGAGGATAGGCCGCCCAGCGGCAGCCCAGAGGTTGCTATAGAAGGATGCCCAGCATGCCCAGTTTTTTAGCAGGAAGGTGGTGTTGACTGCGAGCGCCAGCCAGCGCTGCGAGCAAGCGCAGGCTGGCGGTTGGCGAGCTGGGGCAGTGTGCTGTGGGGGCAGTGGCGCGGGGCAGGCAGCCCACTGGGGGGGGGAAGTGCTGGGGCTAGTGCCAGCTCGCTAGGGGCTTATGGGGGGGCCTGTGTTACGCAGGGGGGGTAGGGTTATGATGCTGGTGCCCTGGCCGGGCCCCCCCCAGTCCCCCAGCATGCAGGGTGGGGGCTGGCTGCTTGCGCCCCTGGTGGGGCCCAAGAACTTTGCACTGGTGGGGCGGGGAGTGGACTGGGCGGCAGCACTTTGGCATCCTGCCGCTGCACCGACCCAGGTTGCGGGGCCTCCACTGGCCTTGCCTGGCCCGCGTGGGGAGCTGGGCCCACCGGTGGCCAAGCAGGCCACGACGCAAAGGGGCCGACGCAGCGGTCGCAGGGTCCCCCTTCGGGGGTACGTATGGGGGGGTCCGGGTAGTTAGGTTGGGTAGGGGGCCTACCGGCTTTTAGGGCCCGGGCTACTTTACCGGGCCCGGCAACCCGCGTGTGGGCACCGGAGGGGAGGGTACGACGGCC
The DNA here is from genome assembly GCA_022702515.1 of Ilyophis sp. 1 JC-2022. NCBI lineage: Eukaryota > Metazoa > Chordata > Actinopteri > Anguilliformes > Synaphobranchidae > Ilyophis > Ilyophis sp. 1 JC-2022. The sequence goes on from CM040403.1 coordinate 42,330,296, forward strand.
CGGGGCCGGGGCGGGGGCGTGGGGCCGGCTGGACTCGTGGCAGGACAGGCTCGTGCGGTTAGTGCCCAGGGCGAGGACTTGCCCCGCTGACAGCTGCGGGGATGGCGACCAGGGAACGGGTTGCGGCCGGCTGGCTGGGCGCTGGCTGCTGTGACGCTGGCGCTGGGCTGCGGCCCAGCCGCGCAGCCGCCGGCAGCAGCCCGAGCGTGCCTGGGCACCCAGCTTTGCCAGCCAAGCCATTCCCATTTAGTCACTTCATGCTGGCCAGGCCAGCACCCGTGCCATTGGCCGCAGAGCCGTGGCCGGGTGGTGGCTGCGAGCAGCAGTGCTCCCCCGTGGCCGGGATGTTGGTCCCCCAGGGCCGCGCCAGCGGACGGGGCCATGCCCGGGAGCACCCAGGGGCACCGCGCCCCGGCCGGGTACGCAGCGAGCAGAGGACACCCCCGCCAGGGCGGGCCAGGGGCAGCTCCGGAGGAGCGTATGGATCCACAGCGCTTCCGGGCCGGAACCGGGCACCGCGAGCGCGTCGCAGCGACGCCCTGTGCTGGTCGGCGTAGGTCGGGATTCTGTCCCGAAGCAATCAAAAGGGGGGCCCCCCCCCCGGGAATCGTTGTCCCGAGGCGGCCCACCGTGTCGAGTCTGCGAAGCCGGGTCGAGGTGGTCTGATCGGTGCCGCATGGTGGTGGATCGATCGAGGTCCGGGCGCTCTGCGATGTTGCAGAATGTTGGGGCGGGCCCGCCCCGGTGTGCGCTTTAGGTGCGGCCCTCTGCCCGGTTTGCAGAGGGGATGGGCGCTCGGGTGGGGTCCCCCCCCTTTTACCCCGGCCCCCCCTCCTCTCCCAGGAGGGGATGGGCGGCCGGCCGAGCGGGAGCCCGCGGGGGCGGCCGTCGAGGCCCCGAAGTCCGCTTTATCGCGCCCCACCCGACTCCGCCCACCGAATCCCGGGACCGCTGACGGCGGACCGCGACTTGCGGGGGGACGCAAGACAAGGGGACCCGGGACTCGTGGGGGGGAGCCGAGTGGCGGTTTTCGGTGTGGGGGCAGTGGACGTGATTGCGGGGGTGGTGCGAGTTGGTGGCCGCACCCATGACCGTTTGTTGTGTGCTGTTGATGATTGTGTTTAAGTGTTGAATGTGTTCAAATGTGTTTGGCCATTGCCAAGAGATGTGTGGACATGACAATTGATTGAAACTTTGTTGTGAGTGTTGGGGTTGAATTGCCAGTTGTGTTCATTGGTGTTGGTGGGCTGTGGCAGGGTGCAGGAATGGTCCATGTATTAGTGGGGGGTAAATTGCATAGAGGGGCTATAAAGCTGTGGGACGATTGCACTAAGCAAGATTAAGATCAGTTAGAAAAAAGAGAAACTGTTAAGAAAAGAAAAGTGACCTCAAACTAACTTATTAATATGCATGTGCGTGTCGTGGAAAAAATATAATCCAAGTTTGGAAGGATTTCTGTGATAAAGCACTCTTGTCTTTGAACGGTCCGTGGAGAGAATGCACAATACATCAGTACGGCAGCTTTCCCCCAAAGCAGGAAGCTCTCATATAAATACTCTGCGTTTTACATCAAAACTATAGGCTATAGGCCGAGCTACTTACTGCCTATCATATTCTACATGATCCAGCCTCATTCATATTCTTCTCCCGTGAGTAGGCTAACTTTTTATTTACGGACGCTTTCGTCGCTTTGACGCATATGAAGGCGCTAGCTTGCAAGCGGACTGGAACATTTCAGACGGTTCAACCGAAGATAGGCTACTTGAAAAAAAGTGAATAATCTATTGAAGAAAGGGAGGAGAGAAGGGGCTAGCCTATACTGCTGTGAGCTGAAGATGATCAAGATTAAATTTTATTAATATTGATTCATTACGAGTCATAAAATTATGGCAGTAGCCTACCGACTACAATAAAGAGTGTAAAACTCAAACGTGTAGAAAAGATCACAATTTTGGCTGTATTAGCCTAATATGCTTTATCCACTAAAGCTACACATTTATAACAAACTGTCCCACACTGATAAAACGCATGCTCTTTTTTAATAAAATAAAATAGACTATAGATTAAAACCTTTTATTAACTGGCGATTTAGTAACTCGCGCCAGGCCACCTACCTATCTCGTTCGCGAACGAGAAGAATCAGCGAACGAGAACTGTCTGGTTTCCCCACTCACAAAAAAATGGGGCCACACAGGGACAAGGCTTTTTATGCCTCCGCGCCAGCGACAACCGTGGCCAGAGGCATTATGTTTTCGGGTTGTCTGTCCATCCCATTCTCGTGAACGCCATATCTCAGGAACGCCTTGAGGGAATTTTTCACATTTGGCCTAAACGTCCACTTCGACTCAAGGATGAACTGATTAGATTTTGGTGGTCAAAGGTCAAGGTCACTGTGTTTGCAAAGTTCAGCAATCACTAAGCCTAACTCGCCAAACTGAGTTTGTGAAGAAAAAGTGTAACACTTGAGTTTACTTGTAAGTGAAAGTTAAGGACAAATGTTTAATGAATACAGACAGACATCAGTCTCTGTGTCTCATGCTTGACTGTTGTGAAGTCCTCACTGTTTTTTGATACATTTCTGGACTATAGACAGTGAGATAGAAGCCTCTATTCAGTGGCAGCCCTTAAGTACATGTGTGCGTTCACTCACATATCTTGGTACCATATATAGAAGCAAATGAGGGTAGTCCAAAGTCTGTGTTATTTCTGTGGTGTGTAATTCCATAAATTCTTCCCTGCATTGTTCTAATCTTGATTATGGGTGATAGTTCCTGAGAAATCAAATTGCAATGACCCCACCTTTGGCGGGTGGGGCTAAGGTTCTGCTAGCCAAAATTGGGCTCATTGCCAAATGATTTATCAGCACACTCAAATTTTACCATGTCTGTGATTGCAGGACACTTCTTGTAATCCACAGCAACATTTTCTAATAACTTCAAACTTTAATGTGTTGGTGATGTTGAGCTGTTAAGGTGTTCATGGTAGTATGCATTCTTATGGAGAGTGGTCAGAGAGTGATTGAAGGAGGGTCAGATTGAGAGCGTGTATGTGTGTACACGAATATGCTTACAAAAATATGCAGGTGTATGCATATGCACATGGATATACAGTTGTGTTCAAATAAATAGCAGTGTGTTAAAAAAAGTGAATAAAGTGCAAATATTTTTTAATAGCTTTTAGTTCCATATTTCAAATGTAGTGGAAACATTACACATTCAATTCCAAATCAAAGCATTAACAAATTTTATCAAGTCTGCGTTCTTTTACAGGAAGCAAATAAAAGGAATATTAATCTGTTCAAAAAAATAGCAGTGTCGACATTTTCTCTTCAAACTCAAACACTTACTGTATAAACTGAAGAAATTTTCCAAGATTTAACTTCACTTTAAATTACTGAACTAGTATTTAGTTGCATAACCATTGTTTTTGATAACTGCTGCGCATCTGCGTTGCATCGAGTCAACCAACTTCTGGCACCTAGAAACAGGTATTTCAGCCCAGGATGAACAAATTACATTCCACAGTTCTTTTGAATTTTTGGGTTTTGCTTCAGAAACTGCATTTTTAATGTCACCCCACAAGTTTTCAATGAGGTTGAGGTCGGGGAATTGAGCTGGCCACTCCATTACCTCAATTCTTTTTGTCTGGAACCAAGATGTTGCTCGCTTACTCGTGTGTTTGGGGCCATTGTCTTGTTGAAACACCCATTTCAGGGGCATTTCCTCTTCGGCATATGGCAACATAATCTCTTCAAGTATTTTGATGTATTCAAACTGATCCATGATCCCTGGTATACGATAAATAGGCCCAACACCGTAGTATGAAAAACATCCCCATACCATGATTTTTGCGCCACCATGCTTCACTGTCTTCACAGTGTACTGTGGCTTGAATTCAGTACCCGGGGGTCGTCTGACGTACTGTCGACAACCACTAGACCCGAAAAGAACAATTTTACTCTCAGTCCACAGAATGTTACGCCATTTCTCTTTGGGCCAATCGATGTGTTTTTCTAGGCAAATTTTAACCGATTCTGCACATGCCGTTTTTTCAACAATGGTGCTTTACGGGGGCTTCTTGCTGATAGCTTCGCTTCGATCAAATGTCTTCTGACTGTAACAGCACTTACAGATCATCTTTGATCTCTCTGGAGGTGATGATTGGCTGAATTTTTGCCATTCTGACTATTCTTCGATCCGTTTTAATAGTAGTTGCTCGTTTTCTTCCGCGTGTTTCAGTTTTTGTTGCCATTTTAAAGCATTTGAGATCTTTTTAGCTGAGCATCCTATGATTTGCTGCACTTCTTTATACATTTTCCTCTCTCCAATCAACTTTTTAATCAAATTCCGTTGTTCCTTAATAAAGGACAATTCATGACACCTGTTTTTTCACAGAATTAATGAATTATCTTATTCAACTCCACACTGCTATTATTTTGAACACGCCCCTTTCAATGAATGGGTCAGTTACTCAGAACAAGCAGCATGCATGTCATGACAGTTGGGTCTGTTGTTTTTCTATTATACTACTACATCTACAAGTAAATTATTTGCCATGCAGAAATATCACTACTACTAATAACAGTGGTTCATCAGGTTTCTGATGTTGTACTGCTAATTTTTTTAACACAACTGTATGTGCATCTGTGTGTGTTTGCCAGTGTGTGCTTGCAGTGGGGACGTGCAGGTTGAGGGCCTCATTGGCCTCATTTCAGGTTTTATTTATCATGCTGGATCACAGCGGCACCAGGAACCACTATGAGCTGCTCTCAAGTAGCTCTATTTTTAGCCCTTGTTAAGATAGAATCTGGGTTAAGGAATTTCAAGAAAGGGAGTTTTGAACAGGTCCACTCCCTCAAAATGCAGCAGGATGTTTAGTCCCCTAAATGTTTCTCAGTATACTTAAATAAGCTGCCCTTTACAGACGAGTTCACACTTATGCTTGGCCACCTGGCTTCACCAAAAGTGATCGTGTGGTATTGTCCCACCAAGCCCTTTATTTATTTAGTTGCAATGCTTTTTTTTAAACTCCTGTTTTATGGAGTCACGAGTTGTGTGTACAGGCAATAGATCTGATGCAGGTTCTTGGCATGTTTGCCAAATTTGTGTTGATGGATTTGGTGTCTATGTTCACACATATGAAGTAGCCAAGGTGCCATTTTCAGCACTGCACAATGTTTGCTCACTATTTGTAAAAGAATAGGCATGAACAACGCGGTGTTAGCCATGTCTTGTGCGACCACTGGCTGAAGCCATTACAGCTGTGCCAATCAGCTCAGTTCCTTGAGTGACGTTTGTATTAGGTATGTGATGACAACATTCATGTATAATAACGTTTTCTTTTAGGTTGTGCTCTGGCGGTAGTTGATTGTTAATCGTGATCTATGATGGCTTTTTTCAGATGCTAAAGGGATCGTGATCAGGTTCTAGGGTGGCTTTTTTCAGATGCTAAAGGGATCGTGATCAGGTTCTAGGGTGGCTTTTTTCAGATGCTAAAGGGATCGTGATCAGGTTCTAGGGTGGCTTTTTTCAGATGCTAAAGGGATTTTTTCAGATGCTAAAGGGATTGTGATCAGGTTCTAGGGTGGCTTTTTTCAGATGCTAAAGGGATTGTGATCAGGTTCTAGGGTGGCTTTTTTCAGATGCTAAAGGGATCATGATCAGGTTCTAGGGTGGCTTTTTTCAGATGCTAAAGGGATTGTGATCAGGTTCTAGGGTGGCTTTTTTCAGATGCTAAAGGGATCATGATCAGGTTCTAGGGTGGCTTTTTTCAGATGCTAAAGGGATCGTGATCAGGTTCTAGGGTGGCTTTTTTCAGATGCTAAAGGGATCGTGATCAGGTTGTAGGGTGGCTTTTTTCAGATGCTAAAGGGATTGTGATCAGGTTCTATGGTGGCTTTTTTCAGATGCTAAAGGGATTGTGATCAGGTTCTAGGGTGGTTTTTTTCAGATGCTAAAGGGATCGTGATCAGGTTCTAGGGTGGCTTTTTTCAGATGCTAAAGGAATCGTGATCAGGTTCTAGGATGGCCTTTTTCAGATGCTAAAGGGATCGTGATCAGGTTCTAGGGTGGCTTTTTTCAGATGCTAATGGGATATTTTCAGCTGCTCAGATGTACATTTCTCTTGATAGTTTTCTAGTTTGTTTCTTCTGACCTGGCCAAATAATCCAGACTGTTGACCAGCACCAGTGTACAGAAAATGACCCGGGGTGTTTAACTGTTTACAGTTATCCTTGTCTCAATAAAAGCCATAACCCAGGGATACTCAAATGGCTATCAAGAGTAGGCCTATTGCTAGTTTTTTCTTCTGCCTGATTGTTCCTCGTCCAATAATGTAACCGATTGGCCGCTCACCTGGTGCGTCAGGTTTAAATCATTCCCTGATTCAAGGGGAGGAATGGTAAAGCCCACAGTACTACTGGCCCCGAGAGCCAGATTTGAGTATCCCTGCCATAGCCTTTTCAACCTTTGTCTTGGAAGACTGCAGTGTCCACAGCAGGGAAACGCAACTCTGACCTTGAGGCCAGATTTTCAGTCTTGTCCTCTAATCGCACCAGGGCTGGGTTCAGAATGGCTTCCTATACGCTTTATAGTGCACTATTTAGGGGATTGGCTATTATAATGGTTTCCAAATTCTTAATTGAGAACACTGAGAATTAGTACATCCTACAAAAGGGCTGATTCCCTAAATCAGTGGTTCCCAAACTCGGTCCTGGGGCCCCCTGCGTATGCTGGTTTTCGTTCCAACCATAATTGCAATCCCATAATTTTAACAAGCTGTTATTTTTCTTAACTATGTGCTTTTCATCTTTTGTGGGATTATTTACCCTCTGAAGCCACATTATGTTAATAATAGCTATGCTTACCATGAAGAAGTCTCATGTTCACATTGTACTAATTGTGCTATGTTTCAAACAATTACATAAAAATAGGTAACAAAATGTTTTAACTGATCAAATTAAAGACTCCTAATTAGATCGTTGTACACATGTGTTTAAGTTGTTTCATCATTGTCTACCATTTAGTGTCCAAGTGCCCGCACTTTCACCATTTAGGAACATGTTGATTTACCTCAGTCTTTAATTTGATCAGTTAAAAATAAATGTGTTGCCTCTTATGTTGTTTTCTTGCAATATAGCACAATAAGCACAATGCGAATATGGGACTGAACATGTAAAACGCCTAATTAAGAGGACCAGATTTCAGCATCCCAGGATTTAATTTAAGTCAGGTATGTTACCACTTAATTCAACTGGTTATTGGTAATTGAGTTTTGCTCCATAGGTCAGAGAATGGTAAGGATTTAAGGAGAGCTGAAGACCTGCTGGACTGTGGACCTACTGGAATAGAGTTGAGCCGCACTGCTGTGTGATAATGTTCATTGTCTTCACCAAAACGGTGGTTTCAACATTCAGTTCAACTTTGTGCCTGACTACAAGGTGTATTTTTGAACTTTTGACAAGAGTTATTTTCTTACTAACTGGAGCTTTCATTTTAACTCACGGAGGGTCCATTTTATCCCGTGGATGGTCTATGAAAACATAAATGTGATAATAACCTGATTTAGGCACAGTAAATTCTTGGAACATTGCTATCCACACTCTCTACTCACTTTCAAAACATATTTGAGCTGTAAAAATGAAAACACTTGAGAGTTTATTGGTTTATGGGGGAAAAAATTGAAGAAAAAAAATCTATTTTGAACCTGCGGTAATGGAACATTAATTTCCCATTATGAAGCCCAGTATATAATCAGGGGTCAGAAGGACAGGCAGCAGTCATCACAACAAAAATAGAAGCAAAACAAAACAGAAAAACCAACCAACAGTTTCCTGGCAGTAGCAATTGTTTTTCCTGTAAAATACATGACATTATCACTCTCCTCATGTAAGCCACTCAAAGCTTTGGCAGTGTTGTGAGGCAGGCTTTACTTCAGTAAGATCTTTCCTCAGTTTCAGTGGAGTCCAAGTTGGATTCAGCAGTAAAGCTAAACATAATATGTCACTCTTGGTCCTGAATATGACTTTATTTGGTAGGGTGAAATTAACCCTTAATGACCCAGTGTGTTGGACTGCGAAGTCATGCTCACCAGTCACAGAATTGCACAGCCCTGGTTTAAGTGGTGAATCAACAGCTGTGACCTCTCTCCGTGGCTTCCTGCACACCTGCCGCTCTCTCAGGGAAAAATGTGCATCCTGTTTTCTTTCCAAAATTTCACTCTTGCTTTCTAAATCGGGCCTCTTTCCTGTTGAAATGCGCTTAAAGCAGCCCATCCAATGAAAGTTAATGCAGTCCAAAACAAAACAATGTGCCAGTGACTATGAATCTGCAACAAAGGACACTTGGTGACCTTCAAATGCTTGTTTTCAGTGCTCTGACATGTTACGGTATTGGTTGTTTTTCTTCCTATTCTGAAGTGTCAGGCAGGGCCATTACAAAAGTTGTGAAAATGAAATGGACATAACAAAGCACCAGCCCCATCCAGTTCAACACCTCCACCAAGCTTTTTGCGGAATGAATAACCTCCTGTGCGTGTTTTTCATATCTTGTTATGACTGGGTTGGAAAGGCAACTTTGCCAGATACTTTCTTAATCTGTAACCATCGCCGTTCAGTTCAGTCGAGAGAAGTATGCACTCTAAATGACCAAGGCCTGCCATGGAACCTGTTTTTCTGTATGAGAAATGAACTGTGCTCTATATCAACTAATTTTTATGCAAACCCAAAGCAAAAGTGCCTCATTAAATGGAACAAACTAGAGAGGTGACAGGATAAAAGTCAATTTATTTTGCATTAATGAATGTGAGGCACATTGTAAAATTACACTTTGTACACATGCATTGCAAATGCATTCTCAAACATACAGATATACTGTACGTACACTTCTATGCAGGCAAGAGCAATGCTGTACAATAAAAGACTCTTGCACATGTGAAAGCATTCCGTTTTTCAAAAACCACAAGAGGGAGACAGATGACCAGAAGGCATTCAAATCCATTTGGGTTGGAATCTCTGAATATATTTGAGTGCGTTCTGGCAGGTACACCTCATGGGACAGAGATAATGGCCATATTAATGAGAATAATGAGGATGAATGGACATTTTTCCCCTGGGGATGTTTCTGACAATAAAAGGGGGTATAAATAATCAACACCATATTGTGGTCTTGGAATATGATCACTTGTTTTCAATCCGTTCTCTTGGGATCTCATTGGTCCTTCAACAACATGAGAGGTTCTCAGAGTGAGAAAACATGTTTTGCCGCATAGATATATTTAGTTCCATGTGCAGTATATATAGGTTGTGGCGGTATCCATAATATGGACATTTTTGCTTGTTACATGTCATAATTTATCTGCAACGACATTTTGTGCAGAAAAAGAATATGGAAGGCAGGTTTTTATTTAGGTGGGTGATGGTTGCTTTGGTGAGGGTCCCTGTCTTAGCATCGAGTCCAGGCCTTAAGAACTTAAATTTATATGATGCATTGGTGCTGTAAAAAACTGGATAGTTTTTAGATTTACCACCATGCATACCTACTTATGCCATTGGGAACATTGCAAAGTGGTAAAATTGGAATATTATAAATATTTCCCCCAAAAGTGGCCACTAGGGGGCAGATATTGAATTTAGTGAGTTCTGAGAAGAGGTGGTAATGTAATGATCTGTAATTGTTCAGCATGCACAAGCCGCCATCTGCATCCATACCACGGTCATCCACCACTCATCTATATAAAATAACATTTTCAGCTTACTTTCATAGTTTTCCACTGGATAATCTTTCTGTTCAGGGAATTTCAGTGTCCTCCTTGTTGACAAAAATAACAACAGACAGTTTTCAAAGCTTTAATTTACATATTGCAAATGTTTCATTTTGAGAATTGTATCTGTGTATGAGTAAGTAACAAAGAATTCAATCTTAATAATACATTTTTTTTGTAAGCACAGTATATCGTACAGCTGCAACGCACAAGTACACTATTGAGTTGCTATAATAAGCAAACAAACATGGCTTATCAAAGCAAACTGAACTGGCTTAACAATGCTACACTATCTACTACCAGAACCAACCAATATTGTTAATTATCTGAGGTTAAGTCCAGGGCTTTTGCCAAAGTTACTATTTTAGAAAATCATATTTTAAACTTTAAGGACTGGTACATTATGCAAAATCTTTACATCAACAGCATAGACAGATACATAGGTAATTGCTGTACTGTATAGAATAGTTTGTGAGGGTCGGCACTGGGCATTGTATTAAGAAGTAGAGATCTAAGGTACAGGGCAATGGGCTCTATTTTAACGAATTGGGATCTTGTAATATCTCATTACCATGAAATTAATTTAAAGTTCATATGGATTGGAAATGGTCTTGGTCCCAAACAGGCAGTGTTGGGAAGCAAGAATACACTGTATCCTGGCAGTGGCCCTTAGAAAGATGATTATGGTCAAGATGTCAGCATATCCTTATCCATCCTTATCCATTTTCTGTAACAAAAAAATTAGTTGGCATGGGGCAAATGGTTCAAGATAAAGCATAGATGGGTAGGAGGGGAGAAAAACACATAAATCTGTTGGGGAGGTGATAAAGAATTCCCATTTGTTGTCACTGCAAGTACTTTCAAAAATAAAAAATCCTCCACAAATCGTTTCTTCAACCTATATTTATAGGCAAACCTGGAGTGCCACAGTTGCTTATGTTTTTGTTCTATCCAAGCCCTTTAATTACATGACTACAGTCGTCAGGCTAAATGACCACAGGCGACCATGTGCTCAAAAAACAGAAACACAAATAAAAATATCCAGGCTTGTTCTTTCAGGAACAGAGCTTCCAACCCGTGCTATAACTTGTGTAACGTTGGCTATAACATGTTTTTTCCCTCTGTGCACAGTATAGGCTATGCATTGAGTAGTTTTTGTATTAAAAGTGCATTTAACCCTCAAAATATTATGAGCCACTGTGTGAAATACCTCACAAGAAATGTGTTATTTCAACAAGAAAGCATTTAATGTCTTTTTTACGGTTCTCATGTCACTAAAGTGGGCTTCCATAATGTAGGCTATAGCATCAGTAGTAGGCTACATTATGGTGGGACGTAACTTGACGGATGGATCTCACTCAGAAAAATGTAATAATGATCACAATACCACCAACAAATAGCTAGATTATTTTAATTAATAATGAATAATAAACATTCTAGCGCTACCTGTATAATGTGCGCATTCATTGGTGTGGTGGCAGGTGATGAGTTGTATACGCTCTTTAAACATTTCTCATGAGTAGGCTAGGCTACTCTGTGCTTGAGGAAAGACAGTAGCCTAAACTAGAGAATCTCTTGCCGAATTGTTGCGTTCTGCACACGCGCGAAGTCGGTGGACTACAGTCCAATGATTTCCACGACGCGTGCGGTCGCAGCAGCCTAAATTCGGTCATATTACTTTTTCTTAGTGAATTGTTTACGGCTGCATATCCCCCTAATACAACATGTTTAAATCCTTTTTTTTATTTTTTAAATTGAGTCGAGTATTTAATTTGAGTAGCGTTTCTTTCGCTTATCTAGCCTACAGAATAACAAATTATTAGAATAGAAATGAACTAGTCTACTGAAATTAAGGAGTTTAATGAGCAAGATAAAGGCGACTGAAAAGTAAGGTCCACGCCTAATTCAACGGAAGATTAAAATAGCCTATGGCTCAACGCTCAGACTGTCACTTTAATAACGTTAGCCTACTATCTCATTCCAAAGTTTCGCTGGACGCAAGAAGCAGATTATCAGACGAATGACAGACTATTTGTCTCGCACATAAACTATAGGCTATCAAAAGTGATTGTAGCCTAGGTGTAGGCTACGCTATAAGAGATTTTTCTCTTTCGGTTCAGTTATTTCCTGGTGCTGCAGAAAGAGGCAGTGCTGAGTTGAAGAGACCGAAATACAGATAGAATTTTAGATTGAAAAATAGAGTGGGAGAGTGAGAGGGGGGCAATTGGCTGTTTTCCAGAAGCAGCTTCGCTCCACTCTTTTCCTGTATTTATGGAATTAATGTAACATGTCATTTTATTTATATAGCCTACATGTATGTATTGGTAGGCTACTGATTGAATGTACGACTACCGGCTCTTTTATTGGTGAAAACGAAATTGTAACGGGGACGTTATTTGTCAGCGACGGGGAAGCAGTGCAAGGATTTTTTGCACCGTTTTCTTGTTTTTATTTTGAAATTGAGGCACTTGTTTTGTTATTCGTTTACACTTTAAATCCTAGAAAACAGTTTAGCGGAAGATGGGTTGTTTAGGAAACAGCAAAACCGAAGATCAACGTATCGACGAAAAAGCACAGCGAGAAGCGAATAAAAAAATAGAAAAACAGTTACAAAAAGAAAGACAAGCGTATAAAGCCACACATCGACTGCTTTTATTGGGTAAGATAGAGAATGGACATGCGAAGATATAAAATGTAACGTTATGCTGGTATAGACTAGCCTACTGTTCTCTACATCAGCTCTCGCATGTTGACAGCTCTAGGTAGACCTAGCTAAAGCTAGCCTACTCTTGCTATTGCTATCTGGTTATCATCACCATCTACGATTTCCTTGGATTGTAAAGCATTTAGTTAATATATCATCACAAAAGAGGCTGTGTTTTTATTTCCAATGGTAGGCTAACTGTCTTTATTTCTTTGCTTTCTCGAAGGGGCTGGGGAGTCCGGAAAGAGCACGATTGTCAAGCAGATGAGGATCCTTCACGTCAATGGTTTTAATGCAGAGTGAGTGGCTTGCTATTTTAAACCACATTTATATCCAAAATTGTTCTTCGGGTGCGTTTCTTGGATTTCCGCAGTTACACGTATCCCTTCTTCCTGCCATTGCAATTGTTGCTTTGCCTTCCTAGATTATGATAGTTAACGTTAGCCTGCAAGTAAAGGGTTTTTTCCTGACAGTGTTGCACTGCAGCGCTTGTAGGGCCCAGGTTTTAGAAAGAGCATGGCGTCGAACTGGTTCCCACTGATTTTTCTTAACTGTTAGCAAGCCAACATGAACCCCTTTTTTCTTTTTTAATTTATGTCATCTCATGTCTCATGTTTTCTTTTATTAGCTACTAACTGATATGCAGATAGTCAACATTTTACTATCTAATTAGGCAATAACAATCCGATAAAAAATATAAACGTTAGTGCTACGACTTACTTTAGCTATGTTAGCCTACTATGTGCAATCATGTAGATGTCTCAGTTTAGACATACTGTGGGAATTTGATTTTATCTAAGTACACACCACCTCGTGGTGGCTTTTTGGATTCTGTCTAGGCTTTCAACCAAAAAAAGATTTTGACTTAGCTTAGGCCTACTGTAATAAATCTTTTTTCTTTATGAAACACCGTATGCGTTGTGAAATTAATATTATTGTGTACATTTCTGATTACACTTATGCCTAATTATAAAACTTTGATCTAAAACACCCACACTGTGCTGTGTATAATGAAAGGGTAATGATATCAAAACGACATCTTGAGACGACAACATCAAAACGACATGAAATTAAGAGACCGAAAAAATGGAGACTGAAATATTCTCAGTATTGCTGCAATAGGCTACAGGGCATGCATAACGTGGCACGTCTAAGTAAAATTACAATTTATTTTGAAAATAGCTTTATTGATATTAAAACACAATTCCAATAACTACTCCCAGGAACTAACCCACAGAATAAATCCCATCTGTCAGAAGGTTGGGGGGTTCCTTCATAGACAAAAAGAAAAAAGCATAAAAATCACTGTCAGTTGTAAAGTCTTTTTGCTTTAGATGCTGGAAGTTTAGTTTATGATGTAGATTAGCCTGTTAGCAGTCATATTGCCACGTAAAGGGAAAACACCCACAGACTGACTTCATATAGGACTCCTACAAATTATGTTTTGTCTATCAACAGAGTAGTTGATAAGCAGAGTGGAATTGAATATTTGAGGTTATTATATCATTTTGGTCAGGTTTATATGGGGAATTTCACGTGATAAAGGAACTGAGATTTATTAATGTTTTTGGCTGTTTGGATAAATTCCTCTTGACCTGAGCAGGCTGCTCAATCGTACCAATCCTCATGCAGTATGGAGGAAATCGCTTGCAAGTGCTTTCAATAATGTGCAGTGCACCCCTTCCTAACAGACAGGTACAGTGGCTTTAGAGAATGGACAGAGAGGGATTTTCCAGTTATTGTGCCATGTCTTTGTTTAGTGTACAGGACAGCAGTCATTGTGTTCTTAGTGTCATATCATGTAGACTATTTGTTTGTTGCTATTTACTTTGTCTACATTTTTGCCACAATTCGCATGCTGAGTCTATACCTTTTGTCCCTCATACATCCTTCAAGGTATTTCTTACAACAGATACAAGGCAACACAACATATCTAGTAATCACTAAAATACATCCTTGGTAAGAGTCATGAAACCCCCCCAAAATCCAAGCCCTATGTATAATCAAGTCTGAAACATATTTGAACTGCAGAAAGGTATTTTAGCTCATCCAAACATATACTATTGTTTAAATTATTTTAGTCAAATACAGCATACATATTATTTTAAATGCAATATTTGTCATATCACATGTAGTAAACCTGGGGTGAAAAACAGTTTTGGGGTGATTTCATGGGTAGAAACACATTTTATATTTTGAAGAAGAATATCAGATGTGTCATTAAAACTTAAAATGCTTTCCCCTGCAATGTACCACATTCAGATATACTGTGCCTACACACATAGGGATGTTTTAGCGTGTATTAACTTTGCTTTTTTAAAGTTAAGTTTTATATTAAATATCAAACGTGTATTTCTCTGTAGAGTTTGCCATTTGTTTGTCTAATTACGAATATAATCATTGATTTTTCACACAGGGAAAAGAAACAAAAAATTCAGGACATCCGGAAAAATGTGAAGGATGCCATAGTGGTAAGTTCTTACGTTTCTACAAATACTGTATTATTAGGTTATAAGGTTATGCTTGGTTACTCCCGACATGATTGTTAACAATCCAATGTTGCTGATTAGACTGGAATGCCCTTTGATTTATCCTGTATTTATCCAACTTAATGCCTATGTATTGGTTTAACTGCTTCCCAGACGATAGTTTCGGCGATGAGCACTTTAATACCACCAGTTCCATTCGCCAACCAAGAGAACCAGTTCAGAAGAGAATACATCAGAAGTATTGCACCTTACACAGATTTTGACTACACACAGGTAAGACCAGTATGCTTTCATCTCTTTTACTGAGTTCTACAGTGTTTGGAAAGGATTTATTATTTTTTTCTTTTAGGAATGACTATCATCTGAATTCTTTTGTTTGTCTGTAGAGATAAGACACCATTCCCAGACTTAAAATTGTTCTCAGACAAAATATTTTATGCAAACTACAAGAAAATGAATGGAAATATATGATTAATTGTACCTAATAATTAGGTTTTTTATAATTCCTTCGTTGAATTGAGGTTGGTTGATTTTGGGGAGGAAACATAGCGTTTATCAGAGTTATCTATTGTAATTGTTTTGGACTACTATCTTTGAGGTTTGCGCTTGATGGAGACTTATTTATAGACAAAGAGGTCTGGATTCAACCAAATAGGCCTAGCACATAAATTGTATTCAAACCATATTTATGCTCATAAGGATCCACCTTATGCTTTTAAAGGCTGAAAATTCAAGGCATAGGAAATGGTATGGGCAGATATTTGAGTTGCTGAAGATACTGGAGGATATCACAAGGTGGAAAATGTTTGTTTGCAAGTTAAGGGAGAATGGTCTGTAACTTGTAGTCCGATTAAAGTCCGATCAGTGGACATGCATCTGAACAATGATATGAATATTTACCTTGAATATTCAAGCAGCAGATGGACCTTAAGCAGAAATCCCCTAGATACAATCAAACATGCTTAGCCAATTTGACGGCATATGCAATTCAATCTCAAGTGTTTTGTGGAGGTGGGAGCTAGTAAATTTGCCCTTATATATGTCCTCCAAACATATGTTAGCTTGTTTCCAGCTTTACAGTCCTCAATGCTTGAATGCATTTAATGCATCTAATAGAATATCAAATATAATCAAAGAACAAAGTAGAAAAATGATTTCATCAATTGGGGGATATCATCATGCTTTTTTATGGAACATTTTAGGAATGAATAAATTAAATCATGTAGTCATATCTAACTTGTATCTATTATTTGAGGCATGTGGCATTTGGAATCTATTTTTATGTAATAATGAATAGGAGGGAAACAAGCATTTTGACAAAAAGGTTGTTCAGAGCAAAGGTTATTTCACTGTTAACAGTAGAATTCACCATTAGAATCTAATTTTATTAGGTATTCCATAAAATGAGTTAGTTCATGGTGGTAATGTGTATTCTGATGTTATGTCTTCTGATAGTGGTGATCAGGAGCTGAAATATTTATAGCAGACACCATACATATATTTACTGTAGCTTGCACCTGATTTAAAACGTCATTGCAGTACCTCTGTTGAGGTACCTCTGACTGTGCTGTGATCTGCTGAAGATCCTGAAGATCCTGTTGTGATCTGCTGAAGATCCTGAAGATTCCTGATCACACCAGTCGATTTGAAGTATATTTATGTAAATTATGCAAAACATTGTATAAAGGTATTTGACCCAGATCTGCACCTTATACAGACATTTTCAGTAGTGTTGTGTAGAACAGCATTAATAAATAATTTTGTATTTTTATGATTGATGGACCTTCAGGTTCAAAGATATTTTCAAATGTGTGAATTTGTGGTGATGTTTTTACTTGGTGGGTCCAAGATATAAATTGATCATTTTAAAATAAAATTTCAACACTTTGTTTAAGTAAGGCACTTGGTTTTTGTTGTTTGACGCCTTGTGAATCTTTAGCTCTTCCATATAATTAGGTAAATTGTGGTATGTTGTAATTTACCACAAAAACTTTATATGTGTAGAGGTCTTAGAAAGATTGTAAATAACTTAATTTTGCTTGTTTTGGAAGGTGCAGTCAAACATTTAAATCAAAGTAGATTGTTGGCTTCACAAAGAATTGTTTGATATGTTTACTGTTTGGTGGGTCAAGAGGCAGACAAGGCCGGGCTGTTACTGTGGCGATGTTATGAAAGAATCCAAACAGTGATTCTTTTTTAGCTAAAGTTGTCTACTCAGTAACCAAAGTAACACGTAAAAGAATGCTCGCTCCTCCGTGTCATTGCTGTTATCTAATACAGATTGTTTTTTTAAATCTAAGAAAAGTAGCGATGATTGCTATCACGGGTTTGCAAGTGGCTTTCTGGGGATCTCGGCTGGAATTTGTTCGCATTCTCTGTCTTCCTTCAAGGGAGGAGAGAGGGTTTGAGTATTTCCATGTCTGAAAGTGATCATTGTTCACTGGAGAAACATCTTTTCATTTGTTTAATCTACAAAATACATTTTGAAATTAGTTCACAATGTTATGTACCTTTGCTTGTAAACTTGTTTAATTTAATTTTCTTTTAGTCTGAAATTATTTTTACTTTAAATTGCAAAGTGGAAAATTGAATTAGTTGAAGGAAGTACTTCACAGTAGCCAATCAGGAGGAAAGCTCGTCTGGTCAGATTGCCTATTTTTGGCTCAGTTTTGGATGTACTGTGCTATAGGCTCAGTGACTGTCTATTTTCAACCCATTTCCATCTAATTTCCTCAATAACCATCAGTGCATCATCCTCTGTTAATTTCGGAGATGTGTTCTCTCCAAAGCACTCCTTCTCACTACACCTAATGCACAACTGACACAGGAAAACTCTAGGTGCTTGATTGACCTAAGAGGGCTGCCATTGTGCAATGAGTTTTGGGGAACCCCATCAAATGAACCCTTCCTACCACAACATATTTATTGTGAATTATTCCATAC
This sequence comes from Ilyophis sp. 1 JC-2022, assembly GCA_022702515.1. Lineage (NCBI taxonomy): Eukaryota > Metazoa > Chordata > Actinopteri > Anguilliformes > Synaphobranchidae > Ilyophis > Ilyophis sp. 1 JC-2022. The sequence continues at coordinate 42,348,191 of CM040403.1, forward strand.
TTCTTGGAACTTCTGGCCATTGTCAGCGCTTGGTTGAATCCGTCGATTTCTTAAACCTTTAGTGATAAAACAAAGGCACCGCTGCTACTTTGGAGAAGCTTGTTCACACTACAGTGAAGGACACTACCTTTCTTAAGCTGTTTTGTATCAACCCGGAAATTCTTGCTGTCATTAAGTTTTATGTTGTTCATGAAAGTCTTGCAAGGCACAGAAACCAAACCCAGTTTGTATTGATAGTTTTAAATGATTTATTTATTCATTTTTTGTATCTCAATGGTGTGGTTAAGACTCCCCTAGGTCTGCCATGCTAAACAAACTTTCTTATGTGAACAAGCTCTGTTTTGTTTCCTTGTCAGTTTCTGGTTTGTTTTTAAAAGTAGCCTCAGTACTTACTTTCCACACAACAAGAAGTAAGAAAAAAAAGTAACAAAAGTATTTCTGTACATGTGAATAGCTCATAGCACAACATCTCCCCCTATCCCCCACCCTCAAAAATAGAGAACAAACCACACATCAGTTGCCCTGGCCGAACACCACTGCTCATGTGTCCATCCTGATGTCTTTTGCTTACTAGTGCCTTACGAAATGTAAAATATTTGTAAGTAAATATAACTCAGGACCCCATGGATCATGGGCAGTGGCGCTCTCCACCCTGGATAAAAACCAACGGTCATCAACCATTTTTTGGCCTTTATGGCCATCATATTGTTGAGCTGCATCAATTTGGTCACCTTTTCAGATTCATAGAGCAATTCCAGGGTCATTCAAGAGTGACAAATCTTCACACGCAGTTTAGAACCATCCTTTTCAGGAGCACAGCTGCAGATACATTCTGACCAGATGCACATCGGTCCTGCCCTGTGGTTTAATGAGGTGCAGGGATTTCATCAGGCATGCAGTGGAGGAGGGTTCAATTCAATTCAATTCTATTTGTATAGCGCTTTTTACAGAGAACTGTCACAAAGATGCTGTTCAGAGAAACAGAAGGAAAATTGGGCAAAAACCAGGCCTGAACCGCCAAAAAGGAAACAAGGCAAAAAAAACTCCCGGATGGGAAGAAGGAACTTGGCTAGAGAGGGGTGAGCCCATCCTCCGCCTGTCCTCGGCCCAGTTTAACTAAAAGGTGGAATGGATGGTAACAAAATGTAACGAGGGAACGCGACACACACCGTCAGCCTTGAGTAGCAGCTCCTGTGAAGTGAACCACCCCAGTTGCTGGGTCCCCGGCCCCTCCCCGGCTTCTGTGTCACAAGCCTCTGTAGAGCACAGCCCTGTGGAGGGAGTTCTACTTTTCTCTCACCTTCCTGTGGCTGGTGGTGTACCACCGTTAGCACTCTGCTTCACCTCACGGATTCGCCGATAGCAGTGCCCATCAGCAGAGATGCTTCAGCTTGCTCGGTTTCAACCAAAACTCATTTATACTCAGTGACGTGCCATTTTACATACTCCATAGTTGTCTCCTAATATCATTGCATTTTTCGGTGTGTTGTTTCTTTCATAAACACCCTTGAGGGAGGGGCGGTCCCTGGGGCGTGGGTGATCATTGATAATGACATCGAATGACATGCGCCATAGATTCAGATCCTGATGTCCCGTGTACCTCAGCTGCATCTAGAAAATCTTGAAAATCTACAATCCAATGCAGATTACAATGACGTGTTTGTCTTAAATAGACCCCTCCAGTTGCACCTAGCTGCCAAGTACTCATTAGGCCTGACAACCGCAGTCTGACTGTGTTCATTACATGCTTGGGTACATACTGCTAATGGTATTCAACACTTCATAGCTACTGAGTTCACTAATTCATGATGAGCCTGGCGTGTATGTCATTTGTCTTGTGTATCTATTAACATTTACACATCATTTGTGTGATGTGATCTGTGGAAAAGTTCCCTTTGTCAGTTTTTTTAGGTACTTAAGGTTGGTCAACATTGTCTTTTCCCTTTTTTGCTTTCCTACATCATTTCTAATGCGTTTCTATAGTCTCAAACATAGCTGTAGTTGTTTTCTACCTCATCTCCATTTTGATTATTGCAGATCAACATCATTCTCCATTTAGCCTTTTCATTTAGAACTTTTTCACGTTAGCTACTTAAAACAAATGATACAGAATATAATCAACAATGCTCACATTGGTATGCTCACACAATAAAATATTTGAATCGCACCAATCTAGCTCTGACCTTTAACTACAACAGTCATGGCTAAATCTTCACTAGAGCTACAAGGTCTGTTAATTTTCTAAAGTATGATCTAATTAAAATTCTAATTTAATGTGCAATAGCTAATGAGTGATTCATGGGATTTGTTTCTGTATTACGTCTTACCAATTTCCAATGGTTGTCAAGTAACATTGTTGATGTTATCCTTGGTCATATTGATGTGCAGTCGTCCTCTGGATGTATGGTTATCTGTAACCTGTCTTTGTTTCGTCCACATTAATGAATAAGCCCATTTTGTACTTCTGATCATAGAAGTGTGGCTTGCCAGCTGGCCAAATATAGTCAGTATGTCATAATACATGTGGAACATTTCATTGTAAACAGTTGAAATGTTTATTTAATTATGAGAAGAAACAAATAAATTCCGGTTTCTGTTTAATCTGTTATTGAATATGTAATGACACATTTTGTATTTAATTGTTCATTTGTTGGGGACAGATGCCATAGTGACATCATTCAGCTTGATCTCCCGGAGCTAATCATAAGAGTTAAGGGCAGAATGCGCCGAACAAACTGGGGGGGGGACTGTCTCTGGGTGTTCCTGTGATCCATGTTTGTCCATCTGTCTGTGTCTGTGAGTGTGCTCGTGGCAGGAAAGGGTCACAGAGATTGACAGGACGCGACTCCGAGGACGGGCCGTGTTTTTGCTCTCCGGTTTTGTCTTGCAAACCGCGACTGTGTCTGGCTGCAGGTTTTGCTGCTTTTTTGTCAGACGCAACGGAGCGCTAAAAATAGGCATCTTTTCACTTCGCTGATGACTCACTGCAGTCCTAAGTGTGACACTGCAGCTAAACATAGATAAGGATGTAAAAGCAATACCTTTTCGGAAGTCGCCCCTGGCTTTTTGAATTAAGACATGCAAAGTCATGCGTATAAAGTCACTGTTGTGGACACACGCTCGCACGAATACACAAAAATCTACTGTTGAAAGGTGGCATGTCTGCAATGACATATACAGCAGGTTTATTTCTCCTCAAAATGGAGGACTCGGCTCACTATCCCAGCTCTCCATAAAAAAATCAATTGAAGGAGTCTGTCAATTACGCCACGTTACATTCCCTTGAGGTTTCACTTCGTTTACTCGTGGTTTGACAGAATACAGTGTGTATGCAAACTGGGAGCTTTTCATGCCATCCATCTAAACCATTGCATGAACCTAGAGGTGATGGATCCAGTGTGCGTCTCATCTTATAGAAGCTATTGGATATACACTACATGGCCAAAAGTATCTGGACACCCCTTAGTCTGGGGGATATTTTTCATAATTTGGGCTAGGCCAAAGTGACACACTGCTGCCAGTAAGTTACTGTAAAAACCTTTTTTACAATGTAGCGCAATAATATTGATTTGATTGTTCACGTGAACACGTTTTCTCAATTGGAATGCCAACGAACAAATCAATCAGAGTCACGGCTAGTAGAGGAGCGGAAGACCTCCCACATCGTTTAAATCACGTGTGTTTTTCATTTTAAATGAATCCAAGAGTTCATTGTTCCATTAAAGGCCAATCTTAACGCGACAGCGTACGTTGATGTTCTAGACAATTCTGGGCTTCCAACTTTGTGGCAACAGTTTGGGGAAGGCCCTGTTTCAGCATGACAGTGCCTCGTGCACAAAACGAGGTCCGTACAGAAATGGTGTGCTGAGATCGGTGTGGAAGAACTTGACTGGCCTGCACAGAGCCCTGACCTCAATTCTATCAAACACCCTTGGGATCAGTTGCAAAGCCGACTGCAAGCCAGACCATATCGCCCAACATCAGTGCCCGACATCACGAATGTTATTCCGGCTGAATGGAAGCAAATCCCCGCAACAATGTTCCAACATCTAGTGGAAAGCCTTCCCAGAAGAGTGGAGGCTGTTATAGCAGCAAAGGGGGACCAACTCCATATTAATGCGCATGATTTTTGAATGAGATGTTGGACGAGCAGGTTTCCATATACTTTTGGCCATGTAGTGTATATAGAGTTATACAGTGCAGTCTGTACGTATTTGGACAGTGACACATTTTTTGTTGTTTTGGCTCTGTACTCCAGCACATTGGATTTGAAATGGAACAGTGACTATGAGGTTAAAGTGCAGACTTTCAGCGTGGAATACATGGTTAGCTAAATGGCTGTAAGTTGTCAAGGGTGTGAGGCGTCAAATGAAATCATCTCTCTGCTGCCAGATATGCATTAGATATGGATGGATCACTTTAAGGGTTGTTTCTCCTGACTTATTTTTGCATAGAGTTCAATAGAAAAACAACCATTAACCTACTGTGAAACAGAAATACAGTTAGTCACTGGCCACACTGCTGTCGGTAAGTTACTGTAAAAACCTTTTTTACAGTGTTGCGCAATAATATTGATTTGATTGTGCAAAAAAGCTTTTTGTTCACGTGAAGGGGGCACGTTTTCTCAATTGGAATGCCAACGAACAAATCAATCAGTGTCATGGCTAGCGGAGGAAGACCTCCCACATCGTTTAAATCACATGTATGTTTAATTCATTTTAAATTAATCCAAAAGTTAATTGTTAAGTGTTTTGCTAAATAAATGGAAAGCAAAGATATATTTGTCTCCCTTTTTTTTTTTGCTGATCCGAAAAACGATCCGATCCGTGACCCAAAACCGCGATCCGATCCGAACCGTGAGTTTTGTGATCCATTGCACCATTACATTACATTACAGGCATTTATCAGACGCTCTTATCCAGAGCGACTTACACAGCATTTTTGCATGTATACATAGTAGCCATTGATACAGCTGGATATATACTGAAGCAATGCAGGTGAAGTACCTTGCTCAAGGGTACAACGGCAGTGTCCGACCTGGGAATCGAACCTGCAACCTTTCGGTTACAAACCAAGTTCCTTAACCATTATACTACGCTGCACCCTTACAAGCACAGCACTTTGCCTTTATAGGTTGGCACTAATTGTACATTTAGGGATTTGTTAGTACATTTTCAAAATGTACTAGGTTTAGATGAAAGCTGACAGGTATATTGCTTACAATTTCCAAAAATTGACACCAATGAGGATTATGGAAGGTTAAAGTGATTGTTGTGCTGTGATGTATAATCATTGTGGTGTGTGCGTGTGTGTGTGTGTGTGTGTGTGATAGCACATTTCATACTCAATGGAGGCTTTTTTTCTTTGCTTGTCCTAGGGTGTTGGTCACAAGTCTGTTTTCTCCGTTCTCAAGTCTGTCTTCAAGGACCATCACTGAGAATAGTTAATAGGTTCATCGGGAGACCAGTTTTTCAGAAAATACACAATTATTTTTGTCATGTCTTAAGTACTTAATGATGTGATGGTAGTCTCGTATCATTCGTCACCACACAGATAAATAGGATGGTGTCATTTAACATTTAATCTGAGTTTATGTGCTTATTGCAACCAAATGCTCACATATTACAATTATAGATTTTATTTATTGTTTCTTTTACCAGGACAGCTCCATTGAGATAGACTTTTTTTTACAGGGGACAAATGTACAAATACGGATAGTGAACGATCAAAATTACATACACAGATGAGAGATCATTGTGTAAACAGGAATTATATTGTAGTTTTGCTCTATGTAGGAGTCAAAACAAAACAAAAAAACATCACAACAAAGTATGTAGGAATTCCTTAATATTTGGATGATTGTGGCAGTCCCAAACTGAAATGCATGCCCAGGATCAACGAGCAAAAGTAATGTACAAATATAGCGTAGTGCATCCGGATCAACAATGCAGAATTATTGCACATGTATTTTATGCTGCATTTGTACCCTTGGTGGGATGCAATAACCCATATATTTGTTTACCCACACAGACCTCACGTGAGAGTAGTTTCTCGACTAATATTTCAGTATTTTTGACTTTGTGAAGTGGGGGAGTTGGAGAGATGTGCACCTCTTAGTCACAGTGAAAGTGAAAGCTCCATATAGGCATTCTCAGCGCGTAGGTTTGGACTGACTGTGGCACTCCAGATATGCTCCTACATTTCAATGCTGGGATTGTGAGACATGAGAAGAGGTTTAAGAAGAAACAGGAAGACGCTGAACGATTGTGGGCCAAAACCATGTGAAATCAGCTGCACGGTGTTGCGTATCATCACTATAATGTTTACTACAATTTCAGCAAAACTGTCAACCACAACTCACAGAGATTTCATATCAGTAGGCTATCTTGCTACCCGCACACAGACACTAATGCTCTGCCGTCTACTTCCCCAATTAGGACCGATGAAGGCTTTTGGGCCTGTGCTTTGGGATTGTTTAGTGGAGCAGGTTTAGAAAGACTGGAAGAATGGGATATTTTCTATTGTGCGTAATGTACACGCCGTTTACCTTGTGGTAAAGTGGGGGATACCGAGGGGTATATTGTGGAGCCGCTGTGCTGTGATGTGTTGCTTCTCTGCCTCCTCGGTTGTCCTGTTTGTATCGAAATGGAGCACTCGCCTTGCAGTGAAGTAACTTCTGAATTTTGTTTATGTCGGCTGTGGGTTGTTTATTTATATCATAACCTAACATGATAATACAAATGTTTTTTTATGATAACAGCGTTATCAGAGCTGGCGAAGTAATGATCGAGTGTTGAAACTCTGAGAGACTTGGATATGACAGAAGAGATGTCAGTTCCCAGGTGTCCCACATTTTGAGATGTGCACCCGCAAAGCATAATGAATACGGTGTAGATCACCCCGTATTAAAGCCGCACAGGAGAGGCACTTAAGTGCATGACTTAAGTTGCCCATCTCTGAATCCGGCCCATAGTGTGCTATGCAGTACAGTTGTCCCTTACAGTTGACAGCACACCCCTGTCCTGACAGGGTCAAAAGCAGTTTGCTTATTTCCAGGTAATGAGTGAAAAAAGTAATATCATTCCAGCACAGTGAAGGCCTCCATTTGAAGCATTAGCGATAGCAGAGTCTGTATTGTCCATCAAACGTGAGGGCTGTGGCTTCATGGAGCGGAATACTATCGCATTGCGGTTTGCCGAGACATGACAGGGGCATGTTTACGTAGTGGCATGTTTACGTAGTGGCATGGTAGAAACACAGCCGAGGACAGGGCTTTCTCTCTCCTTGCTTGTATTGCGAGTGAGGCAGGAGAACGGCTGTGACTGCCATTACTACGTTGCTAGAACGCTGACCCTGACGGCTATCCTGATCTGACCGCGAAATTCATCCACTTGTAACAGTATCAGTGGTGCTGTCACTCTGGAAGCTGTCTGCAGCTTGTCCTCTGGATTGACATTTAAAAAAAAAAAATTCATTACATTGAAGTCTTGTTTAATTGGTAAATTAACCAGTTGGAGTTACACATGCGTAAACGGCGCATTCGCATACATGTAGCAGCTGAGGCCGTTGGGAGGGATCCATCCCCATAGACTGGGGGGGTGTGTGTAAAGTTCCTGGCAGGTGAGCAGATGAGCAGAATAACCAAGGGATTACTCTGAGCACAGAGCGGCATCATTAACCTAACCCCGAGGGTGCAGGGGGTCTTTAATGACTCTCTTGCTATTGCCCTAGTGCTAATAAAGGCTTTTTATAAAAGAACAGTTACAAATTAAATGAACCCCCCCCCCCCCTTCCTCACAGAGCCAGTCAGGGTATCATAGCCACGGTGGGGCATTCTCTCGTATGCAGTTCTCTCTCTTTAAATGGGGGTTTTAGTAGGCTTTGATAATGGTCTCATAATGCCTGTGAATGTGTCCTACCATACCCGAAAATCCGTTTTATGTGTTTGCTTTATTTGTTAGTGGGCAAATGTTTTTGGCCAGACGTTTATAGTAAAAGTTGTACAAACCCCAATTCCCAAAAAGTTGGAAAAGTATGCAAAATGCGCATAAAAGCAGAAAACAGTGATTTGTAAAAAAAAAAATTTACATATATTTAATTGAAAACAGTAGCAAGAACATATATTGAATGTTTTACCTTATCGACTGTATTGATTTTTGTAAATGTACGCTAATTCCGAATTTGATGTCTGCAACACGTTCCCAAAAAGTTGGGACGGGGGCAAAAAGAAAAAACTGGGAAGTAACAGATGATGCTATCATGACTGGGTATGAAAGGATGTCAAAAGACTCTTTTGCATGTAACGTCATTTAGAGCTGTCAAGATGGGATTCTATACCATTAGCAGTCGCTCATTGTTTTTTGGTTTAAATGAACATTCTGAATGAATGTTTTCACCCCGCTGAGTTTGGTCTCCAATGGTTACCTATACAAGTCTGTCAAACATTCTTTGTGAAGTCAGATAAGAACTAAACTCTTTCCTTAAAAAATAGAGGCAAACATTTAAATTCAACGAATCAACGTCCATATTCTTCTGTAATGCCCTCTACATCATTTGTATGCCTTCTCCCGACTGTTCAGTGGCATTGTATTCTTTAGCGAAGCAGCATAACATATTTTTTCCGTAATATTGTTGGGATGCAGTGTCGTGTCGTCTTCCCTTTTATACTTTGTGCAGTTTGTTTTTCGTCTTTGTGTTGTTTAGCAGCCCTGCCTGGGCACTCAGCACTCTGTTAACCATTCTGCCATCCCGAGCAGCAGGTGTTAAAGACAGCTCTCTTTCTAAGAACCTGTGTCAGGTTATCTTTCTGTGATACGGCCACAGCAAGATGATGCTAATGTTTTATGCTGTTGTGCAGTAGTTAAGTTGTGTTTCTTCACTGGGGTTTGTTTAACCCCTTCTCCAGCACCATGTTTTTTTAACCCAAGCCAGAAAATAAAATGTCTACTGTTCTTAAACCCCTTTGACTACAGGCATAATCCTGGTCCTGACCCTTGGGAGTTTGTTTTCCAGGAATCAGAATTACTCTAAGTATTACTGAAACAAAGTGACAGAAACTCAAACACAAGGTGTATGTTTTTTTTTTTTCTCACCTAAAAGATTTTTAATTTTAAATTTTTTTTTGCCAGGATAAGGATACCAACTTTACCTTTATTTGTGTCATCTATGGATTTTCGTGGGACACGGATCATACAGAGTCATCCTTTTTATAGAGCCTGTTTTCTGTATTTCTGTACAAAATCAGGAACCATTGTCACTATAACATTGGGATATAGAGTTTATAGAGCTAGAATCGTGAGTTTTATCCATCCATCCATCCATTATCTAACCCGCATATTCCTGGTCAGCATCACAGGGGGGTTGGAGCCTATCCCAGCATGCATTGGGCAAGAGGAATACACCCAGGACAGGTCGCTAATCTATCACAGGGTACACACACCATTCACTCACACACTCATACCTATGGGCAATTAAAGTCTTCAGTTAGTCTAACCTGCATGTCTTTGTACTGTGGGAGGAAACCGGAATACCCGGAGGAAACCCACGTGGACACGGGGAGAACATGCAAACTCCACACAGAAAGGCCCTCGGCCAGGATTCAAACTTGGTACCTTCTTGCTGTGAGGCGACAGTGCTAACCACTGCACCACCTTGCCGCCCCATTGTGAGTTTTAACACTTTCAATAGGTATATTTTGTGACCAGGTTATTTAGAAATTTCACCTTAATAACACAACCAATGACTGGTGCAAATCAAATATCAAGTCCAATCATTGGTCATGTTACTGGTTTTGCGTGTGCTAAAAGGTTTTGCACATGCTAAAGGTCTTAGTAAATCAAGCCCTGAATGCAAATAAATGAAACCAGGTGCTAGTTCAGGGGTTAAGAGGAGTAGTCTAAGGTTTTAATTTTAAGTAGTTATTGTAATCTTAATTTGTATACTATAAATCTGAAGGAGTGGTGTTCAGTTCTTGACATCCGTGTTTGCTTTTTTTGTTTGTTTTTCTTTATCAGGTAGTGCTTCATTTTGCTATTGGCTTTTTTGGTTAGTTCTCAAGAGTGATATTTTTGCGCGGGAAGAGTTGGGGTATGACTCATAAACGTATAATCGCTAAACGTTAATAAAAATGTCAAACGTTTAGGAAAATCTCTGAACAATGAAATGCATTTTTTAAAAGCTGATTTGGTGTCAGTATTTGACAATTGAGTGAGGTTGTGATATGCTTGATCAGCTCTCAAGTGATAATGTGGGTGTCTGCTTGGCTGCGCTCGTGGCAAAAATCAAACTGACGTTCCTCAAAATGCTTTGTAAAGAACGGAAGTGATAAAAGTGCCTTTTGGTCTCACTATGAGAAGATTTCAGAAAATAACGTCAAATGTAAACTTTGCGATACTGAGCTAACACATTCCAACAGCACTGGAACGATACAAAATCATGTATAAACACTCGACAGTGACTGAGTGACGAGCCTGGCAGTCGCGCTATCCTCTCAACGCGTTTGAAGTTCTCCACTCTGTACTACCCATCATATGCCACTTTTCTGTGATTTACACTATTATATGGGCCACAGTATTTGCTTTTGAAGTCTGCTCCCTGGCTGCTTTTACAACTTTGTATTTAAAAGCACATCTTGGCTATAGTTTGCGTAGCGGCAAATTTACAAAAAAAATCCCAATCTTGCCGCTGAAATTTATAGACATTTAAGCGACAATGTTTTCTTTTTAGTTTTTTTTTTTGCACCGTGTAACCGTTTATTGTTTTTGAGAGAGGTATAGATGTTGCTTTTATCAGATCGTATTCTAAAAGCTCCTATGGTACTAAATGCACTCAGATGTGCTCACTAGATGTGCATTTACTAATGATGAATGGTGTTCTCTCTTGAACACGTGGCGCTCTAATGCTGGTGTCTTTTCTGTTCCAATCAGGAATTCTTCGACCATGCTAAGAAGCTCTGGGATGACGAAGGGGTGAAGGCGTGCTTTGAGCGATCCAACGAGTACCAGCTCATTGACTGCGCACAGTAGTGAGTGTCCTCTCCGCCCCTCTAATGCCCCAGTATTCACACCCTACACAGCTGATCCAAAGCTGATATCAGCTTTCGTCCTGGGGACAGTACAATGATAGGGTTACAGTAAGGTATCTGCTTGTTGGCGCGCATACATCAAACACCTTCTCTCTTTTTTTAAGCAGAGTGGACACTATGTCCAGTTCACTTTTTTTTAGAGGCAGGGAAAGCAGAGAGGGTTACAATTAGAGCTAGATATAAAGATAGAGAAGGCAGTATTGAAAATGTCATGGATGGGAATGGAAATCCCCAGCAACACGGGGTGGGGGGGGTCATATATCGCTTTGATAGTTTGTTGCTCTAGAGGCTACACCACACGTTCCGCCCCCTTTGTGATTCTGTTGGTTGCCCAGTTTGCCCATCTTTGGAGGTGCATTCTAGCTCATTGTGCCGTGAGTAAACTCACTGAGTTGCGTAGTATCCAGTGGTTCAGTGGAGGACACATTCTCTCATGAGTCACCTTTTCAGTCCTTCCTGTAAAGTGTATATAGAGGCTGAAGTACACACACGCACGCCAGCAAGCACAATTTCAGCATGTGAAAAACATACAAAAGGGCACAGGCCCCACACATACAGCCTGCCTTCAGACTAATCATAGTAGTTTATCGCCATATCTTATGTTATTTACAACAGTCAATGGGCATCATTTAGTAGACTGCAGTAGCAATAGTGGAAATGTAAATGTTATGCACATGAATAATATATTTTAAAATAAAAATGTATCCTCCTTTATATAGGCCCCTTTATACATTCTGCGTGTGATTCGATTTTAATTTTAGGCCTGTACTGATCCTTTCATAAAGTATCCATTTCCCCAGAAAATTGGTTGCATAATGCACTGCACATGACACCTCTTGTGTTGGTTTACATTACATGCTTTGGTTTACATTACATACATGCTTTGTGAAGGTGCAAACTTTGAGGAAAGTTCATACATACTGTAGTAGTTGCTCAGGAAATGATCTCACAAACACAAAGGTGAATTCTGACAGAGCCTCAGTGTAACTGTCAGGATGTCTGTTCATAGAGCGCAGAATGTGTTGCCATAGTTACTATATCCCAGCAACCCGACAGAAGGCGGTTACCGACCTTGCTGTCAACAGCCCACTCCCAGTTCTCATTTGGAACTGTCCTGGGCTGATAACGATCAACTTACACTCGGAGTGCTCAATGGGTGACCCAAAATCTTTCTTTTGATAAAATTATGTTTTCGTGAGAGGTGGGGAAGCACAGATACAGATTCAGTGTAATGCCTCTCCATCATTATCTCAATACATACTTCTGTGAAAAATAGACCTTTTCTGTGAGGGGGAAAAAATAAGCAAAATCTATTTTCAATCAAAGCGCAAAAGAGTTCAACCAGCAACACAAACCACTGCCACGTGAGCCAGGAGCCATGTTGTGTAGTTAGCAAAGTCAATCAAAATTATTTTTATAGCAGTGTTTTAGAACTCTTGTTTGCATTGGGGGAAAAAAATATATATTTTTTTTTTATAGAGATTCTATTATTTGAATAACTGTGGCAACACTACCTTGAATATCTGAGTCAGAATAGTTTCTACTACCAAGTAGATGATGATAGTATTTAGTATGATCACTTGGCATGCTCTCTATGCAAAGTGCAAAGACTGTCGGCATGGTGCACCACAACAATCTCTCATCTCACACCTCCAACAAAAAAAAAGAGCTGACAATGACTCAGGGGGAACAAATCGGACATGCAGCTTTTTTTTTTAAACGGAAAACAGTGTGGAGGGTCTCTTCAGGTTCAGGGTTCCTGCTCTCACATCAAGGAGGACCTGTCCTGGCACACAAACCAACCAACAAACTGCAAAAAAAAAAAAAAGGCTTTATTTCCTAAGGAAGGAAGGACAGAGGAGAGACACAGAGAACAGAGAACCTGTTAGTATTGTTTTTTTTCGGGGGAGCTCGAGTATGGCTAGAGCTCTGGTGGCATGGTTCACCAGCTCCAGCTGCACCGAAAGAAAAGTGGGGGGGGGGTTATCAACACTGCCCAAAAAGTAAAAGAAAACCCCCTGGCTGCCCCCTTAGGAAATGAGGAAAAAAACTAAAGCCCCCTGCCACAGTATCCTCAGAGATCCCACCCACCCGGTCACCCACCCACCCACCACCCCTTTTTTTTCAGGCCAGGGAGGGAGGAGGAGACAAAGACAAACAGAACAAAAAAAACAAAAAAAAGCAGAAACAAACTTTTACCCAAACATGCACAAGACCTAATACCCCTCCTTAACCTTTAAACCCTTTTAATTTTTTAAATACATGTATGTAAATATTAATAATGTGCAATATAATACTGTTTTAATGTTTTTTTTGTGTTTTTGTTGTTTTTTTCTTTTGTGTTTTTGTTGTGTTGTTTTTTTTTTGTTTGTCTGTTTTTTAGTGTATATCTTGTATGTCTTATTTTATTTTATTTTTATAGTTTTATTTTTTTTTTTTTATTTATATTTTTTTTTTTTTTAGCTTTAAAAAATATTTTTGAGCTTTTAAGAATTTGCAAATAAAATGAATTCTGATAATTTATCTATGTCACGGTTTTAAAGCCCCACACATCACAGAAGAAATTCAAGTAGAGTACACAGGCAGTTTAATGGCTTTTAGGTTCCCTTTGGTTTCTCAGTTTCTAGCATGTGGATGTGATGCTAATTAGCACAATAGCTGTCAGGTAAGGTCAGGTCATATCAGGTCCAGTGCTCCCGTGGGTAAAGCTGCGTGTTAGCCTACCAGAACGGCGCTGACGCAGAGACGCGGCCCCATGTGCCCTTTTGGCGGCCGGGATTCTCCAGAAACTGGGTCTTTCTCTGCTTCTTCTGCCCCTGGCTTCCTCCCCCAGCCGCAAACTCTCGGTGAACCCAGACAGGAAGTGTGAGAGGGGGCAGACGCGGTGCAGACTGTGCCAGACCCACTCTCTGCTCTTTTTCACTGTATGCAGTAGACAATGAGCCGAGATCCTCCGTGTCACAGGTCGCCACTCGTTTGTATACAGGAAGGTGAAACAGCGATTTCCCCGTTCACCCTTACGCAGCACTGGCATCCTTCGCCATCTCTTTTAGCGTCGAGCGGTTCCTTTTTGCCCATCGTACTTCTCTTTTGCCTCGTAATAGTAATAGTAATCATTTTATTACCTCCACCAATAGAGTTAGGGGTTATGTTTTCGTCCCATTCCATCTTGTCCGTCTGTTTGTCTGTTAGCAGGAGATCTCCAAAAGTTATGAACGGATTTGCATTGCTTTTCACACCAATTGGCCAAAGGGGGCATGGTTTCTCACAAAAAGGCATGTAACTTCTGAACGGATTCACGCAATACCACAAAACGTTGTGGAAAGGTTGGTCATGGGGCAAGGAAGAACTGATTAACTTTTTATACCTATTGCCCAAAGGGGGGTGTGGCAGTGAGGATGGCTTCTCACAAAAAGGCCTATAAGGCCATTAAACTTCATGTGCCTATCGGCAGGGGGATGGGCTAGAATTAAGAGTGGCTAGAATTTCAACAGGCATATCTCATGGCTGATTTGAGAAACAGCCTTGAAAATGCATGCATCTCCAGATGTGAAGGGCATGGAGGAAATAATGATCTTTTGGTGAATATCTGACACGTGGAACTGGCATATCTGGACAATTGCATAGTGCTGGCAAAGATATTCACTCTACTGAGTGCCAACTTCTAGTTTACTAAGCAGCTATGTAGATTCAAGGTCATCATTTCACACTTTGCTGGTGATCAACTAAGAGTCATTATGTAAATGACTCCAGCCGCAAACAGCCATATTTAAATAAGAGATTTTGCGTGTTTGGAATGGTTATATTGTAAGAAAACGGTGAAAAGATTTTATGGTATTTTTTACGTTTTATGGTATTTTTTAGTGTAGGGTATAGGCTACTGTTACACTGAACGAGCTGGCGATTTATTACAAACTGTTTCACTTGATGTCTCTTAGTTTCTGCTTGGAGTTACAGATGTTTTTCAGGACTGAAATGATACTTACTAGCACTAAGCCTACTCGTGCCGTAAGTGTCACATAAAATCACATTTCCATTTGATCATGGGTTTTATTTTTTATAAAGTTTTGATTTGCTTGTTATTCACTGTATAGGCGCCGATCTTGTGAGTGCTAAAGGGCATAGGCACCCACGGGCAGATCGTATTGCAGGGTGAATCATATTGCAGAGTGAAGTTATAGTTTGATGCGCGTCACGGGTGGTTTAATCTGGCTTGATGCACACATGAAGCACGTGAAATAAACGTGAAACCAACAAACTATACAAAAGTGCTATTTGTTGAGATATACTAGCCTACTTACTAGGTTACTGGCTGGACAAGTTTGTAGCCTAATACTTAAAAAAAACAACGTTTTTTAACCACCTAGAATGCAGCCAGGATATCTTGGTGAAACCTGTGCTAAATTGACAAGTTTATGTCGAAAACGTGTCAAAAATCTCATAACCTAGATTCCCACCCTCTAGACGTCTCGGGTTCATTCCAATCGCTTACTTTCACTCCTTGCATCCTTTCCTTGCTCCTTAGCTCCATCCAATGGAGGACGCAAGGAAGAGATGGATAATGAGATACAATAACAGCTGTATCACCTGTCAGTGTTCTTGTAACGGATTGTTCTGTAGGCCTACTGTATATTGTTGTCTCAGAAGTTATTTTTGCACAGAAAATGGGATGTAGCTAGGCTACTGTTTTATTGGACGCTTTGTCTCAGACATGAAATGTATAAAATGTATGGTAAATGATGCTAAATAGTAATAGCCTAAATTGCTCCAGTAAAAAACATCAAATGCTCAAAACGATTGAAATGACGTTATTATTTCTCAGTCATAGCTTACCAGAATGAGGGGGGAAAAAGCTTTTGAACGCAAAGGAAGCTTGCGTGTTAACGTTTGAGCTGAGTTTTTTTTATTTTTATATTTACGGGGCCTAACTGTATGAACATATAGGATAAGACGTGATGTAGCCTATTGCATAGGCTACATACGGGTACATACATTGTTTTGAAAGGACCGGGGTTAATGTTAAGCATTTAAGGTTGTGTTTCCTATGCAATAACAAGCACACTGAATGATATGGGAAACAATACCGTCAGAAATATTATGCTTACAGGCTTAAAGGGTAACTACACCCTAGATCATTTTTTTTTAGCTGTAAACGTGTTTGTATGCCTACCTTATAATGACACTTATTCATCCATTTCGTTATTTCAACAATTCTGAAATAATAACATAAATCAAACTAAATAGTCCAGTAAAATATGTTTCTGAAGATATTTGAGGTGAGAAATAGGCCATGCGGTTGCTGAATCTTAATTCATATTTGATGTGCAATGTCTAGTTTGACAGTTTGATCCGAGTTATACGTAATCATTTGTACAATGTACGTTCATTTATGCAAATGACGATGGACACAGCTCCGCCCCCACCCTTCTTCCTCGCTCACCACACAAAGTATTTTTCAAAATTGTTTCGTGGGCGGAGACAGGCTGAAACAGTGGGTGTAGTTACCCTTTAACTAGGCTATAAGATTTTTTTTAAATGTGAATTTTTTTAGGGCTCCCCCTGGTGAAAAAAAATAAACCCGCCACCTATGATTCACTGTTTGTTATAATAGATGTTGTATTGCTTGTTTGATTCAAATACTAGTTACTAGATTTTTATTCTGTCACATGATTTGCTTCATCAGAATTATAAAAAATATATTTTAAAAACTGTTCATGATGTAGCCTATGTAGCCTAGGCTATCCACAAATTCTCTACTGTATTTTCAGTTAATTAGCCCCACTGTTTGGCAATCATTCACAATGTTCAGTTATGGATATTCGAAACACACCCGTACCTGTCTTGCTACAATGACAGCCGTCATCTTATCGATTCCGTGTCTTTTAATACCTGCTTTCCATTTGTACTAAAATGGTAGGTGGTAACAGTTTTACACAACTTTTTGTACACGCAAACCTTTCGTAAATGGACCCCAGAATGTCAATGAATACAATAAATAACAATAGGGTGAGGATAATCAGATTCATTAAAGGAATATTTTTATGTTGGTACAATAGTCAAAACAAGATGGAACCATTTTCAATAGTAAATGTAATGTGAATAAAGGCTAAATAAATAAATAAAATTAAAACATTAAGAAAAGACGGATTATGATTCTGAAACATACACATACACATGATGGATTACGGACAATGACAATGTGGCGTGAGAGCCATTTTGTCTTTATCTCTGTCTGGAAGTTCCCCATTGTGTCAATGTACCTTAAAGCAGGCTGACTAACCGGATACAAACAGAGCTCAAGTGTTTGCACATGGAATCTGTGCGCAAATCTCTTTTTACTGTGACTCATTGTGGCCTTAATGTATCCTTGTTTAACTTCCCAACTTGCTTGTCACAAATGTTTTCCATCGACGTCGCTTTTTTCCCCCTGCAAGAAGGCAAATTTTGCCTCCAAAATGGTTCTCTCAATTCCAGAATGGCCAGTTGTGTTTATAAGCTAGCGGTAAGCCCGCTGCAACCGTCTATGTAAATTCGGTAGGGTACAGACAAGCGCTCTCTCTCCGAAACACGCGCTACCGTCTGCCGCCGCTTCTTTTCACTCCACAGTTCACCATTTGCTCTGACAGACTGATAAGGCACCTGAGCAACCAGAGGGGGTCACTGTTGCATGATGAGACATACCGCCAGCTGACTTCCTCCCTCCCTGGGGCTGCTGGCCGCATGCACGAGTCACTGGCATGGCCAGGGTTTGATACTAGACCATGGGGCCTGTCCAAACACTGGAGCAGTGCCCTAACAGGATGAGCCACCCAGCAGCCTGCAAGTGTTTATTTCATTCACTTTATTCGGGGGCGGTGCATGGCCTGGAAATCATAGCGTAGCTTCCTGAGGTGGTGATGCATGAGCGGGTTTTATAACGCATGTGGTTTTGCACTCCCCATTCCAATGATTTCAGAAAAATAAGTCATGGAGGATGACAGTTTCACTTAGGTTAAATGTACTGAGGCCATAATTTGACCGAATAAAAGTTTGAAAGACTGCAAATACAGAGCCATGCCCTCTCAAGAATATGTTTAAATTCCTTTTTGGAAGATCATTTTCTGTTTAATGTTTAACAAGACAACATTCAAAGAATTCATACAGCAGAAAAAAATGTATTCTGTTCATAATTACTAGATTTCACCCTGCATATTTATGCTTGTAAAGAACAATGGTAGGTCTATTGTGTTTTTGAAGTGATTTTGTGCTTTATATAGCACATATCATATCAGGCCATTGTCACAAAAAAGGGAAATATATCTCTTCTGGCTTGTGGAAGCACTATTATGTTATGTTATGTTATGTTATGTTATGTTAAGAAGGGCAAGGTGACCATTAAACACAAATCTAAGGTTGTACATTTTTACATTTAAGCATTTAGCAGCCATTGTGTTTATGTCTAAACCTTAAATACATGCAAGCAACTATTTTTTGTTAGTTCATTTTGTTTTTCACTGAACTCAACAAACTGAGAAGGGGGGAAAAACAATCGCTTGTATTAACTTAGTTACTAAGTTACTTATCTCTGTGGGATGGTGCTTAAGATAATGAGGTATTATTTTTTTCCCTCTCCCATACCTCCTCATGCCATCACATCAGACGGTTTTGAAATATTTGAACATTGTACTAGTCGCCGACCCCCAACAATGTGCTTTGAATACCGGTGCAAAGCCGGTGCAAGGCCTGGTTGCACCACAAATCGGCTGTGGATGTTGTTTCTGATAAAACCCTAATATAGGCCAGTGTGATTATAAAGGGAGCACTGTTTAAAGAACAGCATCATTATCTGTGTAAAATCCGGTGTTGGTCACGCGAATAATGTTGTTCTGTGTGCTAGTTATCTTGTGGCTGCTTGCAGCTTGTTTAATTGGAGTGTTTGTTATACTGTTTGCACAGCAGATTCAGACAAGGCGTAGTGCCGGTTATATATGGTTGTTGTTGACCTGCACAAATCAAGTAACAAATATTTTTAGAAAATACATGAACAATTGAAAATACTGCTGGGCACAGTCAGGGCAATAATTAAAATATTTCAGAAGTCTGCAACAGTTGCAAATTTTCCAGGAAGAGGACGCTTGTGAAAATTGCCCCCTGACACATTGAGGGTGAGGGACGCAAAGAAGAAGCCAAGGATCACAGTGTCCAAACTGCACAGTTTTGTGGAATCGTGGGGTTATCAATTTTCAAAATCAACTGTTAGACAACTGTCAACAAGCTCCTTGGAAGGGTTGCAAGAAAGAAGCCTTTACTTAGAGCAACCCTTGAAGCGCCTGAACTTTGCCAAGCATCATTGGAACTACAATTGAAAGTGTGTATTGTGGTCTGATGAGGCCATAAATTACCCTTTTGGTCATGCACACCATCAGCATGTTTGGTGACAAAAGATGACGGCAAACAGTGAGCACCTAATACCCACAGTATCGGGTATTAGACAAAAAAATATGGTGATGGATCATTGATGCTTTGGGGCTGTTTTTCTGCTTGTGGTGCATGGGCTCTTGTTGAGATCGATGGCATAATTCATTCCACTAAGCATCAGGATATTTTAGCCCAAAACCCGTTGCCTCTGCCAGGTGGTTGAGACTTAGCCATAGATGGACCTTTCAACAAGACAATGGCCCCAAACATACATCAAAATCAACACAAAAATGGTTCCAGGAACATAAAATCGATATTTTGCGGTGGCCATCTCCGTCTCTGGACAACCTTATTGAAAACCTTTGGTCTGAATTGAAGAGGGCAGCCCACAAGCGCAAACCTACAACTATCAAGGATCTTTAAAATCTTCTGCATGGATGAGTGCTCCAAGATCTCTCAAAGTGTTCTCCAACCTTGTCAGTCATTACAGGAAAAGGCTCAGTACCTTTATCCTCTCTAGTGGAGGCTTCACCAAATATTAATCGTATGGGTGCTAATAATTTTGAAATCTTTGTTTTGCGGAAAATGTACTATTGAATCAAACTTTTTGTGTTTGAAAAATTATTGTTAAAATATATAATGTTTGAGCCCAAAATATGACTCAATGTATGGGTTGTTAAATTTTTTCAGCCATTTTTGCCAATTTTTATTTAACAGTTGTGGATACACTTGTACAAAGAATAATATATATTTGTTTTGCATTTGTAATTATAGTGATATGCTGAAGAAATACAGTACCCTCCACAATTATTGGCACCCCTGGTAAAGATTAGTTAAAAGGGTTATAAAAAAATTCACCGTTTGGTGAATTAGCTTTATCTTACACTGAAAAAATGAGAAAATCCAACCTTTAATTGAAGTAAATTTATTCTGAGAAAAAAAAATCCCTCATCAAGAAATAATTATTTTTAATAAATCCATGTGTGCCACAATTATTGGCATCCCTGCATTTAATACTTTGTACAACCTGAGTCTTCTCCCGTAGCATCTAATAAGGTTGGAGAATACAGAGCAAGGAATCTGAGACCATTCCTCTTTACAGAATCTCTCCAGATCATCCAGAGTCCTAGGTCTTTTCTTGTGCACTCTCCTCTTCAGCTCAGCCCACAGGTTTTTCATGGGGTTTAGGTCAGGGGACTGAGATGGCTATGGCAGAAGCTTGATTTTGTGTTCAATTAACCATTTTTTTGTGTTGATTTGGATGTATGTTTTGGATCATTGTCCTGCTGGAAGATCCAACGACGACCCAGTTTTAGTTTCCTGGCAGAGGCAGCCAGATTCAGATAAAAACTTTTATGGAGTTCATGATACCCTAACAAGGTTCCCAGGGCCTTTGGAGGAAAAACAGCCCCACAACATCACGTAACCTCCACCATACTTAACAGTGGGGATCAGGTTATTTTCGGTATAGCCATCCTTCTTTTTACCCCACCTTGAGTGTCGGTTGCCGAAAAGCTCAATTTTCGTTCTAAACACTGATCAACTTTAAAAAGTAAAATATAGATGGAAGAAATGCTTCAGTTATATTTTGTTCATAAGAATTCCTTGGGGTGACACACATGGTTTTGTTAAAAATAATTTTTTCTTGATGAGGGATTTTTTTTCTCAGAATAAATTTACTTCAATTAAAGGTGGATTTTTTCAGTGTGAGATTAAGCTAATTCACCAAAAGGTGAATTTTTTATAACCCTTTTTACTCATCTTTACCAGGGGTGCCAATAATTGTGGACGGCACTGTAGGTCTCAAGAGGCTGTGGTGTACATTACGCATATACCCAAGACTTTTTAACACTTAATTATGTATGAACTACAGTCGATCAAGCCCATTGTGCAAGTCAGTAGAAATAGTAGATGTATGAATGCACGATGATCCGTGCAGCAAGCGCACTGGGGCTGTGTGGCCAAAGTAGTTGTCCTTTACTTTAAAAATCGGCGATGCATAAAAATAATTACCAGCCGCTACAGGGAACAGTAGTCTTATCGTCACATTGGAGGAAAGGGATCTCTGTGTTTTGTCTAACGAAATGTGGTAATAACGCCTAGTTCACAGCACTATGGTGCGAAACAGTGGAACTTCATCTTCACAGTCATGGTTGTTTATATTATTGCTATTGTTATTTTACTTCAAATTTCCAATTATTATTTTAACTAATAAATCTAGATAATCAACACACACAACATAGCCTATTTATTTGCATCAGATATTATATTGTTTTCCCTTATCCATCTGCTTAAGACATGCCCAGGTGCTAGATTATAGCGTTAATACTTTGGTGATTTATTTTATCACTGTCTGACATGACATTCTCAACACTTACTGATGTTTTGGATGGTGTTGGTGTATTTTACTGCAAATGCAAAAGAAAAGTACAGCATATAGCCTACTGACTCATTTTATGCTAATGTTCATTACATTTATTGAAATTCATTATTTAATATAAAAAGCAATACTTCACGTTATTTTTGAGATTTGTAACTGTTGGTGTTCACTGTCAAAAATTGAATGGCAGAATTGGTAGGAAGTTTCCATGTCTTCAGCACTAGTTATCCCAAATGGAGTGAATATAACAATGCTGTAAAAGAGGTCAGTCTGTACTCAGAGAAAGACCTCACTGTATGGTGGGAGTGAATATGAATTCTGCAGCCCCATCCAAGAGGTGTTTCTCCTGTGATACTCCGGCTGCATAAAGTAAAGAATGTACATGAGTTAGGCTTGCAAGGCAGGCCCTATACAAAAAAGTACTGTGCAGTCATACAGTATATGTAATGTCCAATCAATGCTCTAAGCTTTGATGATTTGAAGGTTTGTCAAACATCTGACTGTCGTTCACTGGAAATTGGCATTCCTTAAGTCGTCCACCATTTTCAGACACAGTGCATAATAAAAGTGTATTTTTTTTTGTTGCATCAAATAAATGTTTTTCTCAATTGATTTCAGTAACCATTTACTGAATGTTAAATCTTCTCCACATGTAAGGCATACAGTGTTGGCAGCAGTGCGTCTATAAGCAAACAGTAAGGCTTCTGAGTTATAAGTTTGTAATATTGTACACTTAATTAGACTAAGCTGAGCTGCAGGCGGTTTCAAATGAGAACTCACATTGTTGCAAAGTTCTTTATTTGTTTGGGAGAGCCCTTCTGAAGTGCGTGCAGCCAGCCGCTGCTTTCCACTTGCCATTCTGTCAGCTGAGCTGAAACGTTACAGAACTGCAAGTGGAGTCACTGCTGCAGGCTGAATGCTGACACCAAAAAAACCAAAGGAGTCATTGATTAGTAATGATGTGGGGAAGGCCAAGCCAGCCATTACCCTCCCTCCCTGGGCAATACAATGATCAGTTATTTGTTGCCCAGCTAGACTCCCTCACACAACGGACACTTTTAACTCCTTTGCGCAGATGCCTAGTGACCAGGACGCCAGCGCCAAGATTTTGCTGTATGTCCGGGTGGACTCCAGCAGTTTAAACAGTTAGCATTTTTACCAGACAGGTGAATACTTAACAGTCATTTTTTCCTTCTCTGCTGCTTCTTTTTTTCCATTAGTTTTTAAGTCAACACTTCAACCACTTTCTGTGTGCACTGTGCAGTTTCTACTGAAGTCGGTCAATAGTTTTGTCTGACAGTTGCTATAGACGGTTTTACTGAACCTTTCAAGATGTGGGTACACCGATTTTGGTATTTTAGTGGGAAAAGCCGCAAACCTTGACGAGTGGCACAGCGGAAGTACCGTGAGTTAATTTTGTTTGGAAACAAGCTGTAGGAAGCATAACATCGGTAAATATGTAACAGACAGTTGAAGGATTTTCCAGGTCTCTCTTTTACCATAAGCCCTGTAGTCCAGTTTCTTTCTCCACTCAGGGCTCCCCACACAATTGAGGCCACAGGGCTATGCGCTTATTATATGTGTCATTATAATCTGTACCTGTCATTATCATTGAATGCAGCAGTGTCTGCTTGCAGCTTCTCTGGACAACAATGATTCTTTGACTCATTGGCGATTGTTGCCATTTCGCATGAATATTCTCATATTTTTCTCAGCTTGTATGTATTAAATGCAATTGGTTTACAATTGGTGTCTCCTCTCCTACTCACATGAACAATATCTAAATTCAACATGTTGTGTTTGGGGTAAGAACAACAAATGTTAAGAAAAAAAAGCAGTTTACACATGGAATAAGCCATGTCCTTTTTTGGATGTCTATATTCGTATTTGTTCATTCTATTCAGTGCTCATCAATTAGCCATATATCAGCAAGGGGGTATTCGGGTATGTTTTGCAGCTGAACCGTGTGCCGGCCAAAATGTATTTCAGCAAAAAAAGGGAAAAGCTGGAATTGACTTTTGTGCAGGTATCTTGTTAAGTGAGGAAGCTTGAGGGCGCTGGTGGCGAGCGGAGTTTTGTGGCTTTGCAGCATTGCCGTGGGATTGCGCTGCCTCCGTCCGTCACTCTCCCCCCTCTGCGGGGCTCCTCCCCCTCGGAGCTTATGTAAACTAGCTGTGGAGCCAGGGCAAACTGCGCTATTTTTAGCAGCAGCACTGCAGAGCAGAAACTGGCTGAGGATCACGTGTGTGCCAGGGCTTGAATCAAAGGGAGTATCCCGGCAATGCATTGTAAACAAAAGGAAGGTCATCAGCAGAAGGCGAGGCCAAAAAAATGTTTAAAAAAAAAAGAAAAAAGCAAGTTCCTGGCTTACTCTCCGGAGCTGGTGCTGTCTGCCCGCACTGCATACACACAAAGACACGCATCGTGCACTCTTTTTTTACACACACAAAAACGCACACACACATATACACTTGCTCACTAAATCTCACATGAGAAATACGCTATAGACCCAAATCCCTGTGAGATAATAATTCACATCCACAGCTTATGATGAATCTTGTCCCAGTATGATTAAAGCAAGAACTTGCTTATTTTGGAAACAAAGCGCTCTCGTGGGCATTTAAGGGGTACCTGTGATCTAGCTGTGATCTATCAGGGTGGCAAGCACACACGGCAGTCCCAGCGCGTTCTGGCTGAGGGAGCTTTGGCGGCCATGCAGGGGTGGCGGAGGCAGCCCGAGGTTCGAAACAGACAGCTTGTCTCCGTCTGCAGCCTCCCTGGATTATGCTCCCGCCGTCTCTCTCCGTCACTCACAAGCACGCCGGAGGGAGCCAGGGGGGCCACAAGCAGACAGGTGAGACTACAGGATGCAAGCAAGCAAGGAGATCAGAGAGGAGAGCTCTTGTACATTCAGGTACTTTCGTAATGATTGTCCATAACATCCCTGTATTTCCTCTTGCATTCTCTGAGATCTCCTTGTCAGGTAGCATTGGAGCCAGGATAGCTAGCATTCTTTTCAGACCTTTGCTGGAACAACTTCCATTGACCTTTCGCCTTCAGTACTTCAGTACAGAACCAAAGCCCACTCTAGGTTACGATTTTTTACCTTCCATTTCCATCGATCAGTTAATAATTATTAATTTTGTTCTTTTGTCGAATATCTCATCTGTAGATTGATGGACTCTTCTTGCTTCTTCAACCCTGAACTTATTTCCTGTCTCCATGATGGCATCTTGGTGTTATATTTTGTCGTTTGCTTGACACGCACATTTTGGACAGTTTGAGCATCAAACCAATCCTTCTGTCACACGACTCCTCTGCATCTGTTCTGTGGCAGCATATCTTTTTGTGTGATGTGGATGGGTGAACTCCAGTCCTGATTGATATTTCCAGTAGCTTCCGAGGTGAATGCTGTGTTTAGGTGCAGAACTAATCACCGCTTTTTTATATGGCTACATCCAGTTGTGATGCGTGTTCACAGATTAATATGGCACTAAATGTCCAGGGTGGAGCTTTGTAGACTGTACCTGACCTGAGAAAGGGCCAAGCCGCGTGTCTGGGAGCACAGTGATGCGAGCGTGCGCCGGCCAAGGAAGTGGAGTGGTATCGACCAACTGTCAAGGTTTCCATAGGAACCCAGCTGTAACTGAAAAGCAGGCAGGGTCAGTAAAAGAGATACCTATGCAACAGAGAAGATGTGTGCCACCTGCAGGCCGCTACAGGAATGACACAAGCGACAAGCAGCTCCTGTCAGACAGACCTACGTACTATTGTAGGGCAGGCTTCAAATTTTTCCCAGAGTTTTATCCATACTTTGACTCTACAGAAAAGCAGTTGTACAGTTTAGTGAATTGATCCCAAATAAATCAACCAAAAACACAATTTTAAATCAACCAAAAACACAAAGTAAATACTTAGATAAAACCTCATCATAGCCTGTGCAGTTACTGTAAATTGTATTAGAACTATACTGTACAAGAAAATATGTCATTAAAATACTTGCAGAAAAGTTAACTGTATACCCCGGGTAAATTTTGTAATTGAGATGCATTTGGACTAATGAATTTGCTTAAGATATATTTCTTAAAAATGCCAAAATGGGTTGATGGGATTGTCATTTAAAAAGCTAAATTACTTTGTGTTATTGTAAACAAAACTTTTATTTTTAACCAGTGCAATGTAATAGATGTGTTGTTTGCATTTTTTAAAATTATATTTAGCAGTACTGTATTTAGTGTAGAGTTGATATTTTGACTGGGAAACTACACAATGTTTTGACTGTGAAGTGGTACTCTTTGAAACAGCAGTAACTTCAAGTTTGATTGTAAAACTAGGGCTTTTTTTAGAACAACTTTCTAAAGCTATGCTGTGACTTCCAACATTTTGATATATTTATTCAGCAGTTAGGTCTGTTTACACATTTATAGTTTGTGTTAAGAGTGTAACCCTTCTCAGAGTTAAATTTAGAAATGCAGCCTCTGCCTTGCATCTGTAGATGGAAACAACTTTTTTAAATGCTTTTCTTTATTTGGCAATGGTCAAGAAGTTGCATGTAAATACTTCAGCCAACTTCATATCAAAATCTACTGCCAGACGTGTAAAACATGAGAAATATTCTCATAAACTGTTGACATGTTACAAAATGAGTCTGTATTTATTAGTTTGTATTAAACTTTATGCCGTGACCCAAAGCATTCACAATGTTAACTGTGATATTCCAGTTTGAAAGAGCTAGTGTGACCTCAAACTACTTGCATATCTGTTGTTGAATCCTAAAGGGACAACTCATGCTCCAGCTTCCTCTCTGTTATACTCGGCATTCTACATGGTTTTCGTAACTTTCTTCTTGTAAAACAACATCCTCAAACTTTGCCCTCATAATTCAATTCTGTATCGTACCTCTGAATCATTGACTACACTTGTCTGCAGGTGGTTCCTCTTGTTTTGTTTATGTGTGTACCAGAAAGACAAAATATATAGTCTAAAATATATTGTCTTCCAAATAATGTGTTTTTGTTTTTACTTACACCGTTTAACAAGTTCAGAAATCACAAAAATGAACATGAACTGTTGTGAAGATAAAATCGAACTCTTAATTGTGAGTCTGAGTAGACGTACTGCCATAGACTCTGGGCCTGGGATTCCTGCAGATGTACGCCCAGGTAACGCTGCACCCAGGCCTGTAATGCATATGGCAAAACCGTACGGCTTGCCTCACTGGCGGTTCCTCCCAGCCCCCATAGCTTCTCAAAAGGCTCCCAAATACAGCAGAGTTTCACAATGCTCCAACAACACTCGGAGCTTGCTCAGAATGCCTGCTACATCCTGCTGGCTTGTTTATGATCTCCTCCTGAAACGTTGATGGCAAAGCTCGGTTCAAACGTCTAGCTCGTTCTTACGAACGCGAAGGGTCTAAATTTGGAACAGTGGCACTTCTCTCATAGCGTGCAGGATAATTATAACTTTGATGTCTGCAGGGGAAACAGACTATATATACACCCCATTGTTACAAGTGATGGAGCAGAAGTTGGCATCATGTGCACAGGGTTGCTTGATTTACAGTAGCGTCGACTTCACCCTGGCAGCTTAGAAATGTTTTCAGCACTTGGTATAACATTCTGCATAGCTTGGACTTGGGGGGGGCAATTTTGGGGGAAAGACGCTGGTTACCCTCTTGTACAGTACCCCCTGCGGTATTATCCTGTGGTAGGGGAAGCTTGACTCTGGCCCTGTTTTTAACTTGACCAAGTTCTGCCAGATACCATCCTGTTGTGGTGTCCAAAACAAAAAACTACCAAGCACAATTCCTAGGAGAAATAAAATGCCCCCATGCTTAAACGGCAGCAGAGTAGAGGTCTTTCCAGTATGGTTATCTGCACCAAATAGCTCACACTCCTTCCCAAGTGAGTACACTGTGCCTGGTTTCCCCTGCACTCAAGAGCTCTTGCTGTCTTAGTCTTTGTGTTTATACTTCATAGTGGGTGTTCTTCATTGGTGGTTTGGCAGTTGAACTCTGTACATATTGTACTACCGCTTTTCCTCTTGTTTTCTTCTGCTGTGACACTTGAAAAGATTGCCAGGACAGTACTTTCTTTTGGTTGCATTTTTTCTGAACCAGAAAAAAAAAACCTGATTGGTTTATTTCTTTGGCAAAAACATGGAATGGCATATGGTTCTGTATTGCTTATGGTGCCTGGAATTTTAAAAAGCTTTCAAATCTAATTTCAGGAAGAGCATAGCTTGTTACAGTGCACATCTGTATGATGCTGGGATATGGAGATTCCCCCATAAACAAAATAAACTGGTTGGCAGAGCTCACACTACAGTGATTCAATAGAGCACTGCTTCCCTTAAATGGTGTGAAGCAAGTCTGGACCAGAGGAAGCAATGGGTGTGGATGGGTAAACCTTGGTGTTCAGTCAGGCCAGAGCAGGCATTACAAGCACAATGGTGACACTGCTAAAATTACTATTCACCTGTTACCTACAGTTTAATTAGAACAGCTAACCTACAGCCAGCTGAGGTGCAGGTGTGCCGTGTAGTAATGCACGTTCAACATAGCCCAGTCTCCTACATATCTTGCTTTCTACTTCTAGGGGAAATGCCACACAAAC
The DNA here is from genome assembly GCA_022702515.1 of Ilyophis sp. 1 JC-2022. Lineage (NCBI taxonomy): Eukaryota > Metazoa > Chordata > Actinopteri > Anguilliformes > Synaphobranchidae > Ilyophis > Ilyophis sp. 1 JC-2022. The sequence continues at coordinate 42,376,665 of CM040403.1, forward strand.
CCACAATTAATGGCAGGTGACAAGTATTGACAATTGACAGGAAATGCTGTCTTTTGTAATTGTGCACACGCATGAAGGTAATGATGGTATTGTCTGGCTTGCCTGCCCTCTGCTGGAATAATTCTGCACATGCAGCATGAACTGAAACTGGCTGGAGAGTTTGTGTGTGGCCTCAGTAGGTCACTTGGTTCTGAAATTCAGCTGGCATCATTGTTCAAACTGATGAAATTGTGATACAGACAATAAAATGGCTAACAATGCAATGCACCCCCCTCCCCTCCAGCTTTTTGGACAGAATTGACTCGGTAAGACAGAATGACTACACGCCAACAGACCAGGTAAGTTTCCCCGTAAAAACATGAATCTGTGCTTTAAGTAACACCACAATAATATTCTTATCCCATTACTTTACTGCATTTAAAACAACTCTTGTGTAGAAAATAGGATAGTAGAATACCAAGAACATTCTGCAAATGTTATAGCACCACCCATTTTGTAAGCTCTGTTTTGGATGATTATTTGGCCGTGTTCATGGGTTTCTAACTAGTCAGTCTTACCTTTCCTGCAGGACCTGCTTCGCTGCAGAGTGTTGACTTCAGGGATTTTTGAAACTCGTTTTCAAGTAGACAAAGTGAATTTTCAGTAAGTGCCTTTGCTGAAATTTGAATGGCTCCATGTAAAATGTTTTATTTAAACAGGGATATAGTGTTAAATAATTTGTATGGTTGCTATTGAAGTCCTGAAAAATTGTCCTGTGTAACAGCCAGGACAGGACATCTATAAAAGGACTTTTGTAGGGTACTTTATTTAACCCTAATACATTATTTTGGTTTTGTCATTTTTCATAATAGGAATGTCCATAGACAAACATTTTTTTTACTCAAGTAACGTCCAATGATTGCACTATTCCCAGAGAAACTGTAAAGCCAGTATATCCACAAGGGGGAGTGTGGCGTTTTATAAACTAACCCAAAGTTACTCAGGGATGAATCAGTAATTCTCTCTCTCTCTCTCTTAGTATGTTTGATGTCGGTGGCCAGAGGGATGAGAGGAAAAAATGGATCCAGTGCTTTAATGGTGAGTTGTCTTTCAGGGACCTATGTTGTGGTAGCCAATGCTTTTTCTGCAAAACTTTTCTGACCGTATATCAATGCATATTCATCTTTACCTCAATTGAAGGGTCAATCTTTAACCCAGGGCACAGATATTTATATACTGTCAATATTATTGGCACCTTAATAAAACTGCATAAATAAAAATTCTAAATAAAATTGCTCAAATTTCTCTTTAATTCAAATACAATTGTTCAGACACATTTTTACACAAGGATATTATATCCCAAAAAGACAGATCTAAAAATGATTGGAACTCCTATTTTCAGTACTTTGTGCAGCCTCCCTTCGCAATGATAACATCACTCAGCTGCCTTCTTTAGTGTTTAATGAGAGTGGTGGATATTAGGGGGGGTCTTTGAACATAGCAAAAGGCACTTTTGCATGAAAGCCTGTACAAGCTCTGCTCAGATGTCAGGAACCGTTTTTTCTACGGTGTCCGTATTTCTGTCCCTAGATGTCACGGCTATTTTCAATGGTGTCCGTATTTCTGTCCCTAGATGTCACAGCTATCATCTTCGTCGTTGCGAGCAGCAGCTACAACATGGTAATAAGGGAGGACAATGACACAAACAGGCTACGGGAAGCACTGGACCTCTTCAGCAAAATCTGGAACAACAGGTTACTGTATCCTCCTTAGTTCACATCGTGTCCGTGTTGTAAATCTACCACGCTTCATAACTGTTCATTAAAAAACAAAACCCTGAATGCAATTTAATTCAATTCCAACTGAGTGAAGAACGGACTGAAAAGAATAGCGGCTATTTTTGTACCTGTATACCTTTTGGCGCCTGAGACAGAATTGACTGCCAGGCCGAGACAGACAGTTCGACCTGCTTAGCATCACATTCCGAGGGTGCAATCCCAGCGTCGCTGGCGTACATTCGCAGAAACTCGGCGAGAGAACAGAACAACATGTACACCGTGGTAGATTCGTTGCCGATTCCTCCAATTACCAAATGAAACTTCCTGTGTTGCTCTCAGATGTGTGACGCAGTTCTTGCTGCGTTTGCAGGTTTTTACGGACCATTTCGGTCATCTTGTTCTTGAACAAGCAGGACATGCTGGCCGAGAAAGTGTTAGCAGGAAAATCCAAAATTGAAGACTACTTTCCTGAATATGCTCGTTACACCATACCAAATGAAGGTATGTATTAAATCAATATGAGAGCATTGAAAAGCTTTCAAAGGAAACTTCTGTAACAAAGTGTTCTAAAGTGTTATTCCAGCTCTGCTTTGTGTAGAAATGGATTCTAGGAAATAGGATATAAAATATCCACATTTATGGCCAAACCCAAAGCTCTTTTATGGGACATCACAGGGAACATCTTCCATCTGCTGTTGTTTATAAGTTCAGCACAAAGCAACATGTTTTATATTTCAACCACAAAAGTATGGTATTCTTCAGATTTGTCAGAAATACAACACGCTTCCAACTGGCTTTTAGCTTCTCTGCAGATGACAGCCACCAATTTATTTATTATGCACATCCTGTGTATCTACCAATGACACCAAAGAGACATTTATGCCCTAAATTGGTTAATTGTACTTTTACGTAATTGTCTTTTTGGTGTGATTGAAAGTTTTTTTAAGCATTTTTTCCCTGGTTTGAATAGCAACTCCTGAGCCTGGAGAAGACCCAAGAGTGACAAGGGCAAAGTTTTTCATCAGAGATGAATTCCTTGTGAGTACTACAGTGTACTTATAACAAGTTACTTATAATCTGGGAAGAATTACAGTGTAAGCATGCCCAAATATCAAGCGCCTCCTTTCTCTAATTGTACTGGGACTATAATGCAGGGCCTATAATTGTCATCTGGGATTGATCTAACCAACACTGATTGTTTTTAGGAACACAAAGTTTGTTTATTATACTTTTAGACTTTATAATGATGTATAATTTAATTTTTGCCTTGAGAAACAAGGAACATATGAGTCACTGAAGTTCCTTTTCTGTCTTTATTTTAAAAGTCTTGTCTTCAGTTCTTCTCATTAATAACAACTGATATACAATACATTAGATAAATATGTTTTATGTGGAAGTATGGTATTAGAAAATGCACCATTTTAGAAAATAATCTTCCCAGTGTTGTATACTACTTACGGTCATTGGGTAATTCACTACCTTATACAGAAACCTCACGTCAAATATTGTACAGCATATTCTAAGGATCTTTTGTCCTTAAAATACCAGTGGCCAGTGTTATGAGCATCTGTTTTCATACCAGTGTCTGTGTGTTCTAACATATGTTCATGTTTTGAGTTATATCGCTATGCACAGTACAGCTTATGTATTAATGTGCAGTACTATATATGGAATGGCTTACGTATTAACTTGTTGTACAGTACATGGAGCAGCTTATGTATTAACTTAAGGCTTAGAGTGCACTCCCATTTTAAGGCTAAATATATATTTCTAAACAAAAGTAACCTTACAAAAATCAGTCACAAAATCAGTCGCAATCAAAACTCGTAACAAAATTTAATTAGCAAAATTAAGACCCCTGCAGATCAAATTTTTCTATGCAAAAACAGCAAAAATACTAAGATATTATTGAGTTGACATTTTAAATTATTTTTATTCTGAGTGGCAAAGTTCTTATATGGTCCACTACAGCAGGATTTGCTAATTGCCTTTTGGAGACATGGGGCCCTGTCTTACACCCAGCGTTAAGCGGCCCTAACCTAAACGCAAGTATCTTTGCTATCTTACACCCGGCGCAGGGTTCATTGTAGCGCCTAGCGCTCACATCGTTTAAATACCAAGTGATATTGTGCCCATAGCAAGTGAACTGGGTGGGCTGGTCTTAAGATGAGGTGTGGCTAGGATAATTTTTGGCATATTACCATCTTGAGCCAGCAGAAAGCGCTTGTGCTAAAACCACTACAAACCTGGTCTAAAGTCATGTCGCAGTTGTTTACATGTTATTTTAACGGCGCATATTAGTGCGTCTACATAGGCATGTGCACAACGCGCATACACCCTCCTGTCTGTTACGCACAGGGGGCGTGCACAAGCATGACAAAAAATATCAAGATTACAATGTGAAATATTATTATTGTGTAGGCTATATCAAAAAATGCATAATAATAAAAGGGTCCATAGGTCAAAGACCACATACCTGTCCCTCAGCGAAGGGGAATGCTGCATTAAATTGATTTCAGCCACTCCATCAACATATAGACGATGTGCGATGGTACGTGTAAGGTTACATGTATAGACTATTCGCAATAATCCTGGATCAAGCTATGACTTAGCCTATATTTGCCAATAATTCCTGTAATCTTCTGGGGGGACAATCGTCTGTTACGGGACAATGGCTATCCATTAAACACTTTGCTGATAACACCTATAAAGCCTAATGGAATTTTCAATGGAAAACTCGCGCACTGCAATGGACGAACATTTCACTTCTGAAAATGCGTTTCAGATGTCATTACAATACAGCTGTTTCTATCTATGCCTACAGCCTGTAAGTAAATAGAATGGTTTTGACTGAAACAAGTTCAAAACCTTGTCCAGTGAATATTGCATTCATTGTTTTTCGAATAGCCTATAGGCTACAGTCCATGGGATTCGCTGTGCATAAGGTTTTTTCAATAGCCTACGGTTAAAAAACAGAGATTAATTAAAATTTCACCATGTTAACTGAATTCTTGATCCTTCATATTTTTTTAATTACAGTGACCAGGTTTCCATACTCTCAGCTTATTAAAACCCTGCTCATTTCACCTGTTATTCCATAACTGAACAGAACGATTTTAAAGAGAACTAAGAGTCTAATTAGGAACGAAAACACAATTAATTCACAATTCATTTTAATGCTATTCTCTGCATGTGCGCTTTAACTTCATGCAGGGGCAGATCTGTTTCCCCTGCTGTAAATCACACTTTTCACGGTCTTCCAATAAAACAGGTCGGTCACATTTCCATAAGCAGGACATTATAAAACAAGGGGCAATATGCGTGAACCTATGGGTTTCCAACCTGACAGCTTTAGTGTATTTAGTGTCGTTATTAAGGCAAAATAACAGTATTTATGTTATGAATCAATATCACAATGCACATAATGAACCTCGGATGAAGCTTTAACTTCGAGAACTCCATGAGAACAGCCTCATGTAATTGATGTTTGACAATGCTTCATTGTATAATCAAACGAAATTTGTTAAACAAGCAGGCTAATTTGGCGTTGTCTAAGGTGAGACTGAAGCCATATTCTGGTAGCTTATTCTCAGCTGTTGCAGAGAATTTAACGAAATTTAACCGAATATAGCCTATTTTCTAAAATAGGCATAAGGGTGTTAAACCCTAATGTTAAAGATTATTATTGTGTATATCTAAACGCTTTATGGTGGTTAGTCCGAATAATATTGATCATACTATTGATCCATATAGCCTATTCCTTGGTCCCACTACACTCGCACGAGCATGTCTATTCCGCCATCATATAAGCAATCCACCAAGGTGGAAAAGCAGGCTTTTAAAGGGAATGGCATATGACAGATCACCAACATAGAGCCCATGGACTGTGTCTGAATCAGAGCCCTATCTACTGTGTCCTATGTGCTGTGTACTAACATACTCTGTACTGTTTTCTGCATATTGTTTAGTACACGACATATCCTCCATACTATTATCAGGAAAATCCGGAAATAAGTATATCATCCGGGGATTTTAAGTACACTATATTATAGAGTACATCTTTCCTACTTTTTCTTAAATTTCTCATCCAGTGTACTCGACAAGCATACGCAATAGCATGGAAGGGCATGCGTACGTGTGTTATTGTGTGTTTGTGTAATACCCTGAGGTCCCTCTCTTCCTGCACTACAGAAGATCTGCACAGCGAGTGGAGACAGCAGCCACTACTGCTACTCCCATTTCACGTGCGCCGTGGACACGGAGAACATCCGCCGCGTCTTCAAGGACTGCCGGGACATCATACAGAGGATGCACCTGCGTATTTACGAGCTCTTGTGATGAGGGGAGCGGCCCGTGCCCTGCTAATCTGCCCCTCCCTCACCCCGGAACAGACAGCGCGTACTACTGATGTGTGTCAATGGATTTCGCCATGAATTTGTCTTGTCTATTTAAAGCCTTTCTCAACTCCCATTTTATCTTTAATGCGAGGAGGGATCGGGAGCAAGACGAGCGCTTCACTATTCTTTATCATGCCTTTTTTGCGTCATTCCACTAAGCCTATGGCTACCTCTTGTTTTTGTAATCTCTGTTTTTATTTCATTTGATGCCATCGCTATCATTGTTGGACCTGGACTTTGCCAGCAAGTGGATGCGCCGGAGGAGGGTCCGTCTGGCGAGCAGCGCTCATATAGGGCCCCACCTCGGGTTGGCCCCAGCCTGGTGACCTGCCCCTGCACAGGGCCTCTGATTTTTATTATTTCCAACACTGAAGAGTACTTGATTGGGGGGGAGGGGGGTGGGTGGGGTGAGAGAAAAAAAAAGATGAAATGCACTTTTGCATCAGGTTTCTTTTCACCGTTGAGGAAGTGTACACGATGTAGCACCACTGTATTTATTATCGTCACGCTTTTTTAGCGTTCCGAGTTGCGGGTCGACTGAGAAGATCCTGACTTCCTCTACAGGGCGCAAATGTAGAGGAGGGGGGGGGCGGGGGGGAGGGGAGGGGTGTGGGAGATGAACCAGGTGGTTTTCTGAATCTCTTAGAACCTCAGGCTCTAGAGCACTCACTGCTTCATGCCTGCTGTGTCTAGGAAGAAAAAAACTACCACATTCACTTTGACTTGTCCACAGGTGATCTTTTATCTTTTGATCTTCTTGGACAATAGTCCCATATAAAAATATATACATAAATATATATTTTTTGGTTTTATCTTGTACGAACCGTATAAGGTTGATCTTCTTGTACGGACCGTAAAATGTAATATCGTTTTGTACAACTTTATTGGAGAAAAAAAAAAAGTACTTGTAGAAGATCTGTGCCTTGATTATGGATGTACCTGTACACTGAGCTCAGATGTAAGTATGTTTTTGACTGCGCTGTACAGCTTGATGTCAAACTCTATCAGCAGGAGAAGACTGCAGGTAGGGACATTCTCTGTAGACCTTAGTTTTTTTCTGATTTATAAAAAATGAATTGCTCTTTAGTAAAAAAAAGAAGAAAAAAAAGGACAAAAATAGGAAAAAATTCCTGTACACATTATGCAAAATTTAACCACTTACCTACAGAGATGGCCAGATGTGGCAGTGACATGCCTTCATTTTTCTGTTATTTCTGTTATGTTTTTGTTTACGATTTTCAGCTTTAAAACATTGGAAACTCATCAAAGTCCAAATCGCAACCTGGTGTTGTTTTAATAGGAACCAATAAGTTGAATAAGTACATTTGAGAAGTGTACTTGAGTGCGTGGGTGTATACGCGCACATGTGTACATAATATAAAAATGAATATGCTCACAGATGCATTATGTACATGCAGGAAAGTACATATGCGCATATCTATATAAATATATGTACATGTAAATTTATGTATATAAATATATATGTACAATTATATATAGTTCTATGTGTGCCTACATGTATGCATATCTATGAAGGTGTAAGGTGAATATGTATACATTATGTATACATGTATGTATAATACATACAGATACGTAAACATGTGTAGAATGATGCAAATAAATGAGATTTATACTTCTCTTGGTTGCTCAGAAACCACAGTTGCACAGGCATTGTAAATGGGTGAGCACCATTAGATAGGATTATCTCAACATCAACTAGAAGCCCAAAGTTGTGCTGAGGTCCTCACAAATATGGTATGGTGTGCATTTGAGAACAGAACGAAAAACTTGTAGCAACCATAGAATCAATAAGGATTTTGTTCGCTATTGCTTTATATTTCCTCTAAAGCTAAGTCACATGTGTGTATAATCATCCACATTATTGCCCACAGTTCTGTGGTGCTTAACTTACATTTGTCATAACAGAAACTCACCATAATGTAATGTAGCATAAGCCTATATTGCGTCAAGTTCACTATATTGACTGAATTTTCTTCCTGACTTTGTTTCATCGTAAAATAGCTCTAGTGAGCTTCAGGTACCTTCATCAGCTGCGCAACCACGTTTAATTTATAGCTGCATGAGTAGCACAGGGAGGAACAAGACTTAAAGGGAGAAATTCTGGTAAGAATTTCTATGAGTGAAGTCATAATGAGTTATATTGCAGTACAATGCTACTAGTTAAAACTGCCTGGCCAAAAAAAAAAACAGCTTTGATTATGGCGTGCATTCGTTGTGGCATTGTTTCGACAACATTATGCAACGTCGCAACATTTATTTCCGTCCAGAGTTACATTAATTTTTGCCTGAGATCTTGTATTGAAGACGGGAGAGTTGAACCACTCCGTAAAGTCTTCTCCAGCACATCCCAAAGACTTTCAATGGGGTTAAGGTCAGGACTCTGGTGGCCAATTTATGTGTGAAAATTATTCCTCATGCTCCCTGAACCACTCTTTCACAATTTGAGCCCGATGCATCTTGCCATTGTCGTCCTGGAATATGCCCATTGATCACCTGGTCATTCAGTACATTCAGGTACTCAGCTGACTTCATTGCATTGCTGCATAATGTTGCTGAGACTAGACCTGACCAATTGAAGCAACCCCAGATCATAACACTGCCACCAGAGGCTTGTACAGTGGGCACTATGCATGACGGGTGCAACAGAAACTTTTTTTTTTGGCCAGGCAGTGTAGAAAACACATAATGGCTCCTCATGCCCTATATCAATAGGCTTATACTGCATTAGGGCTCATTGTGAATGTTCCTATAATGTAGTGTAGATATGGGCTTCATAGAAATTGTTACTGATATTCTAAATTCCAGTCATAAGTGACTAATCATAGGAAAATACACTCTAGTTGAGTGCAAAACGGGGATACTGCTGTTGGTGGGTTTTTCTTCAATCCACCTGCAAGGAGTACGTATGGCTATTATCCGGTACGTGTGTCTCTTAGGTGGGGTTAGGCTTTGGGTGAGTTTGGGAGGTCAGAGCAGTAAGCTGGTGAACTGCAGTGTACCCTTGAACAGGTGGAAGCGAAACAGGACCAGGAACGGCACACCCATTCCAGTGGCACAGTAGATGGCTATGACACTGCTCTCTTCTGGGAGGAAGCACTTGGACGGGAGGAAGTTGGCCGAGGAGAACGTGCCCTGGGGCGGGAGGAAGAAAAGAACAGGAGGTCACTCAGCTGCTGCTCAGTGGGAATTGGTGAATGGGTTTTAGTTTGAGGCCAGAGACCAGAATGTCTGGTGTTCCAGCACTGCAGTCCATGATATAACAGCAGGTGTTACACATTTTTCTTTTGAAATCGTTTTATTTATCAAAATGCAATAAACGTAATGGCCATGATATCTTGTATGATACTGACACTAACCATTTTAACAGGATGCGCTCATACATAGATTTAAAGCTGAACTTGCCATGAAAGGCCAAAATGTATCAAGCATTAGGCCTGTGAAAAATGGCGAAATATGTATTTGAAACAAAATCTTGTCAAACATTTCAGTGTTGCAATTCATATTGTAAAACAAATAAATATAATGAAGGAAACACATTTAACCCTATTCTGGCAACCCTGTATATAGCACAGGCCTGACATTACCAGAATGAAACTGGGATTATTTCTGTTTCTCCAGATGAAAGAGGGGATGCTGATTTCTAGGTACTTGTTCCAATGGATGACTTCACATGCACTGTGGGTGTGGCCATTTAGGATAAGGCGGGGCTGGAACCACCAAAGTAACTAGAAAAGGTGGGGTAGAAAACACCTCAACCAACTCGCCACTCATTAATTTATTATATAGTTATTAATTGCTAATAATTATTGTGTACAGATTCACAATCAACCATGTGTTAGGTACAAGTCACTTGTTTGAAAACAGCAACAAGACAAATCTTTACTTTGCTACAATGGCAACATTAGATCAACATCAGAAGAAAAACATTTTTAAGTTTCAGACTAGATAGTCTTTATATTTTATTGTCCTGGTCCTGTGAAAATCCAGTGTTGAGCCAAAAGTTGGCACTTAATACATAGGTATATCTGCATATTTAACTCAATCCTTTGCCAAAGACTTTAATTTGGATAATTTTATGTGTAATGTTTAAAGGGCAACATGCAGGTTAAATTTCTTACTTCATTTATAATTTTGGGCTCATGGAGAAGGTAATTATTATTTTTTTATTCTATCCTTTTTTTTTTTTTTAAGGACACAAGGGCAGAAATACAGAGAAAATTTGGCATTATAAGCCACGCCCCCTAAAAACATTCCTTTTTTGCATATCGCCTAGTTACGTCACAAGAGGTATATTGTCTTTGCCTGACCTTGCCACAGTGCAGTGAGTTAATACAGTTAATTTTTTAACTTATATTTTTTTATTTTTACCAATTCTTTTATTTTCTATATATTTTATTTTATTTATTTTATGTATGTATTGGATTAAAATTATTTATTCTGACTAAAAATCAATAAAGTTTGTTTTAATGAAATAATCTGGCAAATGAACAACAAGGGAATGGGCATGTCATGGTTTCTCAGCCTGCTCTTCTTGAATTGGCCACTTCTCCGTGGAATGCTCGTGTAGCGTCCTCTTTCTTTGGTTTTCTTTATCCGTCCCGTTTTTTTGCTTGTCCTGCTACTCAGTGTTTTCACCTGCGCCGCATTTCCGCTCCTTATTTAAATCTTGCGTCTTTTTTGTTCAACGCTTCCATATTGTTTTTTGTTTGACACGGAACGCCAGTACGGTACAGGACAGACAGATGGAGCTGGACCTCATTGCCTTCAACACAAAGTTGTTGACGCAACGGGGGACTTGGCTCGGCTGTCTTAGAGTTATTTAGGAAGTCTACTCAGTTGTGTTTTTGATGCTGATCCATATGCCACACTCCCATAGTCTAATACTGATCTTATTAGTGCTATACATATTGTCTTAAGTGCCAACCTGTCCGCACCCCAGTGCAACCCTGATAGACACCGCATTATATTCAACATTTTCTTGCTTCTCTCTATGATCCTACTTCTATGTTCAGCCCATGTTACTTGAGCATCAAACCACATCCCCAGAAACCTAATTGTCCCAACCCGCTCTATTTGCCTTCCATATATCCTCAGTCTAATCCCTTCGCCTATTTTCTTCCGAGAGAAGACTATAGACTGTGTTTCCTCTACTGAAAACCTAAAACCCCACTTTAATGACCGTTGTTCCACCTTGTCTGTCGCTACCTGCAGCTGCTGAGCCGTGTATTGGACATTTCTCCCTCTCTTCCACAGGGCCCCTTCATCCGCAAATAATGACCTTCCTATCCTGGTTCAATCTGAGAGAATACATCATCTACCATGATAGTGAATAATAACGGGCTAGTAACGCTACCCTGTGGCGTTCCATTCTCTATCGGTAGCTGGTCAGAACATGTGCACCCCACCCTCACCTGTATTGACCTTCCAAACAAAAAATACTTTATCCAATTATATACCCTCACCCCTACTCCTAACGCATCCAGTTTAATAAGCAACCCGTCCTTCCATAGCATGTCATATGCTTTTTCCACATCAAAAAACACTGCTAACACCACCTCTTTGTCCACCTGCGCTTTCCTCACCTCAGACTCTAAGCAGATTATTGTATTCATTGTACTTCTTCCCTTCCTAAACCCACTCTGGTATTGAGATATCAAGCCCCTCTTCTCCAAGAAATACGTCAGCCTATCATTAATCATCCTCTCCATTACCTTGCACCTATGGGATGTCTGAGCTATCGGCCTATACCTCTCTGGCTGAGTCTGGTCCTTGTGGTCTCAGACTTTTGGACCCCACTGTATGTGCACATGCACACACAGTACGCCAGCTGTTCTTCTACCTGCAGGATAATTGGTGGCCTGGAGGGAAATTGTGGTGTTCCACGGCAGTGCGCCATCCTCAATTTTGACTGAAATAGAAATTTGCACCGCCTACATTTTATATTTCAAGGTCAGGATGCACACAATACAATGATGACAGAGGACTAAGAAAATAACTCCTAAAAAAGCACACCTCAGAGTGTAAAAAGGTAGGACTATTTTTTCCAGTTTATACTGCACTGCACGGTGGACAGATACATAATACAGGAAACATAAAGTTGTTAATATTGTAGTTTGTATACATGATTGAATATTCAACCCTACTTATGATAACTGGAAAGGGTAATTGTGGGATTTAATTTTGTTCAGTTTATTATTTTGTAGATATTTTTCATAAGTAGGCATGAATAGAATTGCATTTCCACACTAATTCATAGCTATATTTGGCCGGACATGAACAACCATTTTAATAAGGAGCAAAATATTCTTAACAAACTCCAAGCAGTCATTATCATATACCAGAACAATAGAGATGTAAACACTTCCTGTTTGGACAGCAATTCTGAGGTCTCTGCTACAAATATCACATCACTGAAAACAAAAGGAAAGGTTCTGGTCACAATACTGAAAGCCTGAATTTTCCTTCCAAATGGACCTGTTTTAAGACAAGTAAAAAAAAAAAACATGTAACTGCAAAGCCCAGATTAAAATAGGGATTAAAGTAAAGCTCAGACTCATTTGCTTGTTACAATGTATGACACTAGAGGACAGATGGTAGCTTTCTGACTCTTAAGAAGGTATTTAATTCCAACCAGAGAGAAAGCCACTGACCTCAGAATAGATTCAAATGTCTCAAACGTTACTCCATCATCACTGTGGTTACTGTGAGTTGTATGCTTTTGACTGTGTGCAGGTGTGTATATGAGAGAGAGAGAGAGAGAGAGAGAGAGAGAGAGAGAGAGATGGCTACCTGCATAGAGCAGTTGAGTGATTCAGATAGCCAGAAGAGCTCATTCTCTACAGCCTGGCAGATTGGACAGCCATCCCCGTCTGTTCACCAGCAGAAAACTAAGCAAAGTGAAAACAGAAACACACCACAGCATTTATTCCTTGATGTCACAAGCAACAACAATGTAGCCTAGCTTTTTTGAGTTTTTTTTATTTGTATCTCTGATGCTACCACATCATATCAGGGGACCATTGATTAGCTGCTGACTGCTATTGTTACCGCTGTTTTTTTGTTTGTTTTTGTCTCACTAAGTACTAAAATATTTATATTTTACAAAAACTGATTTAGAGTTTTTTTCAAAATCCCAAAACAGTATCTTTCAGTATAAAATATGTATGCCAAATTACATAATTATTTTCTAAACTTTCTGGAGGAGAACCCCCAGTGTTACGTTTTTCTAACTGGTTTTGGACCCAAACGCAGGACTCGGAGACAAACTCAAATTGAAGCTTCAGGATACGGGGTGGGCGCTAGCAAAGGGGCAGAGTAGATGAGGGGTAGCTGGAGACGACCGAGACGGATGACAGGCGGGCCGTTGAGACTGGAAGCGGGGCAAGGCGAGGGCAATGTAGGCTACCACACACTGAAGAGAGGCTGGTCTGTTGCGATGAGTCTTATTCTCCCTAAAGAACTACACCCATTGCAATCGAAATCTGGTTCACATAAAATAAAACGTAACACCTATTGATTTCAAACTGACCTTCTGAGTTTATCGAACCAGTGTCCGCTGATTGCTCCAAAGAGATGCGTATCCGACAGGACCAACGCGTTAAGAATCGAGATTCTTCACGCGGTCCACGTGTTTTGTCTCTGGCCAAGAGCACTAATGAATTACCGTAAAATATATCGGATACTCAAAAAGTATGAAAAAACTTATGACTGCAAAATAAAATGTAGGCTATACTGCCTACTTTGTACGGCAGGCTTTTAGGCATAAAAAAACTGATTATAAACGCATCCAAATGACTAAAGCGTATTTATATCTTTGATAATAACCCTCAGAATTCAGGTCATTGTAAATTGTGCGAAAAGTGAGAACATGGCCTACCTCTGACATATGTTTGGCTTATGAAAAAATATTAGTGTATAACTTTGTTTTCATCTTAACCAAGTAGGCTACGCACCAAGTATAGGCCTATGGAAAGTTTATTTCATTTGACAACATTGTTTTAGAAATTGGTGCTAATATACTCTATAGTATTATATGCCCAATGCCCCACGCCGTATGATGTTAATATGTTCTATATGCTCCAGACAAATAACCCTACCAGTGGAGCACGAGACAGTCGTGTGGGGCAATGCTAAAGTTACCGGTGTTTTGCTGATGAGTTGAATTTGTCGCTCAGAAGAGAAACGGGTAACATTAATTTAATCCAGATGTAATGCAGAGTATAAAAGTTATACAATACCATACAGCATCTCAAATTAAAGTTTAAAGGTGCAACATAATATTTATGTTTTACTAGATTTTCAAGAAAATGCAGGTGCATCTGTGCTGAAAATACCACGTAATTTTCTTATATCGGAAATAAGGACTACAATATAATTATTAATTCAAAACAATTTCATTGGTTAAAAATGAATGATTAATTCATACAATATTGCAGTAACATTGGCTGATTCAAGAAGCCTCGTCCATATTGAACTCGAGTCGGAGCAGAAATTATGACTTTGGCGCCCTCTGTTGGAAATGCATGTGCTTATAATTATTACGTTTTACAATGCTTTATATAGATTTTAAGAAACTGAACATCAAAACGTAGTGGAAGAAACATATTTTAGTACATTCGTTAAACTTGAATTCTTGCGTTTACAATGAGAATTAGACCTACGTATTTTATTGGGTGTTCTTATTCAAATGGGATATAGCCAACTTATAATCACGAGCTTACAATATTTTTTATCGAGCTAACGTGATATCTAAAATAATTTGTGATTATGTCCTGTCTAGATATAATCATAATCGAATATCTGAAATTAAAACAGTGGGAGTACCCGAAGGTCATAGCTGTCGTAGGCCGCGCGACATGCTCCTCTTGGCGCATGGAGATAGAGTAGCCACCAACACACGGCGAGATCCGCTCGCTACCTCTTTACTCCACAATACAGCGAAGAAGCACAGGAACGTAAAGGCGTACCCAAACATATGGGAGGACAGCTGGGGGGGGAAAGAACACACTCGCAGGAAAATATTTCAGAATGTTCTGAATGACTTTTCTGAATTTTTCGCTTGATGATTTTTTTTGGAAGAGTGTGATTTCATTTCTGGACCTTTAATTAAATCATGACCTCAATGGAGAGCGACAAGTGCTGGCAAGAATGTATGGATATTGCTGTTCAGATAGCTCGAAGGGCTGGACAGGTATTGTAATTACACGAGTAAAGTGTGATCTTTCTGTTTCACAACCGATTTTGGCTGTGTGGCTGCATATTGTATGAGACATAGCATCACATAATTTTGTCGGAGTGTTTTAAACATGGTTGGGCGTACGCATTAGTCCGTACATAGCCTACAGAAATAAAACTGAATCAGTAGCCTATTCCTGATTTGTTATTTTGAGGTACATTTTGATAATGGTTGAAACTATCGTCATATCCGAGCCATCAAGCAACAGTTATTTGTGACCTAGTCGAGATTATTCGCCCTTCGAATTTAAAATATATGCTTCGGTATATCATCGTTTTAATCTTACGGTAGCCTAGGCTATAACAACGTCGCCTACACCAAATTAGCGTAATACATTTGTTTGCCCTTATTTATTTACATTCATTTAAAAATAATTTTAAAATGCACCAGGCCCATTAGTAGTGAAAATTACACGTGGCTTTATTTTAAAGATAAATGATGTAGCCTATTGCATGCTGTAT
This sequence comes from Ilyophis sp. 1 JC-2022, assembly GCA_022702515.1. NCBI lineage: Eukaryota > Metazoa > Chordata > Actinopteri > Anguilliformes > Synaphobranchidae > Ilyophis > Ilyophis sp. 1 JC-2022. The sequence continues at coordinate 42,392,536 of CM040403.1, forward strand.
TGTCTCTTTTCGACCGCAGTGCAGTTTGTAGCTTCTGATAGTTCAGATAGTTAAGTGCTATCCAGTGGGGACCACAGAACGGTGGTGGTGGTGACTCTATTAGCTGATCTATATTGACTGTCTTGCTGAAAAGCGCTGCATAAAAATGTTTACTGAACTGTAAGCGCGCTCGTAAGATTCTTATCTCGTGATCACCCAGAACAAGGGCGCTGTTGCGTTTGGCATCCAATCTGTCTTACTTCAGTTCTTGTTAGACTGTTGGAAATGTATGTGCTTCAGTTCTTAGTGGACTGGCCATTTTCTGTTTACATAGCCAATAATGTAATTATATTATAATGTATTTATTTCAACCTTAACTGATACTGCTGCATTACAGTTCGGGGGTTAACAGACCGTCATCAGAGGTTAAGGTTTTTGTGATTAATTGAATTTATTAACATTGGTTTTTTTTTTACCCACAAACCAACCTCAACCCTACTCAATCAGCCAAATTTGCATTTATGTAAAACGAGAGACAAACGGTGCATTATCGTACTTGACAGATCTATTGCTTTCACATATCCATTTCATTACTAAATTACTTTAAGTCCTCGTGTTTGGTCATCCTATTTGGTGGATGTTTCTAATAGTCAAAAACTGTAAAATAAATAAATACATAATTTTAAAAAGTAAAATCAATTTTTTAAAACTCGGAAGTTTATGAGCTGTGGGTGGATGCTCACAATAACACAGTGGTCAGGACATTGTATTTTAACTTGCAAAATATCACAAAATTGAGGCCAATTTTGTGCAAAGAAGCATATTTATGCTACATGCCTTTATAATTGAAATTTGATTTCTTCTATATCAGACAAGAAATATTTCTTGTCTGATATAGAAGAAATCAAATTTCAATTATAAACTTAGAGACATAATGAATCTCATTGGACTATGCCTTTATAATGTTAAGGCTGGATTATAGTAAGGCTTTGTTTGCACACCCCACTCAACTTTGCAGCGGCTTTAGTTAATGCCGACCTCAGCAGCCTGAATACTTATCCACAGTCCACACGCGCCACTTAGAGGGCATCACTCCTGTCCTTAGGCCAGTGCATTGACTCCTTGTTAAATCTAGGTTTGAATTTAAAGTGTTTCTCACTGCCTATATAAAGCACTTCATGGCCTTGGATTTTAATACCTGCGTGATCTGATTAAGCCTTAATTATTTCCCCAGCTGTAGCCTATTCCCTACTTTGTAGTGCCTGCCAGTCGCTTAAAAACAACTGGTTGAAGAACGTTTAGCTGATCTGCACCTTCTGAGCCATATCAGAGGTGCAGGTTCAAGTGGATTTTTAAAATTTCTTAAGACTTACTCATTTTTTGTGCTTATTTTTTAGTTTGGGCTTTTCGCTGACTTTTAATTTTAAAAAAATGTTGTATAGCACATTGGGATGTATACATGAGCTATATAAGCTCAATGTATTATATTGTTATCATTTCTTTAATATGGGGTGTAAATCTCTGACTCCACAAATATTTGATTTAATTACAATTATTTAGGAAATGATTCAATGCATCATGAAATTTCAAATTTCACCACGATTATTTTAATGCAATTTCAAAACAGAATTATTATTTTTTTTCAATACTTTGAATAGAGAAATGTGGCTGGAGGAACTGTTTTACTCAATATTAGTGGAATATAGACAATAAACGCAATACACCTGAGACGGATGTGTGCGGGTTGGACCCGTAATGCACGACTCAGGACACAAACTGGATAATAAATACCCGCAAGGGCTTTATTATGGGGAAATCCAAAAACGTAGTCACACAAGCAAAGTCCAAAAACCAATAAATCCAGCCAGACCAAAGATACAGTACCGAGGGAGAAGGCAGTCTCGAAGTCGGTATCCATGCAAGAGTTCGTTAACCAGAGTAGCTGTCAGCGGAGCAGAAGTACAAAACAGGGAAAAAGCAAAGTTCGTAGTCGTGGGGCGTAGCAGGAGTCAGACCGAAGTCCTATCCGCGGGGCAGAGGTACAAACAGACAGCAGGCAAAACTCGTGGTCAAAAACAGGCAGTGGAAACAATAAACAGGCTAGATCAATAACGGTGGTCAAAACAATGGAAAACCGCTCAAGAGTGACAATAGTAAACTAAGGCAACAATTTCGCAACAAACAGACATGAACACTGAGCTTAAATGCAGGTGTAGACAGGTGCAAACATTTAGCTTGAGAGCAGCAGGAAATTCACAACAGCTTGAGAAAATGAGACACGTAACGAGGCAATTAGTAAATCGTTAGTAGTTAACCTATCCTGACCTAGCGTTAGTAAATTAGTAATCAACATGCACGAGAAACGTAAGGTAAACATGAACACATGGTTAGATAGTTAGTATTACCAAATCCTGATCTAATGTTAGTATATTAGTAACTAGACAAGGGAGAATGAAACAATTATGGAAGCGTGAGTGACAGCAAGAGAAGAAACAGCATGAACGCAAGGCTGTGGAAAAACATGGAAATATGTATGCAAACAATGAACTGCATCGTAACATAAACAGAAAATAAACTGTGACAAACACTAAACATGAAACATGGCATAAACATGACAGAAACGTAACAACACCAAGCTTTAAGTTCTCAGCACATTTATTTACACGAACTGCCATATAAAAATTTTCAGAAAAACCGCAAATTTTATTTTGGCCAAAAAATTAGCACATATAGCCTTTTGGAAATTGTTATTATAATAAAGATTCTGAATCGATGCAGTTGAGTCACCACCTTAAGATCGATGCACTTTTACACCTCTATTTTTTTATAAATATTGATTTAAAGAAATCCTAACAATTGATGTTGGTGACTGAATAAAAAATGTTTAAAAAATCTTGCAGATGGTCAGGGAAGCCGTCAAACAAGAAAAGCGTGTGAGCACCAAGAGCACACCAGCTGACCTGGTGACAGAGGCTGACAATCAGGTAGAAGAACTGATCATCTCCACCCTCAGAGAGAGGTTCCCCTCACACAGGTGGGTGAAATAGTTCTGCTTTAAACATTGATGTTAGCCAGACCATGGCCGTGTCCAAATCAGCACTCTTCCACACTGTTGAGTAGCCTTGGTGAATAGATAGGGCGAGAAAGTAATAGAGTACGCAACATTTTTCAAATTGCAGTATACTTCAAACACCAGGATGACACACTTACTTCCAGGGATTCGCTGAGTACATTCGCGAGCACACTTTTCAAGAAGTAACCAACATTTTGGTCACATGAATATTACGTGAGTTTCGCTGACGTTTTCCTTCAAATACAACAAAAACAACACGTGACATGGCAGCGCAAGAGTGGGGGACAGGGTTGCCAGATCTTGCCAGAGACTTTCCAGCCAAATGGCGACTCAAAACTAGCCAAAATTATAGGTTATTTTTAACCGAAACCAACGTATTTTATCATGTTTTTACTTTTTTAAATAAGTGCATGCTTTGCGACTTTTCATTTTTACCCGTGACTGCACTTTGAAAGTATTCCAATTTCGCTGGGATACTGGTCTTTTTACCAGAAGGTTGCCGGTTTAAATCTTGGACTTTGCACCCTTGCTTGGCCAATGTGCATAACCTGTTTGAAAAAGTAAGTATTTGATTATATAAATGAATAATGTTAAAAATGTAAGATGTTGAGGTTTCCCCTCATTAAACAAGTAAAGACACATGCGATTTGATTGATGCCCCCTGTAATGTTTTCAGTACTCAAATACACAGCCCTACCATCTCTCCAATGAGAGATTATATTGGTGTGTTTTGTCCTATAGATTCATTGGTGAGGAGTCTTCTGCTGCTGGGGAAAGATGCATTCTAACAGACAGCCCCACCTGGATAATTGATCCAATTGATGGAACCTGTAATTTTGTCCACAGGTACAGCATGGAATTTCTGTGTGAATTATTGCCTTGACAGTTATATTGCCATTGCATGTGTTTTGCATGGTTATTAAATATATTATGAAAGGTTGCATGGTAATTTAAAGGTAATATTTCATATTTTGCTACATGATAGTACATTTGTAATTCCAGTGATTCAGCTAGCCAGCTGCAAACCTGAAAAGGGATAGAATAAATGATAAAATGGTTGTGTTGGAATATGTGTGATGTGGATGTGATCATACGCTCACAAGGCTATTAGACTGTCATTGTGAAGGCAGGTTTATCCGTTTTATTTCATTCTTATATTCTTATAGATCTAGGGGGAATCATTTTTACATGACTGCATAAATACTGGGTTTTATTTGTCAGATTTGTTTTTCCTGGTTTTATTTCAGTATTTAGCTTTGTTTGTGTTTGTTCATGGCATGACCTCATTGAAAGCAATGTGTTTAATCTCGTGGTTTTACTCCTGAACCAAATTTATAAATAAATAAATAAATTATTTAAACATATTGTAGTATCCACACCAAAGTGCTGTCAGTAACAAATAACACATTCAGAGTAGCCCACCCATTTCATGTGTGAATGTTCAATGGAGATGCATTTTTCAAGCTTGTTCCACACAAATCCTATTCACATTAATAGAAAAGCTTGTACGTGTATGGCCCTTATGGAAACCAACCCGTATGGGACACTGATATTTTGCTTTTGTTTGTAGTTTTCCCATGGTGGCTGTAAGCATTGGATTTGCTGTGAGAAAAGAGGTAAATTCACCTTCGTAAAACTGCTACGGGGCCTATTTGTTTTAGCTCTTGCCACTGCGTGTATTGATAAACCCAAATTACATTTCACCAACAGCGTGTTTACAGAATTGGCGACTGACAGAGTTTGCCTGTTTGGCTCAGTGCAATGCTGCCATGCTAATCGGACGCATGTGCATACCAGAATGTATTTTCTTGTCTAAGTGAATAAGCAAAAAAAACAAAAGATATTCATGGAGTATGCCTAACTATCATGTATTAAGATGGCTAAGGATGCCTAAAAGAGGCATGTGCTGTAGTGTATTTGCATGTTACTTATGAAGTTGTTACCCTGTTTTCCTATTGAACTCATACTAAAAAGAAATGCACGAAAATAATGTGGTGTGTTGTAACTAAGTCTCTAAAGTAGAACTTGGCCACAGCTCGAACATTAATGTGAAATGTCAATAGCTTTATTTAAATTCGTAAGTATGTGTAATTCTCTGATTAATAACAGATTAATAAACTATTTGATTTCATCGCCTACTGATTTCAAAATAAATCAGACCCACTGGTAACGGTCTCAGAGAGACAGAAAAGGAAACCAGGACGAGAGACAGCAAGTGCAAAAGAGAAAGCAAATTTCTAACAAAAGGAAACTCTAACGCAACTAAAGGCAAGTCCCGCATTACTTTAGAGCAAAGCTTTAAAGTGATGTGGTTGCCTAAAACCTATACCTTACCGGCTCTGTGGCAAGAACGATAATGACACAGAAGCGCCAAGACAGGATGACGCAGTGCTTAAAAAGCCGGAAGAACACCTGAGCAGGTGTGCTCACTAAGTACAGGGACAAAGGAAAAACACGGCAGGAGCGCCGTGCTGCGGAATGGTAGGTGAAGTCCGCAGCATGAGGGCAGACGAGCTGCAAAACCATGACACTGGTAATGTGTTTTTTATGCTGGTGTTTGAATGGGGGCTGTTTGTCTTCAGCACATAATCCATCTTTAATTGTTTCATCTTCTTTGATGTGCATATTACCAGATATTTGTGTCTTTCTGTATAACACTTCACATTCTCCAGAGTTGGTTCTCTTCTTTGTTGTAACTCCATTACATCAATGATAAATTGGATTTTCTTGCTTTAGTCTCCTCATTTGTTTCATTTCTTTTACTTGTAGCTTGAATTTGGCGTCATATACCATTGTTTTGAAGAGACCTTATACACTGCTATGAAAGGCCATGGAGCCTTTTGCAATGGTCTAAGGCTTCAGGTATCAAAGGAAAAAGGTTAGTGTAGATTTTTTTGAGCCAATTGTCATATTATTAGAACTGTGTCAAGAGAAAGCTGTTTATAGTTTTGGTTTTTTTGTTCCTGTGTGCAATGAAATCATCATATTTCCCATATATTATTATATAATTTTCAAAGTAGTTTTTGAATATTTACCAAGCAGATAGTAAACAAATTTATTGTATTTGTATACCACTTAAGGTAAACTGTGAGTAAACTATAGGAAATTATAACATTTAAACTTAATATTAATGAAAATATAATATTCTGCAGAATTAACATTTTAGGATTATATTTTGAAGTAGTCATGCTTGCTCAAGACAAAAGACCAGTATGGCATAGCTCTTGCTTGCCCTCTACTGACTGTGCTTGCTCACTGCTTGTTGGCTGCATTGCTGTAGTTGATAGGCTTGTTTGAAATGCAAAAGCTAAGACATTTTGCATGTTTGCTGGAAAGAGGAGATTGTGCCTTAATGTTAAATAATATATAAATGACTGTATTTTCTCAATATTACTACTGCATTTCTCTGTATGAGGGGATATGTTGTGCATTGCTATCAATAATTGATTGTGTCATACTTAAATTTTAAAATGTTCTGTTGAAATAGAGTAGCATTGTTCTATATTATATACACATACTAATTTGATTAGTTTGAATTTCATTAGTGGTCAGAATTAATCTCAAATTAAGGTTCATAAGGCTTTGTGAAAATGAAGAATTGTCTTCATGACAGACTTGCTGTTGTTTCAGAAATTTATAACTTCTGCCCGGTTTTTATAGATGTGTCCAAGGCCCTTATTTTAACAGAAATCGGAGCCAAGAGAGACCCCAAAACACTCAAGATCTTTTCAGGGAACATCGAGAAGTTTCTGAGTGCACCCACTCATGGGTAAGACCATCCAATCACATGCAGAGAACAAGGAGCCTAAGGTCAGAAACAGACCTTAAGTATGCTGTGGTGGAAATCCTCGTCTCTCACAAATAACGGGGTCAGTGTGCAAGGTTAGGCTGGGTCAATGTGCAGGGGTAGACTGGGTGAGTGTGCAAGGTTAGACTGGGTCAGTGTGCAAGGTTAGATTGGGAGAGTGTGCAAGGTTAGACTAGGTCAGTGTGCAGGGGTAGACTGAGTGAGTGTGCAAGGGTAGACTGGGTGAGTGTGCAGGGTTAGACTGGGTGAGTGTGCAAGGTTAGATTGGGTGAGTGTGCAAGGTTAGACTGGGTGAGTGTGCAAGGTTAGACTGGGTCAGTGTGCAGGGGTAGACTGGGTGAGTGTGCAAGGTTAGACTGGGTGAGTGTGCAGGGTTAGACTGGATCAGTGTGAAGGGTTAGATTGGGTGAGTGTGCAGGGTTAGATTGGGTGAGTGTGCAGGGTTAGATTGGGTGAGTGTGCAAGGTTAGACTGGGTGAGTGTGCAAGGTTAGACTGGGTCAGTGTGCAGGGTTAGGTTGGGTCAATGTGCAGGGGTAGACTGGGTGAGTGTGCAAGGTTAGACTGGGTGAGTGTGCAGGGTTAGACTGGGTGAGTGTGCAAGGTTAGACTGGGTCAGTGTGCAGGGTTAGACTGGGTGAGTGTGCAAGGTTAGATTGGGTGAGTAAGGTTAGGCTGGGTGAGTGCAAGGTTAGACTGGGTGAGTGTGCAAGGTTAGACTGGGTCAGTGTGCAGGGTTAGACTGGGTGAGTGTGCAAGGTTAGATTGGGTGAGTGTGTAAGGTTAGGCTGGGTGAGTGTGCAAGGTTAGATTGGGTGAGTGTGGCTCTTCTAAGCTCTTTCTTGTCTCACAGGGTCCGGATAATTGGTAGCTCCACACTGGCGCTGTGTTACATAGCCACTGGAGCCGCTAATGCCTATTACCAGTACGGACTGCATTGCTGGGACATAGCAGCAGCTGCGGTCATCATCCGGGAAGCTGGGGGAGTGGTGATTGACACCTCAGGTGGATTTTATCAGAACAGGGTTAAAAATGTTTTAATCAAATGAAGAGCTTGTTGATGTAAGAATTAATATAAATCTACCCATAACAGGCAGCTGCAACATACAGCTGTTGGTTTGAAGTGCATTGACTGTGGGCCATAGTTTTAATCCTGATTGAGGTACTTCCATATACCCTTAAAATACCTTATCTCAGCTGCTCAGGGCATTTACACACATGTCCATGAACAGGATATGTGTAATTATAATAAATAAATCAGCAGTGCTCATTAATCACCATGGACCTGGTTGCATAATCAAACATTTTAAATGGTAAATGTAGTTTACATTTACCATGTTTTTTTCTAGGTCATCATCATGCACCTACATTAGATACATGAGTATGCAGCAGAATTCAAAGCGCATTTTCAGCTAATGGTACATGAAGTTTAATGATACCTGTCTAACCCTTTAAGGGCAGAATGTTTTGCTCTTGTTAGAGGGCTTTAGTGCTGGCCTCTCTTACCCATTGCCCATGCTAGTTGGTACAAAGAGGCACTGTTGGGACGGTGCAAGCTAAATATCATGTGGTTGGCTGTTATCCACCATTCAGTGATGGGGATTTTAAGAGAACACGGGCTCTCTGAGAGCAGCAAAACTACTGGCTCTTGAGAGAATAATTTTTTCAGCTTTGCTGCCATAGCCTTCAGGACCACCAGGATTATCGGTGTGTTTTTTCCATTAACGGAGGTCTCGGGAGGGAAAAAAGGGTGGATGGTTTTGCTTCTTCATGCTGCTTTTTTGTGGTGAGAGAGGTTTAGCATGTGACCCTGATAAATGTGCTTTTCGTGTTCTCGTCCCAGGGGGCCCCCTCGACCTCATGTCCCGCCGAGTCATTGCGGCGGGGTCCCAGGTGATCGCCACTTACATCGTCCAACAGCTGGAGCCAATCGACTACGAGCGGGACGACCACGACCATGATGCCCAAGTGACATCATTATAGACTGAGCGCAGCCTCGGAGACCAGTTCCCTGTCGCTCATTCTCAGCCTCTTACCTGAGAATCTGAGCAGTCAGTCCTGTACCAAAACCTGTGTCCTCATGCACAAATCTACTGTATTTTAGGAGAATACTACTGCACCTACTTGTTGAACTGCATTTTGAGAAAAATAATACTTTCCTTTTCTATGGAAAAATGTAGTCAATCCATAACATATTCATATGCACAACGTTGTGTCTCACTAAATTAGTGGAATGGATTAATGATATGTTTGTGTAATGCTTCCCTAAGAATGGGAAGTCATTCTGTCCCTCTGAGCTGACTTTGATTTCAAGCCTCAAAACTCAGCAATGAAGCTGGGAGAGAATATTACAGATCTTCATTGATTTATTTTAGATCAATACACACACACACACACACACTAATACACACACACTGTACATACATACATTTTTATTAGCATAATGAAATTGAGTGGGAAATTTGGGATTTTTCAAACGGAGCTGTATTTAGTCATAATCTGGAATGGAACTTAATTTGGAACACATCTTTTTTTTTAAACGTATTTGTTTTGTTACATAAAGTTGCGATTTTGTTCTTGCATAAGGTATATTGTGTTGGCTTTTAAGAGACAAGTAGGCTATTTCAGCATACTAATTGATTAGGATTATTGAAAAAAACAGTAGAAACACAATATGAGTTTTATATTGGTGCTTGTTCTACATTGTTATAAGACGAAAAGTTTCTAGGTGTCTCTAAATTTAATATAACTGCAAAATGTGAAAACTGGATAATAATCAGTACTATATTTAGTGATGCCATTGCATTGGTTTTGAAATTTCCAACAAAATATCTTTGTAATTATTTATTTTTACTTTTACTTTAGTTTACTTTTGTCATAGAAGTGTATTAAAAAATTCTGAATGAGGTGTAATTGTAAAGTCTGTTTTAAGGATTTTTCTGAAGATAAAAATATACTGATGGGTATAATTGATCATTTATTTTTTAAAAATAGAAAACAAAATGTAAAAGAATCTCCACCCATGCATCGTACACTCTTACATTCCCTCCCAAAATAAAAATTAATATATACAAATTTTTATTATTTAACAAATTATTCTAAAAAGTTAAATGCAATTAATAAATATTAATATTCTGTGATCTTAAAAAATTATTTAATTTTTAAAATGGGTAATAATACTAATATAAAAAATTTAAATGTTTGTAACCATAAGTGTCACGAGTTGGAAGTGCAACTATTATATTATACTCTATTCATCAGTCTTTTATACTCTATTCATCTTCTCTTTGATGAAACCAAGATAACAAACACATGGTTTTGCAGAGCTCATCTTTTATACTCTTATAAAGCTGGGTTGGGTTTTTACTCTTTGGTTCTAAACTCCACCTAGAGAAATAGTGGTATTGTATTCCAACAGTGGTGCGTGTTGCTAACACCATCAACATCATCCTTGGCACTAAAGGCATTACTTGTATTAAATTATGTAAATGTATATTTTTTTCTGATTGCTGAACCATCAAAAAGAATCCATGGAAATGTATCTTTATCATCGGTCGGGTAATCTGTCCCACAAGGACCCTCTCTGTATGCAGCCTAATTAAATTTCAAATAGCGAAAGTTCATTAGTATCCCAATGAACACAATTCAAGGCACAGATGTAGCCCCTCCCCCCCATAAATCAAGGTTGCCTGACAGTGGTCTAGATTACCATATTGATATCTCTTTGGATGATTGAGGATAGTCCCTGAAAAAAATTATCAGCATTACTGCATGCAAAATACAATTTTTAAAAAATGTTTATGTAAATAGAGCAAGTAAATTTTTGTTCGAAGTCAATCAGAATTTTTAAATTAACCTAAAAGTACCTACCAGCCGCACCCTAAGTCGGTGACCCTTAGCCTACATTTTTACAAACCACAATCAGTGCCTTTCAAAGTGTCATTGAGCATTATGTTAATGAGTCTGAGGAGGATTACTGGCAGCAGCACCAAAGGGAAAGCCGGATAAACGAACAAGGAAAATGCATTTTATCAACCTGTAATTGGTTTGTATGAAAATAGACTTAGGGGCCTTATATAAAATGCTAAAAGCAATTGGGCTCAACTACCTTTCCCTGAAAGGGAAGTTTGAATTTGAAAGCACTTCAAAACAATGAGACGGAGGCAAGACCACAAATACTTTGGTGGCTATATTCAAGGAAATATTCATTGTTTTATGGAAATAAAATAGTACAACTCCGTGTGTTTCTGCAGTTATATTTTTATATAGTCTCAATCCAACATCTCTTGGTGTTTAAAAATTACCTGCAGTTTTGGTAATAATAAATAAATGGTAAAGGTAATGGTAATGGTAAATAAATTCTGAATTGTTAATCCACGGAAACATGCAGGCTACTTGGCTATTATAATGTCTTGAATCAATAAAATGTGTTTTAATATTTACTAAAGACAGTAACTAAAGAACAACATTTATCTTCATACTTGTGTGGAGGTTCACAACAAGCTCCCAAGAAAACATTCTATGAAATGAAAACAGATCAAATCATCTTTGGATAAAATAAATTTTTATGGAAGTATCTAGTATTATGCTGTACAAGCGGTGTGTTGTAAAGTAATAGCTTTGTCCTTCTGGTCTTGCCTTTTGGCAATGCTATATGATTTCTATATGATAATCAGATTATTCATGGATAGTCATGAAACTTAAAGGAAATGGTTCATTTTCTTAAAAAATATACTTTCAGTTTTAGTGTATGTTTTCCATTGGCCCAGGCAGTTTTTGTGTGCAGTCAAGGATATATTTAATATATTTACAGAGGCGGTTTCTGATGACATGCCAGCTTTACATTGGCTGGCATAGCGGCCATCCCAGGTTTGTGGTTTAAAGCAAAAAAAACACACTTCCTGTAACTCCAAAGCAACTTGTAGTGACATTATGCCTGCTGAGGCTATACAATACAGTACATATGAGCAGTTTGATTTTATATTCATGATTATAAACATAAAATTCATTATGCCGGTATTTATTTTCCTCTCTGCTCCCAGTGCCAGAGAGGCATGGCTTAGATGCAGCTGGCCTGAGCATGGGGTAGTCTAAAGCACTGCCTGAATGAAAGCACTCACTATGAAACAAGAGTTGCAGTTACATTGCTTAACCTTATTTTTTCAAGCTCAAATTTAAGGATGAGGAGTTGCTGCAGATATAGAGGCTAGGTCAGAGAGAGACGATAAAGTGGCAAGCTAACATCCCGCTTGAGGACAACAAGACACCTTTACAATAGATCCGGATTCTTTAAAGGTTGGTGAAAGTGACAAGAAGACCATTTCATCATTTTTTCCCCCAAGAGTTGGAATTACTCAAGCACAAACCAACCATGTTCAGTCCTGCGGATTTGTGGTTGCTTTGAGGCCTTCTCTCATTCAGTAATTTTCTTCTCTCCACATGTATTATTGTTGATACAGGAAGCCGTGCCACTTCTTTCATTGAGCGAAGCAGTCACAGGCTGCATGCGTCATACAAAATAGTTCCAACTACAGCCATCTTCAGTTCCTGTTTGTGTCTGGGATGTTTTATCTCCAGTCTTGTCTTCAGCAAGTGAAATACATGTTCAATTGGATTCAGGACAGGTGATTGACTTTGCCAGTCAAGAACATTCCACTTTTTTGCCCTGAGAAACTCCTTGGTTGCTTTAGCAGTATGTTTGGGGTCATTGTCAATTGTCCTTTCTTCCTCCACACTTTCTTGTTTCCATCACTTTTGTACATGTTAATACTTGTCTCATCGGTCCATAACATAACTTTGTTGTACTCTTTAGCAAACTCTGTTTGTGTTGTTCTTGAGGCTTACCAGTGGTTTACATCTTGCGGTCGAAGTTATGCTGGTGTAGTCTACGCTTTATGGTAGTCTTTGACAGATCTATATGTCTACATCCTGGAGAGTGCTCTTGGTCTGTTCAACAGTTGAAAAGTGGTTTTTCTTCACAATTGAAAGTATTCTATGGTCATCCACTACCGTGGTCTTACGTGGTCTACCATGTCGTTTGTTATTGCTGAGCTCACGTGTCTGGTCTTTCTTCTCAACAATGCATCAAACAGTTGATTTTGACGCCCAATGTTTTAGATGTTTTAGATATGTCTCTAAATAGATATGATTTTCAGCCTCAAGATGGCCTACTTTACTGCCACTGCCACTTATTTGGTCCTCATGTTCAGAGACAACAGCAACAGACTGAAAATTCCTCACCTAGAATCAACTCTCTTTTCTTAGCTTTCTTCTGGATGAAATTATGATGCAAAGACACACAGCTGGCCAAGAAACATTTGAGCAGCCAATTGTGCAATTACTTTGTCTCCCCTAAAATGGGGGGACTACGTATAAAAAGGGTTGTAATTCATACAAGGATTACTCAATATGGCAGAAGCTGGCAGGCCATTATAAGCATCTGTCTAAAATATCCTTCAATGCCCAAAAAAAATGAATTGAAATCACACACAAAAACTATAATAATATTAAAAACTGTCACTTTAATTCACAGCTGATTGGTTTATTGGAACACAAGTTTATACACAGTAGGTCTTATTTGACCAGACAAAAAAACTCATAGACAATTTGCCAGACATAGCTCTCTCTTTGAAGCTTTAATTTGAACACAAAATAGTATATGGTTGAGTAGGTGGTGTTTCAGTTTTCAAACCCTAAAACTACTGATATTGCTACAAACCTTTTGGTTTCTATGCTCACATGTATGTGTATAGACAAGTTGTGAAGGGACTGAAAAGTTTGACATTAAGTCTAAGATGAGAAATAATGGTGTCTTTCAGTGCTGAAGCCTATTGTCTACCCCCTGTAACTAAATGTTAATACTAAAAGCATACAGGCAGTATGTAAAATCTATCATATTGGCATATATTGTGTGTGTGTGTGTGTGTGTGTGTGTGTGTATATGTACTGTATGTTCCTCTGTGTATATGCATGTGTTATTATGTGAATGAGTGCAGATGAAAGCTGAAAAGATTTAGATGATGATGACTGACAAAGCATTTAAGTGCAAGTAATATCTATCATTATTGGTGAACAAATTTAAGACGTGCTTTCATTAGACCCGAGGGTGCACAGCTATGTATTTCACAAATAATCAATAGCGAGGACAATATGCAGAGAATAGCCTAATTTACACATTGGAGTTAAACCAATGGTTTTTTTTGACAGAAATGATTGTAGTCAATTATTACAAGCATATTAAATATATGGCTTTCTGACAACAAAGGTGCTGCTGAATAGTGCTGTGCAGTTAATTAAAGAGACATGAATGCATTTTATTAAGGATTTTTTTTTTGATTGGTCCATTGATCAATATGATCACAAGGGGGGTCTGCTTTCATTTTGCTCCTGGTCCAGGAATTTGATGTTCTGGAGCATCCATTTTTGTGGTTGGTCTGAGGGCAAATTATACACCGTGAAGGGGTGGAAGAGTTCTGATGTGTTTCAGGGTGTTACTTCCCTGGTGCCCTATCTATCCCAAAGTTGAACGTCGCAACAGAAACACTGGCCCTGTGTCCACTGGAAGGCAGTTGTTTGGTTCAGATAAAATTAACTTCACCCATCAACAAATGGTAAGTCATACTTTTTGAAACGGATGTTGACGTCTTAATTTTCAGGATGATTTTATGCAGCGAAAACTTTTTCTTTCTTGATGAAAATATGCTGCAACATTTGAAAAAAAACTTTTTAAATGGGGTTTAACCATCTAAAATAACATAAAATGTTTTGAAGTCAAAAAATATTTGAGCTAAACTGGCACAAACTGACACATGAGATTCAGCCCAAACTGATAATTGCTTCTGTAAATATGGTCTAATAAAATCCAAAAGATAATGTGGAAAATATCAAGGCTGGCAGGAGCATAATAACAAATAATGTATAGTAAAACAATTCAGCATAGGAAACACACAATCACACAATATGTGCACTGTTAACAATCCAAGTAAACATGCATGGATTGATTACAAAGCTATTTGTGTAGAGTTAATTTAGGCACCATCCCTTTTACATCTGAAATTTTTCAAGTCATAAAATCAATTAAATCTTTCTATAAAGAACTCTTTTTAACTTTAAAAAAAAAAAAAGGTTTGGACAGTTATGGTCAACACCGAAAATGTGTATGGACAAGCTGTGAAGCCATTTAGTCTCATGTAAAAATGTTATTGTCTTTCTGTGCTGAACCCAGTTTAGAACACAAAATAGATACTTTTGTCTCATTGAATTAGTATTTTCACATCAAAAAATTTATATTTTGCTGTCATAAAAAGTTGAGCGTAAGTCGCGTGACTTCAACCTGGACTTAAATACCCATAAAGTATTATCTTGTTCAATATGCCTTTTTTTTGAAAAACAACAAAAATAAATGTTATTGAAAGCAGAACTTACATATGCCACACAAACTTTTATGTTGGCTGGACACTGGTTAGCTTAATAAACTTTTCAGAGCAAGGTTTACATAGGAAACAAAGACACATTTTAAAAACATGCATTCAGGGTTGAGCCAACTGCCAAAATGTATAACTGCAAAGTTTATTATGTCTTCAGGCGTATTAACCAGCGGGGCTTCGGCTTTTCTACGCTGCTTGTTTTGCAGACTCTGACCTTCTCGGATGAGTAATTTTAATTCTGAACTTCCACCAAACTATTTTAAATCGAGCTGCATGGCAGTAATATTGTTTTGTTTGTACATTGATGAAAGAATGGCCTCAATGAAATTTCCCTATGTCTTGCAGATGCTAGTTCAAAGGCTTCATAATGTTCGGCAGATGTTTCGGATAGTAATGAGGACAAAGACTAGGACCTCGGTGTGTACAAATTAGACTGAGAGCCAGACGAAGACTGGCAGGGACAAATAAGTCAATTTCACTGTATAGGTACTTAATACTCTGTCTGTCCTGATTTTCTATCACCTTCCATTACATCATACTTCATTAAATCATTACTGCTAAAGTAGTCAATTGTTTGACATGCGACCAGTAGTGAATTGCTAAACCCATTGATGAACCCATTGACCCTAACAGTCTTATACGAGAATAACAGAAAAAGTGTATTATTTATTTATTTTTGATTGATTGATTGATTAATTGATTGATTGATTGATTGATTGGATGATGCATTATCCAGAGGTGACCGTGCCAATATTGGAAGAAAAATGAAAAGTGTGTTCAGCTGATACAAAACAGCCCTTGTGCAGTAAATAAACATGCACATAAACAGAAGCAGCCCGTGAAGGCAGAGCTGAGACACAGGCATGCTGCAGAGGCTGAAGACAAGCTAAGCTGTAGTATTCTGAGCAGGTTTAAGCTTCTGGTGTCACAGGGATGGAGGCAAGCCAACAGGAGCCCAGCAGGGTATTACAAGGACCTGGACCAGGTGCTGGGATTTGTAGGTCATGATTGTCAATATGGCCAAGAAAAAATGGCAATATTCAGGTGACAGAGGCATTACTCTCCGTGTGAGAACAAGAGCCTGTGATCCAGGCTAATACTGTGGTTCTCTGCGGTTTGGAAGGGGACAGAGGCATTATCCTCCATGTGAGAACAAGAGCCTGTGATCCAGGCTAATACTGTGGTTCTCTGCGGTTTGGAAGGGGACAGAGGCATTATTCTCCCTGTGAGAACAAGAGCCTGTGATCCAGGCTAATACTGTGGTTCTCTGCGGTTTGGAAGGGGACAGAGGCACTATTCTCCCTGTGAGAACAAGAGCCTGTGATCCAGGCTAATACTGTGGTTCTCTGCGGTTTGGAAGGGGACAGAGGCACTATTCTCCCTGTGAGAACAAGAGCCTGTGATCCAGGCTAATACTGTGGTTCTCTGCGGTTTGGAAGGGGACAGAGGTATTATCCTCCGTGTGAGAACAAGAGCCTGTGATCCAGGCTAATACTGTGGTTCTCTGCGGTTTGGAAGGGGACAGAGGCATTATTCTCCCTGTGAGAACAAGAGCCTGTGATCCAGGCTAATACTGTGGTTCTCTGCGGTTTGGAAGGGGACAGAGGCACTATTCTCCCTGTGAGAACAAGAGCCTGTGATCCAGGCTAATACTGTGGTTCTCTGCAGTTTGGAAGGGGACAGAGGCATTATTCTCCCTGTGAGAACAAGAGCCTGTGATCCAGGCTAATACTGTGGTTCTCTGCGGTTTGGAAGGGGTCAGAGCAGAACTGTCAAAAGTTATTCAGAAATCTTCAACAGACAAGGATTTAGCTGGCAAGTGCAGTACATCTGCCTTGAAGATATCACGTTTAATTAGTAACATGCACAGACATGCGCCTGTCTGGAAAAGTAAGTAAGAAGTATCTAGTGCCATAAATAACCACTCACAGCATTACTGTGTCTGTAAGAATTAATTTTCATAGTGCTATGGCTATATGTTGCAGTATACAGTATATGCTCATTCTTACAAATGTTTAATGTGATACATTATTTTTATTGGTTGTCGAGCTTATTTGGATTCCTGACTGAGGAGTATTGAGAACATGCGATGATAATTATAGAATGACAGAAAAAATTTTAACTGGAAAAGAGTCAAATGTGGCTTAGAATTGTCACTTTGTGGTCTGTCAAAAAGTACTGGATTCTACATTTAATATGACTATAAAGTCTATTTGTGTTTTAGAATTGTCACTTTGTGGTCTGTCAAAAAGTACTGGATTCTACATTTAATATGACTGAAAATGTATTTGTCAGCTTTCCTTAATATGGTGTACTTTTTAAGACTGTTTGTCCTAAGTTATTTTTATCTGAAAAATGTTAAATGTTTGCTATCCAATGGCAGAGTACAATGATGATTCATCATACACCCACAGAGCTCTACTCAGCATGTGATAATGCACACAATGGGATTTGTGACAAGGGAGCAGCACTACGACAAAAGAGATCAACATTTGTATTAATAATAATTATTGCGCATCAGAATAGAAATGATCTGTCCAGAGATATTAAATTAGCTCTATTTTTTTATTTTATGTCTGTGATTTGCTTGCTCCGCATCCTGCAGATATTTTGAAACAGACAAACATAGATTGTCTTTGATGGGAGGAAATAACATGTCACCCACCCCCCCCAACATCATCATGGAGGTAGATAATGACGGGGTCCATCAATCCTTCAGTTTTACTGCTTCTGTAATATGCATCCCCTGAACCATGTCATAGGCTGATGATGTTTGGTTTTTATGGATGTGAATACACACTGCAGGTACCGTTGTATGGAAAAGACAGTGTGGAAATCTTTTCAATCACCAGAAAATTCAAGACTATGCCATTAAGGACATTCCACCGAGCACTTAATTACCACCTATAGTGGCATGTTAGACAAAGATCTACAGCCAGATGAACAGTCCTTTCACTGCCGGCTCAATATTTCTGGGAATTTGACTTTGAATGATAGAATAATTTGAGCATGTAGTCACTTACACCTTTGTTCAAGGAAATATTCGAGTTATGTTGCCTAGATATACGATATAAATATTAAATATTATTCTACAAAGCCAGTCTTGCAGACATATCCCCAGGCTATAGAACGCATTGTTTATTCTGGCATTGTATGTAATATCATATTCCAGAAAATGATCGCTACATCTAATGCTATTAATAGCTCTTGTCATCACACATGCGCTCTCACACAAATAGTACGTTGGACCGCCAGCTGGGGGGATGTTATGATATGAGAGTCAAAACTAATTAAGATGCTAATTTAGTCACTCCACTCCAATAATTACTCCACAAAGTCATTAAAAATATTCCCAGGTAAAGCAACAGGTTGTACTTAAAGACCAATTTGCTCACATGACTACTATTAGCATGCCAGAAATATTGTCACACTTACGTTATCGTGTACATCTATAAGTTCTACTTCAACAAGCCATGTATTAAATGCTATTCATGTGTCCCTGGTAATAACGGACAAGTATTAGCACAATGTTGTGTCCAGGTCTCCAGTCCAATTAACAGAACATAGAATAAAAACCTTTTGACTGCTTGTCACAAACTGCTAACTTCTCAGCACGTTGCTTCGCCATGAGTCCTGTTCCTTTAGTGACACAAATTACATATGGGCTTATTTATGGCTGATTGCATTTTATTTCATAACATACCACATTTTACATAATTATAAAAATGTGAATAAGGAAAAGCAATATTGTCCATAATAGGTGACTTAAATAAATTGATTTAGGGCTTGTTAAATGAAAGGATATGGGATATGGTTGGACAGAAACTATTTACAGTGGTTTAATATGCAAAACCAAATAAATGCCTCAACCCTTGGGCACTTCTCACAACTACTACAGGCAAATAGTAGCTCAAGATATTACAGCACTCAGGTGAGCTCTGCGCTGCTAAATTTCAAGTTGTAGTTTTATGTTTTAAACGAGTTTGAATAAACATTTTATATCCAAATCTTGTGTCAGCCTCTGCTGCACTTTGATTGTGAGTGCATGGGGATGCATTGCAATATTGAAATAAACAAATAAAATGTAACAAATTTCAATTTTTTGGAAAATTAAATGCCAGAATCAAAAAGAAAGATTCTATAATATTGTTGGTAACGCTGAAATAAATATGCACGGACATTTTTATGATTTTACGAGTTATTCTACGGCATAGTCAACTCTAGTAAAACTGCTTACAATCGGTAGATGGCGCCGTAACATTATTCCTCACAGAACAATGATCACTGACTCGAATTCTTCACACCAAACTCAAAAGCCATGCCTTGAGCAGCTGTCAAAAATAAAAGTACCTGCCTCAATGGATGCTCTTCAACCCTGATTTATCTATTTCTTATATATATATATATCACCAAGGTAGCATTAAATTGATCAAAAAATACAGTCAAGACATTGATAATTACAAACTACTATTTCTATTTCATTATATTTCTACTTTAGCAATTGTAGCCATTTTTACACATAATACAAGATATCAATTTTAATAAAGTCATCACATTTAATATTTGCTTGCATATTTTTTGCTTGCCATGACTTTCTGAAGTCTGTGACCCAACAACATCAAAAAACCTTTAATATCTTATTTTCTGATACTCTTTTGCAAGCGATACTACAACCTCTCTGCATTTTAATGGATCTCTATGGGAATTGGGGGGACTTGATTAAGCTGTAAATTACACAGGAATAGTATGGAACACATGGTTGGCACACATTTAGTCTGATATGCAGTATATATGGATCATTTTCCTATTGAAAAATAAATCAGGAGGAACCACCCTTAAAGTGATCCATCCATATCTACTGCATATCTGGTAGCAGAGTGATGGTTTGAGGCTTGTTTGATACCTCCGACCCTTGATGACTGAGTATAACTTTATTGATTTGCAGTGACCCTTCCCTCTAAAGGGACAAGGGGACCCAAACCATGCCAGAAAAATGCCCCCCACAGCATAACAGAGCCACCGGACCACCTCACTATAGAGGTTTTTTCTATAATTTGTCACCCCTCTGTATATACAGTGCACTCCAAAAGTGTTTGGACAGTGACACATTTTTTGTTGTTTTGGCTCTGGAACAGTCACTATGAATTTTCAGCATTCAGCTTGCAGACTTTCAGTTTTAGTTTGAGAGTTTTTACATCCGTATTGGCCTATCGGGTGAACCATGTAGCAATTGTAGCCATTTTTACACACCCCACCCCTCCCATTTTAGGGCACCAAATGTAATTGGACAAATTAACATAAACCTAAATACTGCATTCAGTTAACATTTTAAATATTGGAAAAATAAGTCAGGAGAAACAACCCTTAAGGTGATCCATCCATATCGACTGCATATCTGGTAGCTGAGTGATGGGTTGAGGCTCGTTTGATACCTCAGACCCTTGATGATTTACAGCCATTTAGCCAACCATGTGTTCCATACTATTCCCATGTAATTTACAGGTTAATCTAGTCCTCTACCCCAATTCCCATAGAGATCCATTAGAATGCAGAGAGGTTGTAGTATCGCTTGTAAGAGTACCAGAAAATAAGATATCAAGAGTCTGTTGATGTTGTTGGGTCACAGACATCAGGAAGTCATGGCATAGATATGCAAGAATATACAACCAAATATTAAATATAATTACTTCATTAAATTTTATGTTAATTTTTCCAATTACTTTTCGTCCTCTAAAATAGGAAAAACTATGTATAAAAAGGGCTACAATTGCTACACGGTTCACCCGATATGGATGTAAAAACTTTCAAATTAAAGCTGAAAGTCTGCACTTTAACCTCATCATCACAGTTCCATTTCAAATCCAATATTCTGGAGTACAAAACAACAAAATTTGTGTCACTGCCCGAATACTTTCTATCCCCACTGTATATATATAAAAATACCATATTAAGACTTTTCAGCAACTTTATTGCTGTTCTTCAATGAGCATTACATAAATTGAGTTATTACACTTTTGTTGAATTATAGCACTGTCTCTGGAATCTGGTCTCATCTGAATAAATACAAACGTTGTATTTGAAGCACCACAATTAAAAGATTTTTAGGCTGTTTTATGCAAAGTAGTAATCAAGACACCACATTTGCTTTGTAGCACAATAACTTTTTACTTTCTTATCTGAATTTTTATTCCTTATAATATTCGTTGCCAACAAATGAATCCAGACTAGAATCTGCCTGCGGGTTAGGTTACCTGACCCCAAAGGGAGAATTTGGAATGAGGTAGACGAGTCTGCGGCACACTCGGAGGAGGGGCAAAGCAATCCAGACACTTTCACCGCCCTCTACTGGTTCCACCTCCCGCTCCTTATTGGGGATCTATCTTCACTGTGGAGATTTTGCTCGGCTTCTGATTGGGTAAGCAATTTGTCATTTACAGGGTAGAACTGTGAAGTTTTCATTCAAGGAGCACAGAAAAGCCAGATGAAGTTTGAAGGCAGAGGTTACAGCTGTGTCATAGCGAGGAGTTGCTGTTTACTTCATGCGAAAGAATACCACGTTTTTCATCCGTGCGCTGTCCGAGGCCACTTCTTATCCAGAACTAATGCTGAACTTTGATATTTCGGGACTGGTTTCAGGATTATAGGCGGCAATTATGAATGAAGAAGTTAATCACCGTTTTTCTTTATTTTTGCTCTTTTGGGGCGAAGTGTCGATGAAATCACAGTTTGTCTGAGATTCGAAGATCATGACTCATTGTAACATCGGACATCGTGAATAATCAAAGCTTCATTTAAATATCTTGGGCAAATTGTACATGTTTGGCTTCATGTGCATGCCGTTTTTATTAAGAAACAATAGTTATTCAACAGATGTTCACAGTCTCTGATATGGGGTGTCGAATCTAACAAGGCAGAGGCGCTATTGTACGGAACCTGGACAGGGGGTGAAGGGGGCTTGAGTTCTCTACTTAGTGTAGAGGGTCTTTAGGTTATGGGTCAGCATGAACATTATCCTGGACTGGTGCGCCTCCAAGAACAGAATGTAACGTTGTACAACGTGGGCAATGCCCTCTTATCAGACACTTGGAAAGGGCTGGACTTGAAATTAACAATAGTTTAAGTTCTTGAGCGAGATCGCGTATATTTTAGAGACATTTCCTACATGTTCATCTTGATTAAAACAACTCCACGCAATGGCTTCCGAAGTTGTATGTGGACTGATCTTCAGATTAGTTCTCCCAGTGTGTCTAGCCGCAGGTAAGTAGTTGTTTTCTAGCCTATATAGCATGCCAGGTGAATATGTCAGGTTTAAGATAACGTAAATGTCTGCAGAAGTGTGACATTACAAATTGTGAGTTGCGCTAGCCTAATTAACAGTTTGGTCTATATACGTGCAATTATAGGCTACATGTCGTCTTATTCGACCGTTCCTGAATTATTATTATTATTAATAATAATAATAATAATAATAATAATATTTGTAGTAGTAGTAGCAGCAGCATGTATGTATGTAGCTATGTATGTATTCATATTGTGATGTTTAGGCTCGTAGCTAATAGCATTTTTTCTTTTGTAATTTACTTGAATGTAAATAATGTTTTTTTGTAAAACGGTATAGTAATAATAACGGTAAATGAATAATAAATGTATTAGAAAGCAAATGAAAAGTTTTAATTAAACACGTTGAGAACTGTTTGGAGCCTATCATAAATTTGCTTCATTCGACACTGTGTGCTTTGAGGCATACCACGAAGACATTGTAATGGCAAAAGGATTGTAGCCTACAGGTAATTAACATGGCAAATTTAAACGGTAAACTATTTCTCTTTTAAAAAAAAGATTTAGTCTGACAATAGTGCATTATAGCCTACCTGGCGGGATTTCTTCTCACAGCACATAGTTAGGTTCCATATGAGTCCAATAAAACTAAATTGGAGTTAACAGTGCTCTCGGTGTTAATTTTACACTGAACATTTTTGCTGTGCTACTTCATGTTATTATTATTATTATTATTATTATTATTATTATTAATAATAATAATTCCCTAGTTATCTTTTATGAATGAATTCCAATCAGTTAACATTTTTAATATCGACAGCAATATGATAATATTTAACATACTTTTAAACTAAATTCCTCTTTATTTCTGTTATTACGTGCATTACATGTTATTGTTACAATGTAATGCTGGTTATATGCTCTGACCTTTCTCCGTCTTTTACCACAGAATCCTGTGTGTGTACGGGGCAACTAGGTTTATGTTAAAGCGTCACCATTATTTTTATGTTTTAGAATCACGGATGAAGTTGTGATAGGTCTGGTTTATTTACAAGCTTATGTTTCGCTATCTTGTTTCCGAAGTGATAGTGATAGATTTACCACTCTCATAATCTTCCTCTCAGATACATTTCCTGAATTACATTAAAGGACGATGAAATATTATTTCTCTGGAAAATTCCGTCTGTGTAATTTTACGAAGAGTTAACAGGTTGTCAGGACAACTAGCTGTTGCTGATATGCAGCCGCGAAAATGATGGAATCCTGCAGTAATGGGTCTCTTTAATAATGCAGAGAGGCATTGGAAGCGGTTATTTACACTGTAGTCAGTGATGGCCGTCTTTAATGTTTAGTTGCGTGCTCACAGATGCTGTTGTGGACGTTATAAAGGAAGGATAGCAATTGTTGCGCCAATAGATAAACTTTAAAAAATTAGAACACATTTCTGGATAAGTTGTGTTAAACGGATGTAGTACATTTGATCAGTGTTGCCAAAGTTAGGTTCAGTGGCCTTCCAACATAAAAAAGTTACCACTTATAAAAGTTATGTACTATCTACCAATGTGATGCTTGTAAATAAAGTAAGCCACAGCTGAACAGAAATCGTGTATACATTCACAAACCACAGGCAGTCTACATGTGTTTGGCATATGCTTTTTCCTGTTGGATATACAAGAGTCACAATGAATCCATCCACTGCAGATGAGATGGAGGAACACTTCCTGTTTGGCTCTGTGTGTTTGGCCAAAGTCTACGATAATTAACGCTAGAAGGCAAAAACATTTTCATTACTATAAGGCCTGTTGACGTGTTTTGTAATGTTTCACCTGGGAGTGGAGGACCCACATGGTCACTGCCGGATGCACTGACACTTCTGTAGTTTCGTGTTAAGAACAGTTGAGGTGAAATGGACACTAATAATCGCAGTTTATTGATTTCCCAGTTCCAAATCATGTAAGCAGAGATGGCCTGTAACCATGATGCGAATGTGTTTTCCTGGTCAAATGTTTGGCAAATAATGTTTCGATGAACGAAGTAATCTAAATATGCCTTATATTGTTGTTGAGTTCTAGTTTTCATGTGTTTATACAATCATGTTGCAATCGTGATTCTCATGAAATTCGTAGAGCCTGTGTCATTCCTATTTTGTTTAATACTTAACAGTTTGGGTACAGTGTTACAATCCGCAATATTGTACACAGTGTATTGACCGTATAAACTCCTAGTTGTCATTCAGTTTGGTGTTTTGATGCCAGCAGTTGCATAGGGAAGCTTTTAGAGAGCTCTCCCAGGGGGAGGAGTTGTAATGACCAGGGAAATGCCGGCTTCCCCGCGTTGCAGGCAGGTTGAAGACGCAGATGACTCCAGTTAAGCGCTTTAGCCAGCTCTGCCGTGGCTCCCTGCAGTTCATTACAGCCTGTGCATTGTTTGGCATTTCCAACGCAAATGGGACTGTCTGGGCCATATCCTTTATCCAGCTGCAGCGAAAGTGCCCCACTACACACTATTCTACTGAACACGATGCATCTGTATTTAAAGCCACTGGTCACTGTTGGGTTTTTGGCAGTTTACATGATGGGACCACCTGATTGGTCTGTGTAAACTTGTTGTTACTCTAATGGAATTGAATGAACACTGATATTGATATTCCTGCAAGCCTCATAAGCCATGTTGGGTACTGTTAGGATCAGATTTAGGGTGTGTGCATGCATTGGACAGCTTTTCTTTTTTGTTGCCATTTAAGAAATTTGTGTGTATTTGCCTAAGAAGAGATTGTAACAGCTCCCATAGAATATTTACAAATCTTTCTAAAAAGGCTCCTCTTATAGTTTTATTCATATAGATATATATATAGATGTATATAATTGGTATTACTTTCTGGATTAGTACAACTTTGATAATAATGAAGTTTTCTGAGCTTTAGCACTTCACAATCAATTTGCAGAGCCAAGTGAGATAAAATTAACTGCAGTGAGGTCAAATTTGATCTTGAAGAAGAATGTGAACTTGATGAAGAACTGGGTATACAGGTGCAGCTCAAAAAATTAGAATATCGTGAAAAAGTTCAATATTTTTTGTCACTGAAACTCATGTATTATATAGATTCATTACACATAGAGTGAAATATTTCTTGAAGCCTTTATTTCTTGTAATTTTGATGATTATGGCTTACAGCTAATGAAAACCCAAATTCAGTGTCTCAGAAAATTAGAATATTACATAAGATCAATAAAAAAGGATATTTTAAACAGAAATGTCAGCCTTCTGAAAAGTATGTCCATTTCTATGCACTCAATACTTGGTTGGGGCTCCTTTTGCATGAATTACTGCATCAATGCGGCGTGGCATGGAGGCGATCAGCCTGTGGCACTGCTGAGGTGTAATGGAAGCCCAGGTTGCTTTGACAGCGGCCTTCAGGTCGTCTGCATTGTTGGGTCTGGTGTCTCTCATCTTCCTCTTGACAATACCCCATAGATTCTCTATGGGGTTCAGGTCAGGTGAGTTTGCTGGCCAATCAAGCACAGTAATACCATGGTCATTGAACCAGCTTTTGGTACTTTTGGCAGTGTGGGCAGGTGCCAAGTCCTGCTGGAAAATGAAATCAGCATCTCCATAAAGCTTGTCAGCAGAAGGAAGCATGAAGTGCTCTAAAATTTCCTGGTAGATGGCTGCGTTGACTGTGGACTTCAGAAAACACAGTGGACCAACACCAACAGATGACATGGCACCCCAAATCATCACTGACTGTGGAAACTTCACACTGGACTTCAAGCAACGTGGATTCTGTGCCTCTCCACTCTTCCTCCAGACTCTGGGACCTTGATTTCCAAATGAAATGCAAAATTTAGTTAATCTGAAAAGAGGACTTTGGACCACTGAGCAACAGTCCAGTTCTTTTTCTCCTTAGCCCAGGTAAGACGCTTCTGACGTTGTCTCTGGTTCAGGAGTGGCTTGACACAAGGAATGCGACATTTGTAGCCCATGTCCTGGATTTGTCTGTGCGTGGTGGCTCTTGATGCACTGACTCCAGCCTCAGTCCACTCCTTGTGAAGCTCCCCCAAATTCTTGAATGGATTTTGCTTGACAATCCTCTCAAGGCTGCGGTTATCCCTGTTGCTTGTGCACCTTTTCCTACCACACTTTTTCCTTCCACTCAACTTTCTATGAATATGCTTGGATACAGCACTTTGTGAACAACCAGCTTCTTTAGCAATGACCTTTTGTGGCTTACCCTCCTTGTGGAGGGTGTCAATGACTGTCCTCTGGACATCTGTCAAGTCAGCAGTCTTTCCCATGATTGTGTAGCCTACTGAACCAGACTGAGAGACCATTTAAAGGCTCAGGAAACCTTTGCAGGTGTTTTGAGTTAATTAGCTGATTAGAGTGTGACACCATGAGTTTCCAATATTGAACTTTTTCACAATATTCTAATTTTCTGAGACACTGAATTTGGGTTTTCATTAGCTGTAAGCCATAATCATCAAAATTACAAGAAATAAAGACTTTAAATATTTCACTCTATGTGCAATGAATCTATATAATATATGACTTTCACTTTCTGAAATGAGTGACAAAAAATATTGAACTTTTTCATGACATTCTAATTTTTTGAGCTGCACCTGTATATCTTATAGCCAATTCCATGTACTGCACAAAGAAAAGATAAATTGTTTGTCAAAGTGAGAAAATGCTGAAGATAAATTAAAAATAAATTAAAATTTAAGACATTTTAAACTGACATTTTTATAATCTGACACAGGTGTATGTATTTTAGAAATGCGCTCAAGCTTCTTTTCAATGGGACTGCGATGCACTTTGTTTTCAAATTCAGTAACAAATCATTTGTTTGTTGCTTGTTGAAATTGAGCAGTTTGAAAAATGTCAGAGTATTCCTGTTGTGGTGCTACCCTAGTTTGACTTCAAGATTCTATATTAAGAATAATGCATATTCTTATTAGGTTTAAGAGCTCCCAGCCTGAGTGTGTTCTGTATCCTTTCATGAAATTGGAGAAAAGAGCAGACAGGCTCAGTTTCTAGCCAGACTGACTGAATCAGTCAAGTAAAGGTTCTCTACTGTAAATCATCTGACGTAAGGTTTAAACAAACAGTACCGAGTCCATATGGCATTGGAATGCACCCCTATTTTGTTTGATGAAAGTTTGATGTGTAGTTTTTATTTTTGCATCCAACATGCAGCATAACCAGGCTATCATTATAACGAGGTTGTCAGGCTAACCAGCTGGACTATCAATATCTGGTGTCAGCTGAAGTAAATCTCTGCTTTGTAAGCAGTCCCAGGGGAGGATTAGAGGTCCCTTTAAAAAAAAAAGTGCAAAATGGATTCGGCGATAAATCTTAAGCTGTCAAGATGAGACGTTACCATCCCAGAACAGCTGGCTGCAGCTGCGCGGGAAAGCGGCGAGGTCTTTCGACGTGACGTCTCCTCGTACCTGTTCTGAGTGGAGTGTGTCACAGCAGGGAGGGCCGGCGATGTGGAGCAACGCGCGTCGCGTATAAGAGCGTGCAAAGCCAGCGGGATTGGCGGTGTATGTCAGAGAGGAATGTGTTATCAGCTGACTGCCTTCAGGGAGTCCCGCTGTGCCGGATAGACATGGTAGATACACGCATTGATACAGTGCGTCTACGAACACCTGATGTATTCTTGTGGAAGATATACAGTATGTGGCAGAGCTATACAGAGCGATGCAGTCTGAAGTATGATGATCACTGATGTGATATGGTAGTTAAAGGGATGTCAGCGTATCATCAGCAGCATTAAATATTCATATGTGAGGATATTGATGTATGGTTCTTCCGTATGGAAACGGACATTATGATCAATTAGAAACATGTAATGGTGTTTTTTTGAACTACAGTTAACTACATCTTTCCATGCTGTTAGCTTTTTTGCAGATGGTCTTGATTGATCTTGCACATTTGATTAAGCTTGATTCGATACATTATGCCATGATTGTTCACCACAGTTCTTCTTCTGTTCTTCCCTACTCAGACTGAAAGTATGTGTGTATTAATATGCCGTCGATGTAAAAGCGCAAACGATTGTGGTTTGGTGGATTCGCATGGTGTCTCTAAGTGCTCATCTCTTCCTCAATAACTAGCCATTTGCCAAAGGTTAGCCAGCAGTGGTTGAGGGGTTTCTGTCAAGCTTGCACAGTGTAGATGCTTTTCAGTATTTGTATCTTTAAATACTGTTTAGTAGACTATGTAATGTTGTTTTAAAATGAACATGCATGCACTGAAAACCATATAGCTTGTTTTAACCCAGCTCAAATGTTCTTGCATAACCTATACGGATCTGCTATTTGTTAAGTTATTAATGTAAAAATACATTTAACAGAGAAAATACAATTTTATAATGTTTTCAAATATTCGTTTCAGTGCAATGTGGAACTTCAGTCCATTGACAGTGTGATATAGTAGCTCTGATCTGGTTTTCGAAGTGATTCTGTTGCTGCGCATTTCCACTAATTCTCGGAAAGTAGTTTTTGCCTCGTTCATTAATAATGTAGTAGCAAGGGAGACAAATTTGCTTCCTGATATCGTAAACACACTTTTAATATTTCATGCCTTTTTACGTGGCAGCAAAGCGGAGTCATTTACAGGATCATACCCCAGTTACCAAAAGATTAATAAGCCAGCACTTTTCACCAGTCTGCTGCCGGAACATTGTGGTTTTGGAGATCAGAGACTGTTAGGTTTTAAAAATTTAAGTATAGTTCATAGTTTTGACATTTTTTATATTCTTAGAGATAAAAATTCTAAGGAAAACAATCTCTTTGACGGTGCATCTGTGCCAGCCAATATGGATCCATCTCACTAAGGCATAACACAAGCAGATGTTTTTTGAATGTAATCACCTCAAACAGGAATGTGAGTGATTGACCTGTTAAGTATTTATCTCTCTAATGCGGGGCATCCAGCTGAGGAGGTTTTCACGGCCCAACCACGCCTTGACACCTCACTCTCTTGTCTTATTCTCATTTTCAGACTTTTCTATAACCATCTCATCATGTCTCACTCATTGCCTACATATCCCCAGGATGTCTAACAGTCAAAATAGGTCAAAACCTGAAAATGGAAAAAAATGTAAGATTTTAGACCAGAAATTGGTGCTAAAAAATACATGGTGGTCCTGCATTCATTTGAATCCTTAGGTTGTAATGGTTGTCAGGATTACCTTTATGTCCGTGTTTGTGAGTGGAACTATTTAACAGAACTTGCTTTTACTGCATAAGCCTATTTGAAGGTAGTGCCCTTCTTCCAGTGTTTTACCTGTAAACGTCCAGGCGCTGGTATATCTGACTAACCTTGTAGCAGAATTGAACATTTTTGCAAGTGTTAGTAGAAAATAAATGTTGTTAGTGTGCTTTTTACATAGCAATGGCTAATTAAGTTCTAAAATGTAGTTTTGTACAGAACAACTATGGTGTTTAGTGAAATACACTGTCCAATACCTTGGGCAAGGTCATGTACAAACATTTTATATCTTTTATGGTGTCAATTCTAGTAGTGGCTATGGGTGCCTAACCAGCTAATTATGCTATTACTTACAGGAGCTATATTAATTTTACACTGATTTTACTGTAAAGTAAAGAAATCAAAACGGTACAGTACTCTCTATGTAAAAACAGTCAAATATGCCATTGTGGAATACCGTAATAGCAACTGTAGTACAGCTAAATGTAATTCTACTTCCTCTTGAGTGGTGGCACAGGCAAACAGTTTACTTGGATGATAAATCCAGCTTGCTTAATGTCCACAAATTGTGTTGTACAGCCATGGGGCTCTCAAATGGATTACTCTCTCCAGTGTACAGCCATGTTGACAATCTCAAAGAACATCTGCACATTATCGCGTGTTTATAGCTCTTTTCAAACAGTACAAAGAGTTTGGATTAATTATACTCTATATCCTTTTCTGCGATCCAGAAACCCAGATGCGCTCGATTATATTTAACCATTGGCAATAATATAAGCCTCAAACAGATTTTAAAATAGTGTACAGAAACTGGAGAAACGCACGTATTTGCACAGATCCACTCAGCATATGAGCTCAGAAGTATAGCTCCAGAGATAATTTTTTTCAAGCTTATCCGAAAAGAACGTATTCAGGTGAAGCATTAAGACATTCCAGTGAACGCCGTATCAGGATAGTTCTTCTGTAGCGTAGCGCGGAATACACTATAAATGTCTTTGATCGGATTTTCTTTTCTTTTCTTTTCTGGGGAGGGCGTGTGCTGTCTAAAACTACACACAGCACTGCCAAACATTAATCACTGCCAATATGTCTGTCTCCAAAGAGCTTTTTTATAACAATGCCACAGTGTGTTCTTTAAATGCTCAGATTGTTTGTTGGTCAAATAATTTATTTGGCTTTGATTTCTCAGCTTCTTGAGCTTTTCCTTTTCGTTTGCCGCTGATCTGCGAGACTTTTGAGAGTCGAGGTTTGGAAAATGGAGACAAGAGGCGGGAGAGCCAACAAGACTCATTTCTGTCTCAATTCTTTCTCAATCAGATAATTTCTAATTGAATTTAGCGTCATTCTTTTGACGCACAAGATATCGCAGTTTTTTCTGCCTCTAACGCCCTTCTGAGTCCCATGTTTAAACAACAGCGCCTGCCCCAAAAGAGGATTAATTGTGCCCCGTGGTTCTAAGATGGCGTCGGTTGACCCTTGACGTGCATAAGATGTTTCTCAAGCCTCACTTAACTAAAGGGCCTGTTTACACAGAACCACAGTCTGTGTCTGTGTGATGTTGCCTGGAGCTCTTCGTAATGGACCCAAGTTCACCAGCATGTTTTCATCATTACTCTGCACCGTCACATACTGTATGACACGGGCTGCAGTGCTCACACCTCAGGTTTATGAAAATCTGGGGTTTCAGCCTTGGTATATCATAATTTATGGTAATGGAAATGTCTGTAATGCTGTTAAGTAAATAATATAGGCATTTCGACTCACAAAAAGTATTTAAACTAATGTGTCATGAAACAACAGTACAGTACGCTGTCCAGCAAGGGCGATGACATTTCATTTTGGCTTGTAGTCCCTCCCTCTTTTTCTTAAAAATCTACTTTATAATGTTATCACTCAAAATTGCATATGGAACTGATCTCAAAGTAAAGGAATATACGGGTGTCTAAGGTAAGCTACATGAACTACCATCTCTTACCTCCCTCCATATTCTAATGAGTTCATTCAAGCATGGAGGGTATCCACATTTATCTTTTTAGGGCCAGTGTTAACTTTTTAAAATAAAAATAAACCTCTGCAGTAAACCATGCTTTGACATCTATCTGTAGTACTCAATTTGTTTTCTCAACTCTTTTGCTTGCCTTCTGATTAACATAGTGTAATATTATTTTTAAAGTATTTTTTAAATATTAGATTAAATTTGTTTTTCTTATACGTACAACTGGCACATTCCATTCAGTGAGTTTTTGAACTGAATCAATTAAAAAAACAGGGCACTACATCCTTCTCAGAAAGAGGACTCCCTTGAAAGACATGGTCTCTCAAGGGAGCACTGTTTCTGTGCCTAAATAAATTCTTATTTTTAGCTAAACTCTTAATTTCACTGAATAGTAAAGGTCCCACATGAATATTTCAGGTTATTGTGTTTTATGATTTCCTGTGACCTTTTCCAACAAATAGTCAATATTTAATCATTAAAAACAGTAGAACAGAGACACGACCACTGGAATGTTTGTAACATTATTTACAGTTTATCTGTACTGATAATGCTGTAGTATTTTGGATTAACAAATAAGACCTGTTATAACAACTAAACTCAGAGAAGATATTTAATGGCAGCAAAACAATCATTCTTGTTATGTTAATCCCCCCCCCCACCCACCCACACACCCACACACCCACCACAACCACATCACCAAGCCACCCAACTGCTGCACTCCACATGACACTTGAGGTGTTTTTGTTGGCACAAGATGGTGATAAAGTACTGATATTTGCTGGCATTTCTACAAGGCTTTTTGGGAGATTGGTAACTGATTATTTCCAATTTCATGCTGGCTAAATCCAGTAAGCGGTTTTTATATGTTGGTGAAAATATGGTGGGAAATGATAACTTAAATACGGTTGGCTCCAGAGATCAGTTGGAATGATGCAGTGATTAGTTCAACAGTATCTATCTGAAACTGTACAAACATAGTGTTGGATTTTTGAAAATAGACTAAATAGGCTATTTGATTCAAATTGTTCTCCAACTTTGAATCACAAACTTTGATACATCACCACCATACCAACTGAAACTACCCAGGGAACACTGCAGCTCTGACGCACTTCCCTGTATTCTTTGCAATGTATTCATAGGGTGCCAGCATCAATCAGAGGAGAGGCAAATCTCTCACTGGTGACAACTGGTATCTGTAGGCACTGGTGTGTAGCTGGGGGCATGGAGATCCAAGGAACCCGGCCAATTTAATCACTGTACTCCAGAGCCAGGACAGCCAATTGTATCCTGTCATTGAGGACCCACAGTTATATTTACCTACTGAGTAAATGCAATATAACATTTAAAAAAAGATTATTTTACCATATAAGGAAGTTCATTGTTCTCATTTAAGCTGAACTTATTCTCATCGTAAAACAAAACATGTGTTTTCTCAGAATATTATTTAATTATTTCCTCCAGGAACAGTTGTAGGCCACTGTATTTTATTTATTTTATTTCAATGTTCTATTGCTGTTTTTACTGCAGAGAAACATTTTGTTTATTCAGTCTCAGGATGTATACTGCTACAGTAAACTTTATATAGAACTACACCGTAAATGAAGGCAAAAGTCAGCGGGCAGCATTAACTTATGTTTGTAGAAAGTACCGCAAAATGTTAAACCGACAACCTTGAAGTTGAAAGGCCAGATCACTTAAAGCTGCCCTGAAGGTAGCCACATATGTTTATGATGGGACTGAGTTGTTTCTGGAAACCTAGCCGGCTTAAGAAAATATTTGCGGCCGTTGCCATTTGTACAGGGTTTTACAGTAGATTACCGTTACACTGTGACAATGTTCTTTTATTCTCTGAATGGCAATTGTTGATATTATCATGATGTAAGCCCCAGAATTCAGAATTTACTCCACCATATGACCAACATGAAATAGGCCTATAGGATATAGTTTCCAAAAAAGCAACACACACATGAGGGATTTATGTTACAGTAGGCCTACCCATTTTAACGTAACATTGCATTAAAACCTCATGAATGCAGAGTTAGTCTTTCATCTGAATTCCTTCAAGGGCTTGTGTACACAGTATTTTATTCCTTACTAATTGCGTGAAGGATTAATGTGTGGATTCGCTGTAAACCTTTTGACGTGCCGTTATTTATTAAGCTGAACGAACGACGACTATTTTTCTTTTGCCATTTTACTTGGATCTACACCAGGACTTTCTGCTCTGACCCAAACATCCTATATCTTTTTTTAGATACTTCTTTTTTAATACAATGAACCACCATTGTATTTCACATGAAACAATAGTCAGCTTCTAACTTTATATCAGCATTACTATTAAAAACAGCTGTTAGTTTAAGAAAAAAATGTTTTTCTTAGTTATGGATATTGTAAATTTAAGTATTTGAGTATTGAGTATTTTCTGTTAGACACTGAAATGCAGCTGGATGGTGTTACTGTAGGCTACAAAGTATACTGCCTTGTAAACTATATAGCAACCTACTGCAGTTTCAAGTTTTAAAATGTAACATTTTGTTTCAATTTGTGAGTAAAAGGTGATTAAAAAATGCATAGGCCCATACTTGCAAACTCCATGAATACATTTCATTTGAACATAAAAATGAAAAAGAATTGCAAGTTGCGTCAAGTTATCATATCAAAATAGGATGAAATGTGTATAATTAAAAAGCTATAAAGACAGAGAACTGAACATTTGTTATGCATACCACCCTTTGCTCTGAGTGCCTTTTTGGTGTTTTTTTCTTCTCTTGTGCTCTGTAGCGTGTTATGAATATAGTGAGACCTTTCATACCGTTTTATCTTAACTGTTTCCTGTCAGTAATCTGACA
Organism: Ilyophis sp. 1 JC-2022; assembly: GCA_022702515.1. NCBI lineage: Eukaryota > Metazoa > Chordata > Actinopteri > Anguilliformes > Synaphobranchidae > Ilyophis > Ilyophis sp. 1 JC-2022. The sequence continues at coordinate 42,427,162 of CM040403.1, forward strand.
GCACCTCCATTGAAACACATTCAGCAACCTGAAAGGACCTTGTGTACAGAGTCCTCTGACCATATATTATCCAGAACTCTTTTGCTTTGGCAATTAAAGGGAGACATGTCGCATATCACACTTCAGACTTCTTGGTTTGGGCTGGAGGGGTGTGCATTCTCTGTTTTACTGTTTGGCTTTAGCTCAAATCCAATAATCCTTAAATGATAAAAAAAGACAAATTATGACAAACACTTTGTCGTTAACTGGTTTTTGTTGGTAAATGTCTGTAAATCTCTCATCATTTGCACAGGCATTAGAAGTCTTTCACAAGCTGTAAATTAGAAACGTGTGGGGAATTCACAGAGCCCTTAACTTGCTTTTTCTTTTGCCTCCGATAAGTACAAACCACCCTTCTCGCTGTGCCAGACTCCAGGAGCTGTGCAGGCCCTGCAGCGACTCTGCTGTGCCCCGTCAGCTAAGGCTTTTCAGTCAAACCGTCCGGTTTCACACAAACTGCTGTCCTCGGCCCTTCGTGGGCTTGCACAGTTTGAGTGCCGTCATTTCTGTGAGCCTCTTTGTGCTAAAACCAGAAACCACCAATAACCAAAGGCATTTAATCAATCTGTTGAGGGCTCCAGCTGTCTACTCGTTCACCACAAATGACAGCTGACATTAACGAGGATCACTGACACAAATGTAAACGTAAATGGGCGTGGCTAAAATGAGCAAATGTTGCGCAAGATTGAATGCCGCCTTGTTTATCGTTAGCATTATTTATGGTGCTTTGAGAAGGCAATGAGTTGCTGTATTGCAAGGAAGCTAACACTTTTTATTGTGAGATTGCTCAACCCGTATTCCCAAATTATGAATGTATTTTAATAGCCTCAAGTTAACTAGTCTACCTTGGTTTGTTTAAATTATACTCTACCATTGGTTGTGTTTTCAAATGAATGTCTCGGCGACGGTGCATACAGGTGACGCCGGCAGCTGTATACCTGGCCCATACAGCAGTTTGCCTAGTGGGAGGCGAGCAGGAGGTGCAAATTGACAAGCAGATGCTTGCCCTGAACAATGGCGCTCTGTTGCAGCAAGGCTGAAACGCATTGTAAAGCAGGTGAAACTTAAAGGCCTTTTTTATGGATCAAACGCACATTTTTTGGTGAAACTTACAGCGATTTCATTTGTGCTCTACAAACAAACCATAGCTGCTGGTAACCCAACATCCACTAAGTTCGATGTGGGTCAATAGCGGCATTGGTAGATGTTAGATATACATACAAGTTAGAACTTTCAAACAGAACAAAAACCTGACCTCACAATTGTCATTTTATACAAATTGCTATACAACTGTCAGTCATGCTATACAACAGACGCATGTTGATATCTATGCCCGTGAAGAGAAGTGTGAGTGTTTTTAGAGGGACTTTAGTTCTTCAGTGTTTCAGTTGTCATAAATATGAATAGCTTTTCTTTTTATTGGTGTTGCCGTTGGCGTTATTTTACTCCTGATTACAGCTCTTGTGTTTTTTTCTTCTCCATGCTGTATTTCCATTAGAAGGCTCTTTCACTTTGTTTTCACAGGAAATGGTCAAAATTGCTCACGTCACATGGTACTTCATTAGTGACGCTATCTCTATGCCATACAATATGCAGGGCTTTCCGAACTTGCAGTAATCTGAGATGGAATGTGTGACATTGCATTAGAAAGTTTAAAGATACTTGGCAGCTTAACTTCTTAAGTAGCGTTAATCAAATCTCAGTAATTGAAGGGGCTTTCAGACACTATTAGAGAACCATGGTATTTATTTTCTTGCAAGCTCTTATTACAGTCTTATCCCAGATGGGTGTTTAATCTTGGAGTAGATTAACAATGAGATTCACCACCTGAGATCAAAAGTGACTATAGAACCAGTATTAAACTGGCTGCCATTGCTTTATTTCTATTCACTTGTAATAAAAAATCATCTTCACATAAATATGGCTAAATCAAGTTTTATAACAGCAGCAATAAAACTATAATGAGAAAAGAAATGATCTATTGCAGTTACGTAAGTAATTACAATAGGTGGTTCTGCTGACAGCTAGCTGTATATTTACAGTTTGGTTTTACATGCATCCTGTAGGAGTACTGTAAATTAACGTCTATCATTTGCTTTAAGGTCATGATTTTCGTGGTTGTAGAGCATTCATTTTTTTCTGAATTTATTTGTTCATTTATTATCAAATTCCCATCAGCAGGGAAAAAGCAAATGCATACGCAAATAATCATGGAAATGCAATATTATGTAGACAAAAGACAGCTGCTGGCCCAGAAGCAATATTTTAAGTTTTTACCGGCAAAAGAAGTTCTGGTGTTTTCCGTCACTGCTGTTAGCTTTAGATTTACTGTAGTTTCTCATTACTTGAATGAGTAACAGCTATTTAATGTCTTAAGTCTGTAAATAAAGCTTCAAAGGAGCTTTGACAATTGTCAAATTTTGATTCATTAATTAATTAATTTGAATTAAGTCAGTATTTAGTATAAAATAATACTTACCACAAAGAGTAGCAGTATGGGCTTAAAACATGGCCTTTCAGAGCATTTTAAACATGGCCTATCAGACTTCCCAAAATGCACTGTCTATACTGCATCCTTCTTCCAACTTTACTCAATAAGAGATGCAGTAGGATACTGGCATTCTGCATTCTACTGGTTTCTGTTAACATGGTAGGTGATTTGTGCATTCTATTTTGTTCTGAAGAGTGAAGAAGTAGCATTATATGCCTAAACGATAAATATCACTTTATTCAGGTTATATTGATACCGCTCTCTCCAGGTTGGGAAGGGTTAACAAACCAGAGGCTGAATAAGTTGTGTCTGGAAAGGGGAGTGCTCCTGGGTGTAGTTTTAGTCATTTTGCAGTACACAGGGTTAGTTCTGGCACACATTTGAGCTGCAGACAACTTTAAGGTTGGCAGTCCAAGTGCAAACAGAGGCGAGAAAAATAACAGATTGGGTTACCTGTGAAAAGGGACCCTCAGCGGTCAGGAAGAAGGGCAGGAGTGTGCACAAGCTGTGTCCGCACACAGCGGCTCTTGCCCGACGTTTATGTCTACACGCCCTCAAATAAATTCCCTACCTCCATGAACTGACAAATTTATGCTTTATACTAATATTTGGTTCATATATAATTCAGGCAACTTGCGTTTTAGATATATGCATGCTCAATTTGTTCATACTTTTTGGTACAAAGCCAGGTACAGGCACTGTGTTGGTAGTGTTTTGATGTGTCAACCTTAATAGTTTTTAATAATCATTTTATACATTACTATCAATAGAGGCAATATTTGGGCACCATTGACTACGCCTGGGTCTTGCTCTTGTTCCAAATCCACCAGAGGAGCAAATGCAGTTTCTGTGAGGCGCTGTGAGGAAGCAAGGTGTAGTTTGTCATGCTGTTTGTTTTGATCATAAAATAGACCTAGTTCCTCCACAGAAACCTCTCATTTCAATTAAAAAGACACATTGTTCTATTTATTATTGTTACTGTGGAATGAACATGCAGTTAGCTTTGTATTTCTACTTTCGAGAGATATAATCAATTAATTACTTGTAAAGAGGGATATTTTAAGAGAAGGACTCATCTAAGATTAACAAAATTTAGATAGAACAAAATATATTGTATTACTTATTAAGCTTTTCAACTGTGCTTACAAATTTTTCAATTAAGTTAAGATTTTTAAAATAGTAATAATGAACATATAAATGATAAATTATAGGCTACAAAATGTTAAAATTGGTATTTTGACATATGTGCAGTGACCTACCTCAACTTCCTGTCAACCCACCATTGGGTCCTGACTCATAGTTTGGGAACCACTAGACTATGAGCCAGTGTTTTGCCTGGGTAAGCAAAACCTGATTGGGGTTTTTTATGTGTGTAACCAGAATATGTAAAAAAAAAATAAAAAAAAATTCTCCACATATGGAGCTTGAATATTACTGAGGTTAACTCAAGTTGAAAAGAGAGCTTCGACTGAGAACTTGCCGAGAGGCCGTCCACAACCCAAGAACGCGTATGCTTTGTTGGCTGAACAGATGCCGGGTGATTTACAGAATGTGGGTCTTGCTGGCGAAACAAAAGATTGATTCACAAATGAAAAAAGGCATTTGAGGGCTTTGGCATCTGCCAAGTGACAGGGAACAAATGGTTAGCACTGTGTTGTTTCAGCGTTCAGTGTTTCAACTCCGGCTTATTTTCATTTCTGCACCAAATCCTCAGGTTGTGACTCATATGAAGAAAGGTCAGAGTCATTCATCTGGCTGCCAGCGTGGTCATGTCTCAGTCTTGCCGAGTAGCTTTTGGGTGGGGCGAAGGCAGAATGGCTTCGACCCAGGCATCACAATCGGCACCAGCGGGGCCCGCTCGCGTCGCGGGAGTACCGCAGGTTGAGCCAGGTAGCAGGTCTGCCAAGTTTTTATTGTACAGTCCATTCATTGCAGCTTGCTGCGGAGGGAAGCGGGCTGAGCGAAGTCACGCATCGTTCGACTGGCTCCCATTGGCAAAGTGCTCGTGTGCTTTTCATTAGGTCAAATCTAATAACGCTGACTTGCTCAGTTTTCTAACAGCCCGGGCTTCTGTTGGATGTTTGATTGATTGACGTTTTGGCGGTGGAGGAGCTCAATTGGTAATAATACGTGAGCAATATGCTTGTGAGTCCCTCTAATTCTCACCTTCCATCTGTACTCATTTTTAGCATCCGCCAAATTACATAGGCTACAACTTAGACATGAATATCTTGCATAACATTCTACTTTATTGCACCTTCATTATTGGATTTTTCCAAACAAAGATTTAGGACAGGAGATTCCAGGCAATCCCTAGCTAATAACTCAAAACCTAGCAACATCTGCTGTCTCGGGTTTGTAATACTCCCATACCTGTTCTGTTCCTTGATTGTGGCTATTGGCATACCTCTTCTTAACCATTTCCATCCCAGTTCCGTTTCCGTCCTGTTTTATGATGCCCTGTGGGTCAACAACCTGGTCCAAATAACTGGATGCAACTCCCACCAATGGACATCAGACTTTATTCCGGTGTAATGCTTCTCCTTTGCAAACGCACATCTTAAATTTACATGTTTGTCTGGGCTTTCCTTCTGCCAGATGTTACACATGTTTTTGCATGGATAGAACCAACAGACATGACTATTTAAATCTCATTTGTTATACAAAAATAGATCATAAGGTACATTTTCTTTTCAATTTCAAGATCAATTTAGAAGCTTTTTTTTCAAATGATTAAAAGAAACATCAAAGATAACAGCCTTTTGCACAGTGTTTAAAGGTACTCTGTTGACACATTAATTGCTGTATGAGCTTTTTTAGTTGAGATCCATTCATAAACAGACTTGATACATTTCCAAAGCAGTAATCTGTGTGGATGAACAATGGGGCCAGCCCATTTCGATATACACTGCTCAAAAAAAAGGCAACACTTAATCATCACAGTATAACACCAAGTCAATTAAACCAAACCGGTCATGCGAGATGATGTTGCAGGCAGCATAACATTTGCCACGGCGTCTCCAGACATTTTTTGCTCAGTGTGAACCTGCTCTTATCTGTGAAGAGAACGGGGCGCCTATGACGAACCTGCCAATTCTGGTGTTCTCTGGCAAATGGCAATCGAGCTGCACGGTGTTGGGCTGTGAGCACAGGTCCCACTACAGGACGTTGGGCCCTCATGCCACCGTCATGGAGTCTGATTCTGACAGTTTGGTCAGAAATATGCACATGAGGTCATTTTGTAGGGCTCTGGCAGTGCTCCTCCTGTTCCTCCTCGCACAAAGGAGCAGATACCGGTCCTGCCGCTGTGTTGGGCTGCAGGTACCGCCTCATGCTACCAGTAGGGCACTAGAAAAATGCAAAACTAGAGAAAAATCAGTCAGGAAGGATAAGGAGAGAGAAATGGTCTGTGGCCACCACCTGCAAAATCATTAACTTTTTGGGGGTTGTCTTGCTGTTGCCTCTCCTGTCCATCTGTTGTCACTTTCATTTGCACCAAAGCAGGTGAAATTGATTCACAATCGTTTACGCTTCCTAACTGGACAGATCGATATCCCAGAAGTTTAATTGACTTGGTGTTATACCGCGTTGATGAAGTGTTCCCTTCATTTCTTTGAGCAGTGTATACAGGTACAGCTAAAAAAATTTGAATATTGTGAAAAAGTTCAATATTTTTTGTCACTCATGTCAGAAAGTGAAACTCATATATTATATAGATTCATTACACATAGAGTGAAATATTTCAAGCCTTTATTTCTTGTAATTTTGATGATTATGGCTTACAGCTAATGAAAACCCAAATTCAGTGTCTCAGAAAATTTGAATATTACATAAGATCAATAAAAAAGGATATTTTAAACAGAAATTCTGAAATTTCTGTTTGAAAAGTATGTTCATTTCTATGCACTCAATACTTGGCTGGGGCTCCTTTTGCATGAATTACTGCATCAATGCGGCGTGGCATGGAGGCGATCAGCCTGTGGCACTGCTGAGGTGTAATGGAAGCCCAGGTTGCTTTGATAGCGGCCTTCAGGTCGTCTGCATTGTTGGGTCTGGTGTCTCTCATCTTCCTCTTGACAATACCCCATAGATTCTCTATGGGGTTCAGGCCAGGCGAGTTTGCTGGCCAATCAAGCAGAGTAATACCATGGTCATTGAACCAGCTTTTGGTACTTTTGGCAGTGTGGGCAGGTGCCAAGTCCTGCTGGAAAATGAAATCAGCATCTCCATAAAGCTTGTCAGCAGAAGGAAGCATGAAGTGCTCTAAAATTTTCTGGTAGATGGCTGCGTTGACTGTGGACTTCAGAAAACACAGTGGACCAACACCAGCAGATGACATGGCACCCCAAATCATCACTGACTGTGGAAACTTCACACTGGACTTCAAGCAACGTGGATTCTGTGCCTCTCCACTCTTCCTCCAGACTCTGGGACCTTGATTTCCAAATGAAATGCAAAATGTACTTTCATCTGAAAAGAGGACTTTGGACCACTGAGCAACAGTCCAGTTCTTTTTCTCCTTAGCCCAGGTAAGACGCTTCTGACGTTGTCTCTGGTTCAGGAGTGGCTTGACATTGCGACATTTGTAGCCCATGTCCTGGATTCGTCTGTGTGTGGTGGCTCTTGATGCACTGACTCCAGCCTCAGTCCACTCCAGTCCTCAGTGAAGCTCCCCCAAATTCTTGAATGGATTTTGCTTGACAATCCTCTCAAGGCTGCGGTTATCCCTGTTGCTTGTGCACCTTTTCCTACCACACTTTTTCCTTCCACTCAACTTTCTATGAATATGCTTGGATACAGCACTTTGTGAACAACCAGCTTCTTTAGCAATGACCTTTTGTGGCTTACCCTCCTTGTGGAGGGTGTCAATGACTGTCTTCTGGACATCTGTCAAGTCAGCAGTCTTCCCCATGATTGTGTACCCTACTGAACCAGACTGAGAGATCATTTAAAGGCTCAGGAATTAGCTGATTATAGTGTGACACCATGAGTTTCCAATATTGAACTTTTTCACAATATTCTAATTTTCTGAGACACTGAATTTGGGTCTTCATTAGCTGTACGCCATAATCATCAAAATTACAAGAAATAAAGGCTTGAAATATTTCACTCTATGTGTAATGAATCTATATAATATATGAGTTTCACTTTCTGAAATGAGTGACAAAAAATATTGAACTTTTTCACGATATTCTAATTTTTTGAGCTGCACCTGTATATGGGAGACAAATGAAAGTTGCTGTGTTCTGAAATATTGCACAATTCTCTTAGGTTGTTAAGTTGCTGATGTTTTGGTCATGAAACTTGTTTTGGGCAAAAAACATACATCAGTAAGGGCTTTAACAGAATTTTAGCAGCAAAATAGAATCGCATTAATTTTTCATCATGTATAATTGACCATGGTGTCATGAGGATGTCATGAGGATTAATTATTTGCAATAACACTGCATTACAATTTTTATTGCATTTTGTTTTATATATACAGGTAAATGCAAAAGTATTGGGATAGTGACACAAAAATTATTTTAAATTGATTGATTTATTTATTTTTGCCTCTGTACTCCAGCACATTGTATTTGAAATTAAACAATATGAATATGAGGTTAAAGAGAAGGGTATGTTTAATTTCAGGGTATGTACATCCATATTGGTTGATCCGTGTAGGAATTGCAGCCCTTTTTATACCTTGTCCCCCATTTTAGCGGAGCAAATGTAATGGAACAACATAATCTGAAATAAAGTCACCATAATTAGTACTTGGTTGCGAATCCTTTGCATTCGATGACTGGCTGAAGTCTGTGACGCATAGACATCACCAGACGCTGGGTCTGTTCCCCGGTGATGCTCTGCCAGGTCTGTACTGCAGCCTGTTTGTTTCTGGGGCATTTTTCCTTCAGGCTTCTTTTCAGTAAGTGAAATGCATGTTCGATTGGGGTCGGGATGGATGATTGACTTCAGTCAAGAACATTCCACGTTTAGGCCCGGAAAAACTTATAGGTTTCTAGCAGTGTGTTTGGGGTCATTGTCCTGCTGCGAAGTGAAGCGCTGCCCAATGAGTTTTGAGGCGTTTGGTTGGATCTGAGCAGTGTTTCTGTACACTTCAGATTTCATCCTCGTTCTGGTTTCTCAGCCTCATGACGGCCTGCTTTACTTGCATTGACACTTATTTGGTCCTCATGTTGAGAGAGAACAGCTCCAAATGCACATTCCATACCTAGAATCAGTAACCTTTTTGTGCATGACCTAAGAATGCAAGGTGGTCAAGAAACAGCTGAGCTGCCAATTGTCCCATTCATTTGTCTCCTCTAAAATGGGGGGACTACGTATAAAAATGTCTGTAATTCGGGGTCACCCGATATGGATGTAAAGCTGACCGTGTGCACTTAACCGCACATTTAACCATAATAACCATAAGTAAAAGTCCTCGCCAGTATTTTGTTCTAACTGGATTTGCTAATTAGCACAGTTTTTCAGCCAGGAGGTAGAACTAATTAGCTGGCTGAGTTCATGGGTGGAAGAAACACATGGCAGGACTTTTACTTTCTGACCCCTGGATTTTACACCTCTGGTATTAATGTTTGAATGCCATTGGACCCGCAGTAATGTCAGTGAAGAATAATATGACTGTAACATTCATGTGCAGTAATCAGATACCCACATAGCTGCTGACCTTAAAATGAATGAGTGACTGTTAGATCAACAACTCCTCCTTCATGCCAGAAGTATTTTACGCCTGAGGCAAAGTCAGCCGTTTCTGGGATTACCTCTGCTTGCTTTTCTCGCAGGTAAGACAGTGAGCTGCCTGTGTACGATTTAGCAGAGGTTCAATGATTTGTACAATCCACACTCCGTAAAGAAAGATAACAAAACTTAATGTATAAAACTTGGCAAAAATCGATATGCTAAGTAGAAATGACGTACTTTTTAAATCTTCAGACTGTGTTAACTACATTTCTTATTGTTGAAATGCTAGGCTATGACTTTGACATTCATGGCATAATTTTTAATAATACTATAATGTCTTTAGAATTTGCAGAGTTAATAGTTCAGTAATATTCAGACAGGGTTCAGACCTGTAATCGTATGAAGCTGTTGTTGATTACAATAATAATGTATATGTGCTTGAAGATCACCTACACAATTTGATAATGTAAGTGTGTCCATGCTATGCATTACTAAAATGTAAATGTGCATACATTTTGTAGTCTTTTACACTTTTCAGTCATCCAGTCAGAAGAGCTGCTAATTTCCCATTCTGGATTTTTTTACAATGCAGTCAGTAGGTCAATAGCACGTATAACCTTAAAGAGTCAGTTTGAAGTCTAGCTGCCATTCAAAGGCCATAAACAGTGAGCTTATGCTTTATCTTTTCTTGCACCATGAACTTTTACTTGCTGGAAGTTAACAGTTAGATCAAGTTGCACACTCGATCTCTGCAGTTTAATTTATTGTCTTATTTGCCTTTTGCCTCATTACTCTTCACTCCTGTGCTGTTTACTGTAGAAGATGACAATGGGTTTTATGGAGTTTAATGGAATCGGACAAAAACAAAGTAATCATGCACTCATAGTGCCAAAAGAGAATGTTGTGCTTTTCATTTGGTCATGAATTTGTAATTGATATTTTGATGTTTTGCTCCTGGAATGTGTGGGGTGTGCGTGTTGCATACAGTTCTCTGCATCAGCACACACCATGTTCCAGACTGATAAATCTCAGGCCCACAGCTGCTTGTTATTCAGTTTTTACAGTAATATCTCGATTTAAGGGACAATGGAACGCCTTTGTTGTACATTTTATGATTTGAGTCATTTTTGTGACATGGCCAAGTTTTAAGTTCATACAAATCATTATTGAATTTGTTTTCTCAGTTTTATATATATTTTTTATTGTGCTTTCCCAGAATTCCTTTGATGGCATTTGTGTAGTTGCTTCCATGATTAATCTGTTTTGTTAACCTTTTTATGAGAGGTTGTTTGATGCTGTCCTTACTGTTGCAATCACACATTTTAAAAGTGTTTATTCCTTATATTCCTGTGGTTGGGTGGATGCCAGTGGAAGTAGAGTTGATAGGAGAGACAGCAGGACGGCTGTGCTGGAGAAGCCAGAGGCTTTAAACCCCCAGACACAAACCCTTTTCCCAGCCAGTTCCAGATGGTTTTGTCAGGCTTAACTCCATAGTATTCCTGGTGTTCAAAATTGAAAAAGGAAAAACAGAATGAATCAAATACAATATTGACACCCAGTCCAGAACTCATCTGTTACTTGGAGATATCAAAGTGACAGGGCAATGTCGAGCAGCAGCTGGTGTCAGAGTGAAAAGGGTTGGCTTGCCATCATTTTGAGATCCTGAAGAAAACGGTTCATCCAGGATTTGGTCATGAAAGAAGGTTCTCAAAATGAGTTCAATTTCCATTGTGTGCAATCAAATCTATGAGAAAATAAAGAGTATACTCCTAAAATTGGAAGGAAGTGCTGGTGTATATGTGATGGTTTTAGTCCTATCTCTTTTGGGAGCTCAGTGCACCATCACTATGTCTTGTGGACACAGCTGATGGAGGCCCCCTGCTTCATTCACACGGTGCAGGCCTGCCAGCACTAGGGCACCAGCTGCGGAAAGTGTTAATGGACGCTTAATCCTCCTAAGGCTGCCAGAAATCTGCCTCTCCTCCAATGGAGACATCCAGCAGAGAAATCCCTTGTTATAACTTGGCAGTGGAAGAATGAAGAAAGTACAGTGTGTAGCAATAATACTTTTACACTGCTTTAATCTAATAGAAAACACATTTGCCATCTAATGCCCTGAAAAATATTTTCTTTTGCAATGATCTTTTTGATTATTGAAAGCCAACACTGAAATATATGTTCATGCATTTGACCCAGGAATAGACAGAATGGAAAAATCAACAATTTTTGTAGGATTACCGTTTTTTAGTAGTTTTTTAGTACTCATAGGATGGATATTATAAGCATTGTGCTATTTAAATGAGAGTTCTGTATTGATATTTGGTATTGCAGTGGGTAATTCAATTTCCCAATAAAACCAGTCAGTCCAGAAACAATGTTTCCTTTTGTTCATGTATCTAATTCCAAATGATCCAACAAAAATAACTTAAAAAGTCAGTGCATGACGATATCAGTGCTCAAGAATCTTTTTGATGTTTTGATGTTGTTCAGAAGAAGTGGGGATTGTTTGGTTTAAAATCCATATCAACAAAGAAAACAGACTTGGATTTTAATAGACATTTGGCATGTGAAATACAAAACAATATTGCATGTGGTAAGATTTATGGTCCGAGTTAATGCTTCAGATGATTGTACATTTTTGCTGCATTAATGGCGTGCGGGGTGAAGCCACGTATTGGTTGAGGCTGTAATTGCATGCAATGATCAATTGGATTGTCTAAACAAATTATCCTCCTGCACACATAGAGCAACCAGCACACAGGACCCCTAGCGCAAGTGGCTTCTGACACTCGAGAAAATGGTTTTTCTTGTGGCCGTGAGTCAACCACAATGGGACAGCTGGGAAGTTGCCCACTTCAATTAAAGCAGCGTGTAAATTCCATTGCTCGAAGCGGCAGGATGTGGGCTGAAATCTGACTTCCCAAGAAAAAGCCCGCCTTGATAGCATTGTGCAATCAATCCAAGCAAACCATCCATCCGTCTCCGTGCGTGTTACTGCTAACCTCACTAAAATCAGAGGCCCTGCAATGCGGTTCTTTTGAAATGGCAAATGTAAAAGAGCAGCTCGAGCTGCCGTTTGCCAAGCGCTGGGACAGAATTGCCGCCGGTGTTCCTGTCAATGGCCTTTGCGGGCTGAACAATGGGAAACGTGGGCAGCGGGTCAGGCCCTCATGAATAGCCCCATTTACTTAAACATAATTTAACATTTCTTGGGCCGTCTTGGGCTGAGTCACTGTTCAGCGCACAGGGAAGGTCTTTGATGAGCCACCTCAGAGGAGCCGGGAGACACATGCCTGCAGCTGGCAAGCAAAGGCGTTTATGCCTGATTAGTCGTGTCCTCCTTGCGCCACACTAGTGTAAACATTTCCTCTTCCGTCTGTCCCTCTAAACAACAATATATGGTGGAATCCATTTAATTGCATAATTAATTATTGCACAATTCTGGGTTTTTGCAGAGAATTGCTAAATCCCAAACCATTTCCCACTCATTCCAATGTAAAGAGATTACATATTTGCGTAAACCATTTTTGCATAGTTGGATATTAGCATTAGAATATGTCCAATTACATTGCATAATTATCTAGAATTATAGCCTATGTTAAAATTCGGCAGATGCGGCATAAATAAACCAACAATTGCCCCATAAAGACAAAACCGCCAAAATATATGAAGGTAGGCAGTTTTTATTGAAAATGATGTCCATAGCAGATGCCTGAGTGGTACACTCAGTCATCGGCACTCTGCGGTCTCATTCAGGAACCATCTGTACCTGGAACTATCGGGAACTTCTGTAGTTGCCGGAATGCGTTCCTGTTTTTGTTTCCACACTTCGAGAACCACAACGATGACTATGAAAAAAATAAAAATACATGGTTTACATAGCCTAACTTTTCCTTAAACGGTATTTTGAGAAATTCTGTCTTGACTATAAGACATTTGGTAAAATACACTAAGTTATTACTTCCGAATATGAAGGGTGAAATAAAAGGTGCAGCGAGCCTCACAGGCAGGCGTGGCGAGGCAATGTTCCATACACGGAGCACGGAGGGATCATGAACCAACATAAAGTGTCTTAGTAAGGTGTTGGGCGACCACGAGCCACCAGAACAGCTTCAATGCGCCTTGGCATAGATTCTACCTCTAGTCTAGCATTGATTCTAGTCTCTGGAACTCTACTGGAGGGATGGAACACTCATTATGGATAGTCCCTCATTTTGTGTTTTGATGATGGTGGTGGATAGCGCTGTCTAACATGTGGGTCCAAAATCTCCCATGGGTGTTCAATTGGGTTGAGTCTGGTTACTGTGAAGGTTATAGCATATGATGCACATAATTTGCATAGTCATCAAACCATTCAGTGACCCCTCCTGGATGGGGTCATTGTCATCCTGGAAGAGACCACTCCCATCAGGATAGGATGTTTCATCATAGGATAAAGGTGATCACAAGAATAGCTTTGTATTGATGTGCAGTGAACCCAAACCATGCCAGGAAAATGCCCCCCACAGCAAAACAGAGCCACCCTCACTGTATTTGTCACCCTTCTGTATGTTAATGTTCGCTAGACAGAAATCACTGTATACCAAATTAATTCTTGTATTAGCCTTTTATGCGCATGCTATAAAAAGACATTTTTGCTTCGCTAGAATATTTTAACCAGCAATAGCAAAATGTCTGAATAGATGATTTCTGTGTATTCCGGACACATATCTCACTTAGTTTGAGCAAAACATTATGATTTAAAGCACCAGAGTACCCACATATTGAGGAAGACAGACCCACCTATTCAATCAGCAATGTGTGGGACTACTAGCTCGACCTCATAGTTTCTGGTACTTTTGTTTGGTACCTCTGGAGGAGTAGCGAAATTTAGTTCAGAGAATTATACACAGTACGCTTCTGTTGGCGATGGAAACACTGTTTCACAGTATAGTGCGGTACGGACGATGGAAAAGGGCCAAATTGCACAAGTATACAACGTCCGATATCACATTTAGTTCGCCACACCATAGAGGAATAGGAATGACTTGACCTGTACCGCACAATTTAACGTAAAATACTTTTAAAAAATATGCTATATAACATCTACACATCTACACATCTGGGCTCCACCGTTGAATCGACTTGAAGGATAATCAGATAAAATTAGCTGACAAATGGGTTGTGCAATTAAGCAGATTCTACTGTATCTGTTTTCATCATCTACAGCCTTTAATGTTCATACAGATGAATATAGAATTCATGTTGTTTACTTTAGTTTTCAGTAGCATAACACAGTAAACTTTTTGGTAACACTTCAAGTGAAGGGTCCTTCATAAGAGCTATGTAACTTCTTCATACGCGTTACATAGCATATTCATAAGAACTACATAAACATTCAAAAGTGCTTATGTCAATGACCGCAAAAAGGCATATGGTGTGCTATATCAACATTGATGCAGCAAGATGACAAGCTACTGGGATAAGGACATTGGACACTATAAAAAGGTCTTGTTAATTACTACCTTTTGCCTGACCTGTATCGATACTGAAGTGAGTTACTGGCATCTTCATCTTTGGCTAGGAACATTTAGCAACTACCTTTTAATATTTCAGCGCAAACATCAATCATATCTGTAATTCTTGCCCAGAATATCTATTTACCCTTTGGTTCTGACATCACATTTAATGTGCTTTTAAAACCAGGATGAATACCAGCTAATGCAATAATCTAATTAAGTACAATTCTCATAAAAAGTAATGGTCTGTACTTTATACATCAATATTGTACAGGTTTTTAGGCACCTTGTCCCTCTTTTCAGTGAGTGCCAAGGTATGGATTTTGGAAAAAAGTGGACGTCTTATTTACAGTGTGTTATCTCAGCGGAAATGTAAAAGTCCATTTAGTAGGAGCATACAGCATTCCACATAAACATGCACAGAGAGTCCATTGCAATTTAAATGTTTCCTAAGATGTAATGGACTGGGGACCAGCAGGCTGGCTGGATGTCGACCTGAAGTAGCATCGTTCATCTTTATCTTAATGAAATCTCCATCTTTTGACTCAAGCAGTGGTGGATTTAGTTTGACTCCTCCTCACTGAAACAGAAACTGAGATCAAGATCTATCCCGCCAGGCCTCCACTAGTCTGCATTGTATAAAATAATATTGCAATTCAAGACACTAAAGATGTCTGTCATAGACCCCCTAACTCATGCACACATGCTACGTGATTTATTAACTTGCTATCCAAAACCTACTGGCGTCTGGTATAATATGTTGGTTGTTTTCCGAGCACTTAAACGCACTGGGTGTTAGTGCTGCTGAAGTTCTGCAGTATGTGATGTTTTTATTCGTACATTTCTCGTGTCACATTCTCGTGCTTTGTTTTACTCAGATTGATGATTGGGTGCAAATTTCACTAGCTTTTGGAGGTAAGGAGTTTTTATTCCATTGAAACTTATGGTGAAGCTGACTTGCCTGTTTTTGTGTCTTTGTTTTACAGCGTGCTTGTTCCGGTACAATGGGCTGTCCTTCATCTACCTCATTTACCTTCTTCTCATTCCACTTTTCGCAGAACCGACACGGACTACAATGCAGGGTAAGAGAGGGACACTTTGCTGTCGTTTAAATGTCACAAAATCAATGTTCCGCTAGCTTACCCATTGAATTCCATTAGGTTCAGTATTTGGATCAGGACAGCTAATGGTAGGATTTGAATCACTAATGGAATATTTTGCTTATAGGAAGTGGTTTTCTTTGAAAGATCCCTGACTGAGCAGTAAAGCTGTGTGAGTGGCAGTGCTCAGTGCTGCAGTTGGATCAGAGACACAAATTGACTACCCTCACTGTCTTACCAGATTAGAGCCTGAGGTCAGATCATTACTCTGTGGAAATATCAAAGCAACCTCCAAGACAGGCAAGCAAGGACTAAATGTGTAAGACATGATTGGTTTCATGGTTTATTGCGTGGGAATATTGGAATGGAAGAACCTCTACTTGGGAAGAACTGTGGGGGGGGGGAAATAGTGCAGGAACATCATGGCTGTGTAGATTCCCGTTTTTTTTTCTTACACAGCGACCGTTATCTTTGGTGAAAGCCTTGAGACTATGGTGCCCCACTCTGACAGGTAAATTAATTAGAGATCCCCAAGCCCCACTGCACCCCTTGGACCAACAATGCGTATGTATTTTAGGCTGGTCCATTTCCGGTAGCACATTGACACAGGTTAGTTTCCAGGGCAACGGTCGTGGCACGATCTCCTGTGGACTTACCCCTGGCGTTAGGAGCGCTAGCAATGTCTCAGAGTGATTTAGCCCCAAAAACAGCAAAATTGGAATATAGTCCCGCAGAGGGAACAAAAATGTCCCCCAAATTTTATGACCTCACCCCCCGCCATTCCCCTACCGAAAAAAAGCGAGGCCTGGGGAAACAATGAGGTATTGAGTGGAAGGGTGCGGCAGGCGGGGAGAGCGCTACCCCCGACTCCTCGTGGGGGAGGCCGGGTCCTCCGCACCGAAGGAATGCAGACGCAAGTCACCCTCGCAGCCTCGATCTCCCCCGCATGCGTCAGCAGGTCGCAGGTTCAGCTCTCGCTACAAGTTCAGCGGGTCTGTCAGCCGAACATCTCACTGCAGCCATCGTAACCTCTCCTGCTTCAGCCCGTATCAGAAAATGAGCTCATCATAACCTCTTCTGCTTCAGCTCATATCAGAAAATGAGCTCATCATAACCTCTTCTGCTTCAGCCCGTATCAGAAAATGAGCTCATCATAACCTCTTCTGCTTCAGCTCATATCAGAAAATGAGCTCTGCACCTTGTAAACAACGTAAATCCGGCATGTCATTTTACAGGCGAACACTGGAGCGGGGGATTTAACTTAACATCTTTCCTGGGAGCAGATTCCCATGTCAACTTGACTTTTGGGAGATGTAGTACCCTCTACACAATGTTAAATAGTCATACTAATGGGTTTAGTGCTTTTCATTGCAGAATAGTAATCTGCTCTTATCTGGAAAAACACCCTTCCTCTTACTCATCGCATCTGTTCCTCTTTAAGTCTCACTTAGCACTACAAAACAGCTTTGGCTAATTATCTTGCTGTCTGGAGGCAGGGCTTGTGTTTCTCGCACAACACAATCTGTGAGGTGAAAGAAAAGATGTGATCGATACAATCTTATCGATGTGAGAAGGATATCTATTTATTATTCATTAAGATCTTCTTCGGTCAGTCTTCAGTGCGACTTGTCAGTCTTAAGATGAGGCTTCTCATCGGAGAGTGCACGGTCAAAAGGCACGTGTGAGCAAAACGCTTTGAAGGACTCGGGGTGAAAGGCAATGGACTCCATTCGATATGTATGCGTTCATAAGCGTTTGTCAATATTGTTGTTATGAAGTCAGCGTGAAGCACCAAAACCCCGTGTCTCCAATATAGTTCCATTTAATTTCTCTCTCTTTTAAGCCAAGAGCATTTGATACTGTCCAATGTTTATTTTATCTTGAGGAGCTCTAGTAACTTTGTTGATTTATTTTATCATTGATTCTTTATGTCTTATGTGTGATTCGTTAGGAAAGTCCAAATAAGGGTTACACAATCAAATCTTAAAGGGATATTTCTCCTTTGTGTGACGTAAGTAATTTTGTGGAGCCTACCCCATTATATTTGCATAGCGTTAATACTAGCAACATCAGCTGTCCCTGCTGACCGTTAACGGCATCGCCGGTAGTCCTGGTTGTCAGGGTCCCCATTCACTCCCATACATTTTCTGGACCTCACCTAAATTAATTGTTTTAAAGCACAAACTAACTACGATGGATAACATCGATAAAATAGAGCACATAGGTGAAAAGTTACATATTTGTTTTGAGCTTATAAGCTGTTTTTAAATTAAAATTAGCTATAATATTGGAACTATTTTCAGATATGCTACTGTGTAGAAATACAACAAGCCGTAGTTAGATTTTTTGTTTTATTATGACGTAAGGTCCCGAAAATGAATGGGAGTGAATGGGGACCCTGACAACCGGGACTACCGGGGATGCCGTTAAAGGTCAGCAGGGACAGCTGATGTTGCTAGTATTTACGCTATGCAAATATAATGGGGTAGGCTCCACAAAATTACTTATGTCACACAGGTGAAATATCCCTTTAAGAAGTCTTTTTTGGCAAACCCATGAGAATATCCCATTGTACAATGTCCGTTTTTTTCAATCTGGCCCCAAGCAAGTTCGCCATTCTTTGTGGTCTCTTGGAGAATGTGGAGACTGGACAGGAAGTGGGAATGAGGCTGAAAAGCACTGATAGACTTTTTCTCCCCCCCCCCTATCGATGGCCCCCTGGGAGCAGAAAGGGGAGTTTTATAGCAGACCACTTACAATCTCATCAATAGTTAAAGAGGTGGGCACTGATAATAGTTCAAAATGCACACATGTTCCAGTTACCCTCTCTTTGAAGACTGCATAGTCAGTGTTTCCCATTCTGCATGGTGTGTGCCACAGAGGGTGATCTGTTTTGATCTGTTTTGACACCCCACACCTAACAGCTGCCTGTTTGAGCCATCACACGAAGACATGATGAGAGCCACAAGCCGGGTCTGATCGAAGCAAAAGCTTCTATTGTCTTTGTCACAACATGTTCAGGCATCGCTAACTAAGTGAATGGCAAGAAGTCTGAAAGGAACTCTAAATTTTGAGTCAGTTGTGGATGCCATGCAGTCATTTTATTGCTCACCAATATTGGCAGACAGTCTTTCAAAAATGTATTTGCTTAATCTGCTGTAAAAAAGAATATGATTCATTCTGTTTGCTTACATTGCATTCTGCCAATGCAAATAGATTTAGTTCAGTTGAAGGAACCTCCCCCAGTGTGGAAAACATCCCACTGTTTCTTTCCTAAAATGGTTTTTTTTCACTTTATCAAGCTGACATTATCTTACTGACAGTAGCTGTTGTGTCCATGTTAAGGTCGGCTTCAGTTTGTAAAGGTGGTACATTTTAATGTAAAATGTGGCTACAGCTTGTTTCTCTGGAGTACTGTATCTTCCAGTGTATGTGTCCAACCATCACATCTGTTTCTGTCAGAATTTTATCATAACCATTTTGAATTAACTTAAAGCTGTAATCCTTAATTTTTAATGTTGAAAGATATTTGATGTCTTTTATGCTGGCATTTTTGTAGAAATATCCATTCAATGTACAAACATATTTGCCTTCTGCAATTGTTCAACTATATATTATTTTATCAATCGGCTGCGACATTCCCCCTAAGTATTCATATTTGTGTTGACGCAGGCACAAGGACTTGCATGTCAAATGCGGAAGAGCAAGTGCTAAAATCTAAAGATGAATATTAATGTGTGGGACGACATTGTTGATCATCTCTAGGCAGTCTTCTTCCTACAAAATACGCTACCGCTGTATTATCTTCTAAGAAAATGAAACACTCGATGCACTCCTAGTGCTACACCCCCAAGAAAACCACACGGCTTTGTATGGAGGAGGAGCTTCATTTTAAATGGATCTCTGGGATTTGGAGTATGAAAATTAACTGTTGTGACAACCAGTCACCACAGATGTCGCCAAATCCACCAAACTGAAAAATTATGGATTACTTTAAAAACAATGAGGATATTTATTTGATTCTGGTAGTACAGCAGACAGTAACTCAACTGTAAAGCTTTCTCATTAAGGCTTTTATGGTGTTGTGATGAAATATAAAAACAAATTACAGTTTTGAGACTGCAGTTCCCTTATTTTTGTTTACAACATCATAACGAATGATTCTTTGTGGGGTGGGGGTGGTTATGATGCTGTGAAATGCAGTGTCCAGCTGGAATGTAGAATAGATTATGCCATTTTTTATACATTACAGGACATGCAAGGATCAAAGACATTGTAGTACTTGCTTATATTACATTCTCAAATTTTAGGAAAATGCTCCACAGTGGTCAAATTGCATGACCCGCCCCCTTTTGTAGGCACCTATTGCTCTCACTCTGAGGTCACTGATAGTTGACAGGTCTTTTGTCTATGGATACAGTTGACAAAAGAAAGATGGGTGACAACATGGAAGCAGCGTTCAGCAGCATTTAACATGCACTGTTTGGCACTGTTTATTCACAGTCCTGAGCAATTTGTCTTCTGCTGAGTGATAGCAAGTGGAACTCCATAGACGACAAGCTGGGGGGGAGTTTCTTTGGCTCTTTTTTTTTTTGGTCCTCAGGGCAACCCTGAGAGGCCTGTCAGAACAGGTAACGTGTGTTTATCACTCTGCCTCTCTGAGAGCTGTGTTTTTCAGCTCAGAAAACAAAATAGAATCATAGCACAAGTGACCAGGCTAATTAGCACAACACAATTAATTAAAACTGCACTGCAAAGTCAGCCAAGGTACTAGCCTGTTTTAGCACTGTCATCTTAATACATGTTTCCCACTGTAATGAATGCCTGTCTAACAACTACACTGCCTGGCCAAAAAAAAAAGTCACCGTTGCACCCATCACGCATAGTGACCACTGTACAAGCCTCTGGAGGCAGTGTTATGATCTGGGGTTTCTTCAATTGGTCAGGTCTAGGCTCAGCAACGTTATGCAGCAACAAAATGAAGTCAGCTGAGTACCTGAATGTACTGAATGACCAGGTTATTCCATCAATGGGCATATTCCAGGATGACAATGCCATGATTCATCGGGCTCAAATTGTGAAAGAGTGGTTCAGGGAGCATGAAGAATCATTTTCACACATGAATTGGCCACCAGAGTCCTGACCTTAACCCCATTGAAAGTATTTGGGATGTGCTGGGGAAGACTTTACGGAGTGGTTCGACTCTCCCGTCATCAATACAAGATCTAGGCCAAAAATGAATGCAACTCTGGACGGAAATAAAGGTTGTGATGTTGCATAAGGTTTTTGAAACAATGTCACGACGAATGCGCGTTGTAAGCAAAGCTAATGGCGGTCCAACGAAATATTAGAGTGTGCGACTTCTTTTTTTGGCCAGGTATTATGATATCATAGTGGGTCTAGTTTGACTAACCTTTGATATGTTGTCAGTAAGCTTGAGTGTCTATTCAATAGACACTTGATAGACTTCACTCTCTTGATCTAGTGTATTATTTTGACATGACTTTGTCATTATCATTTTGTAGACAGCGCTGACAGATGCCACACACCTGGAGATTTATTCACCTGGAGATATATTATACGTCGTTTGTGTTGTCATGCTCTGAGCTGAGGCATTGGGTGAGAAAGCAAACGAGTAACACCGCGCCAGCTGCCAGGACTGGAGAAACTGCAGCTTTTATTTCCTGCAGCTGTTTCCCCATTATACATCCTACCTCGGAATAGTGCTTCCCAACGAAAGAGAGACGTGGAGACGGCCAAGCCATCCGCAGGCCTATTTTAAAGAACGCCTGTCAGATCTGATATCTGATTAAATATGAGATATTCACACTTTTTTTCAGACAGTTTATAATGCTGCCAATTTGCTGCATTCAGTCAGATGCTGCATTTCAAATCAACTTTAGTTCAGTTCTAAATTAAAAACATTTACCTACAGACCACTGGACAATTGCTGCATAATTGTTCAAGTTCTAATGTCGTGACAGGGATCTCCTTCCCTCTGTTGTAAGACAGGGCGCCTCTATAGCCGATAGCAAGTGTATGACGTGTAATTATACATCTGTTTTAACTTGTGATTAATTTGAGTCAAATGACACCTTGAATGACACCTTGATAAGAAGCACGCTGCCCTCTACTGAACAACATTATGCCTGGAGACACTTTTTTTATCCACACAAACTGTACATTATGTGGAGAGGCCAATTTTGCCCACCAATGCCAGGATTCGCTATGAAAATGTCTTTCATGTTTCTTTAGAACATCATGTTCTATAATCAGGAGGTTTTGTGCTGTACTATTAAAACCCTCACACCCCCACAGCAGCCCAGCTATCCAGTTTGATGCTACAGCCATTGAAAAGTAAGTTTGGTTAGAAACACTTTTAAACATGTATAAATCTTCTTCTCTGTTTATTGTATTGTGTTCCTTTGTTGTTTTTAGGCTGTGAGCTAGACATTGATGATTCACATGATCCTATGATAAACAGGTTGGCTTTACCAGATGTGACGCATCAATTATCCACCAAGTCAAGGATTGTTTTCAGATGGATTTTAAAAGCATTCTTGGCTTTGTACTTTTTTGAGAATAAAGTTTATAATGAAAAAATAACACAAATAGGGACAAAAGTGGGTGTACAATATTGTTGTATTGTGTCTAAAAAGACATAAAAGTTAAAATTAGATAAAACAACATGACGTGGACTGTTATAGAAGGAGATACAATATAAAATATGTAATTTCTAGCAATATAAAAATATAATATAATATATATATATAAATATAAAATAAAGCAAATAATTTGTTGCCTTTCCGCAGGTTAAAAAAACAGGCTAAATTAGAACTTGTAACGAGCAATAGAATTAACAACGAGATGTTTTCGGTTCAAGTACTTGACAAAGGGGGCCGCGGAAGGATATTTAAATTTATTATTAAGTTGATAAAAATCTATAAATATAAATGTAACTATATACAGTATAATCATTGTTGGTAACCATGGTATAAGCGCAATAATGACAGAGGAGCCAGGCATTACACAGTTTGAATGCCCTCGGCTTCACCTCAGGCAATGTACTGCCTCCGCGTCGGGCATTCAGACTGTGTAATGCCCGGCTCCTCGGTCATTGTTGCTTACATTAAGCACCCCTGATATGGTCAACCTGGAGGACTTAAGCTGTCCCAGAAGAATGTAACAGTGGTGAAAGATCTTCCCTCCTCACTGGCCAGACAGAAAACAAGGCTATGGAGTGTATCCAGCAGTCTCTTACTCTAATGAAAACAGACATAATCTGTGGATGGGAGGGGGCCTTGGAGGGGGGTTCAGGAGACACGTCATCTTCCTCAGGAAATGGATCTCTATAGAGAGGTCACATCCAAGGCTCTCCACCTCACCGTCTCTCCAAACTAAACCCCTGTCTCTTCCTGGGGAAGTCCCACGATGGCTCAATCACCACACTCACCAGGGAGGCCATCCCACTTCCCCTCCAACTCTCTGCTGGTTATCCAGTTTCTTCTGCGCCATTCAGCCTGGCCTATTTTACAGTCCCAGTCCCACAACTAAGCTTTGATGATATTATTACTTTCTTGTTTTGCTGGAATTATAATGCTCTTTTGTGAATTGTAAACAGAGTACAATCTCCTCTCCAGTAGCCCTCTTGAAAGCAATGTGGTAGTTAAAAAATGAGCCAGAAATGGTTTAATGTGTAGCTGTCTGCGCTGTTGTTTACTGTTGTTCGACCCCAAAAATGCACTTTTTTGTGGTTGCATTCTTGGAGCAATGCTGATTTGCGCTGCCATTTTGAACGCTTCGTTGTTCAGTGATGAATTGGCAGCCGCTCAGGTCAAAGCGCTGCCTACCTTCACTTGCATGGCTCCAGCCAAACCAGTGCATTCTGGGAAATGTCTGGGCCATGAGTCACATCATAAAAACTAATCAGAGGTTTTCTGAAAGTTTGTCTCTGAAACAGTTCATGTAAACTGTGTTGACATACAGTTTATTAAACATAGGTCTTATATACATGCATATACACGTATATATGCATTGGAATGGGTCTTGTATGGAACTCTACAATGTTTAACTCACTAACATCATTGTAAGTGATTTCAAAATACACCAATTTTAAATTATTTAATTGATCGCAGTCATTACTTATGTAACCGTAGCCTTAAATAAATAAGCTGCTCTTATTCTGTAGATGCTGTATAAATTTCAGTTTTGGTTAATGGTCAATAATCAAACCAGTAATAATCACCATCTCATTAGGACATTCACTATTCTTTCCGAATGATGTGTCTTTTTTTTCGGCAACATGCTTTTTAAATTTTGTTCTCGCCCTTTTTGTATCAAACGCTCTGACAGTGTGAAGACACACTCTTTTTTTTCTCATTTTCATTGTACTTTCAGCTTCTTATCAGTGGAAAGTGTGACTCGTTTCCAGTTATTGTTCAGCTTTTATGCATCAGTGAATAAGGGGTTTGATATGGTGTAATTACGTATCCTGGCTTTTGGGTTCATGCTTGTTTGTTTGACCAGTCCTGAGGTTTGTGTCCCTCAAATGTTCCTACATTCCATTGCAAAGATGAGCTTCATGGTGCGGATTCTTTTATTACGCTGGCAAATACCATTTTAAGTAAAATTTTCAATACTAACTGATTGCAAATTCTAACTGCAATTTGGGTGAATACCACAGGAATTCCAATTAAAACTTGATGTGGATACAAGCAAGGCCTTATATAGTTTGAACGCTAGTGCCACATAAATGACAGGGAATATACATAAATATATTTGAAAGATATTTGAAATTATTTTATCTATATATTATCTATACATGTATATGATCCATTATGGTTTCAATGTTTAATTAGGTCTACATAACATAAACATTACCTACAGAGGCTCATATAGTCATGGAGAGAAATCTGATCTACAGAAGCCTCAAATTTAGTTTATTTTGTGACTGTATCATTGAACATGGAGAACAAGCTCAAGGAGTTCTACACAAAATGGATTTGTCATAATAAAAGAACTAGGTGAAACTAATAATGAGTGATTGTAGCTCTCTCCTCTCTAAATGATGATGACAGAAGAAGTGTACCATGCGGCAGGCAGCAGCAGCACACCCACACATGCAGCGCAGGCATGTACACCCGGCATGCGGCAGGCAGAAGTGTACACCCAGCGTGCGGCAGGCAGAAGTGTACACCCGTCGTGCGGCAGGCAGAAGTGTACACCCGGCATGCGGCAGGCAGAAGTGTACACCCGGCATGCGGCAGGCAGAAGTGTACACCCGGCATGCGGCAGGCAGAAGTGTACACCCGTCATGCGGCAGGCAGAAGTGTACACCCGGCATGCGGCAGGCAGAAGTGTACACCCGGCATGCGGCAGGCAGAAGTGTACACCCGGCATGCGGCAGGCAGAAGTGTACACCCGTCATGCGGCAGGCAGAAGTGTACACCCGGCATGCGGCAGGCAGAAGTGTACACCCGTCATGCGGCAGGCAGAAGTGTACACCCGGCATGCGGCAGGCAGAAGTGTACACCCGTCATGCGGCAGGCAGAAGTGTACACCCGTCATGCGGCAGGCAGAAGTGTACACCCGGCATGCGGCAGGCAGAAGTGTACACCCGGCATGCGGCAGGCAGAAGTGTACACCCGGCATGCGGCAGGCAGAAGTGTACACCCATCATGCGGCAGGCAGAAGTGTGCACCCGGCATGCGGCAGGCAGAAGTGTTAATCCAGCAGAATTCTCAGTGTCTCTGGAGCTTTTTCATTGTTGAGTGAAATGGCCTTGGTCAGATTTTTAGCCTCTTGGAGGATTACTGTTTTAAATTTTTGATGCGCAGCTGTTTAATGTGGGATTATTGGAAATGAGCGCAGGCAGCTACATCTGCTCCACGTAGACCGTTTTTGCAAAGCCGAAATTTCGGGGAGTTTTTTTTTTTGTAGTTCTCTTTTACAACGTCGACAAAAAAGTGGGGAGTCAAGGAATGAGGACTGAGCCATTTGCTCGATGTTTTGCAGAAAAGTTGAGAGCACGCAGCTTTTCATCATTAACATTAATGTGTATTTTTCACATGTTGAAATCCTGTACAATACGAAAAGTGTGCGCTTGGAATTGACTGCGACTCATTTACCACTTTAATAAGCCTGGACAGAGTGCTGGTTTAGAGAAGGTTGTTGAGGGGAGAGGCTGGGGACCGTGCGCAGTCATGTATTTAAACCTCATACGTAAAATCATACGTTTTTCTGAGATGTGCATTGTAGTCTGTTGTGTTGTGTTTGCCGTGTTCATTGAATGCACTCCATAGTAGATATTAACAGTTAAATGCCTAATTTTATTTATCCTTTTCTGACAGCATAGCCATGCAAATTTCATTTGGGCTACATATGAGCAGATTTGAATAGTTTAGATTTATAATAAGAAAAATATGGATTTGGATCTCTTGAGTGAGTGGGCAACTGCACTTGATCGTAAGAAATCTCGCAGTATAAATGGGTATTCACTTCAGATAATGGTTTCTGCTCAGGAAAGGGACAATGATGTTATTTTATTTCCTTCATGATGTATTGTGTTGACCAGAAGAACAGTATTTGCATGGAAACTAGATATGTACACAGTATACGAGCATCAGGAGACTCTTACATCATTTGTGTTACCCCGAAATTCAAAACGCAACACTGCTCTGGAATTGCGGATGAAGAAATAGCATACAACGGGCCCTTCTGGTTTCATTGCATAGTTAAGGATGTGGAGGGCTTAATTGTTTTAATGCCAATGTGGTCTATTGACTCATGTTTGCTGATTGCCTTGGAGATCAGTGTATAACTTTTAAGAAATCATTGTGCTGGCTGTATTCTCGATCTAAATCTTTCCCTGTACCTACGGTAAAGCCCAGCTGTTAAAACACACATTTCCCAGAGATAACAGCTTCAGCCTATTCTCCTGGCAGGCCTCTTCTATCCTGGAGTAGTTCTGAGTTTAGGAGAAAAGATTTATTTATTCTGCAGGATGTATGTAAAACAAGTGAATACCTGCCATTCCATCACTGGCATGCACCGCCATCCTAAGGTGTCATGCAGCAGACCGGCCTCTGTCTCCACAGATAATGGTAATGATCTTAGGGTTAAAAATACAGAAAGAAACACGTGTGAGTCGAACATTATTATATCACTTTTACATACCTTGGCAATACAAAACGTTCAATGACATACAGTTCTCTTCAAAAGAAGCCCAGGTCTAATTTCCTGAGTAGTAATTAGAAGGTGTGAGTTGATATACTACCGTGGCTTTGCTGCAATGTTTGTGCACTTATCATTTTTACTGATTTTTGGTTGCGTTGGAATGTGTCAGAATGTCTTTCTGAATGTCTTTCTTTTGGCTCTTGCATGCTCATAGGACGTTCTTCATTCCCTCTGCCACCCACTGGCGCTGTGTGTCTGTTCCCCTGTAGTTTTGTCTGATATATGAAATGTGTCGGCAAAAGTAACCAGTGGTGTTTTCAGGGCTGCAGAATCATAATTTTCTTTGTCTTGAGTAAAGTCTTCAATGCAACTACCACACACCATCCTCTTTGACAAACTATGACATCTCCGTTCTCTCTGTAACTATCCATGGGTGGCTTTCCCAAAGCATGTCGTAGCGGTAAGTATGTCGTGAAACATGTCATGAAGATATACTTGCCATTCACTACACTTTCCCGAAAGTGATCGTAACTCAAAGAGATTGTGAAATGTGTCACGAGTTGAAGACAACATTGGACTAGTCGTGGAATCTCAACCGTGTCTTCAGATGCGGTACTACAAGTCCCACCTTTGCAGAAAGAGGCCACTAATCTATGTGATAGATAGATAGATAGATAGATAGATAGATAGAACAACAATAATAATAATAATAATAATAATAATAGTAGTAGTAGTAGTCGTAGGTACTTAGTCTAGAGCAGGTGTAATCAATTATCCCATCATAGGGTTTATAAGTAGGCTACTTATTGTGACCTGTGCTGACATGTAGCCTACATTCATAATAGGCAAAATAATTTAAATAAATGTAGACAGCAATACATTGATCCTATAAGTTTACCAAAAGCATCATATAGTTACGATAATGTTCAAGTATTTTGTTTTTATTTCGTTGCTTGTGTAACGAACGAGGTTCAGGTGGGGCTCGAACCATCAGGAGGAGAGGCCACTGCGCTAACCACTACACCAAAGATGAATTCACCGTTAGCGGAGGAGTTAGGTTGCCTCACGAACCTGATCACTATACTTGTTTGTTTTTGGTTATTTATTCTTCTCTATTATTATTCTATTCTTTCTCGCTCTTCTTTTTGTCTCGGTCTTTTTTTTCCCGTTGGGTTTGATCAGAGAAAAGCAAAGAAAAGCAAAGAAAACAAATATTCAAAGAAGATCATAACTCTACGATGCTTTTTGAATCGTGGCTGTTAACGATGTGTGATGCTTTCTGTGGTGTGAATCTGGTTTTCTACATCGACCTGTTGGCTCTGTGTTACTCAAAGTGAAAGTGTGTCTTGAAATATTCACTCCATGATATACTTATACGATATATGACGATATAGTCATGACAAATTCAAGACATGTCTTCAAAAAGATTGTGAAGTGTGTCGTGAATTCTGAAGACACATCGGAATCGGGAAAGCCACCCCGTAATGGTTTGACTCACTATCTTGATGACCATCAGTGTAAATACACATTGCACTGGAAAGCAGTAGGTCTGCTGCTATACTCTTAACTATGGGTGTTCCCCAAGGATTGGTTCCTAGACCTACTCTTGTAAACATCCACATTTTAAAAATGTAAAATGGTGTAAACTGTTACTAGACAAAGGATCCAGTTCTGCTGCTATGCTGATGAAGATATACAAGTTTGTATATGGGATAAAGGAATTAACTGTAACTTTCTCTTAGCTCTAAATCTGTGCCTGTACTTCAAAGTATCCAATACATTGTAGTATACTTATTATACAATTTAACACATACATAATAATTTTACACATATATCCTTGATCTGTGTGTGTGTGTGTGTGTGTGTGTGTGTGCACGTGTGTATGTATACGTGTGTGTGTAGTATATTGACAAAGATGTTGCAATAGCTATGGTATGTTATAAACAGTGCCCCATGGGTTTGAACTAAAGCCAAAAAGTTTCACATGTACTGTATGTCTCACATGTGTTGCTCTATTGGCTACCATTAAAATGTAGACTAAATTATTTAATTCTCATTCTGATTTAGAAATCTTTGCCTGGCTAACCTCCAGAATCTGTCTCTCACAGAATATGCAGGTAAAGTAAGCAATTCAAATGCAGAACCTGGCCCTTTCACTGTCCCATAGTTCAACTCAATCGGAAGACGATGTTGTTCCATCAGCCTACATCCCAGGAATGCCCTGCTTGATTTGATCTTAAAACACATTATTATTATTGGTAGTAACACTAGTAGTATTGGTGTCAATAATTATAATAATATCCTATGAAGTGATTAAATAACAGATGAACCATGTCCAATGCTAAAGCTAATTTGAGTTTTCTAGCCAAAACACTGACAAATCAATACTTGATATAGATTTATAAATTAATACATGTTCTGCTATGCAATATACTCTACATTCAGAAGCAGTTGATCATTGAAAAGCTGATTTAGAAATACTGGCTTAAGTTTAGATAAATTCCTCCAGTGATTGGGATTAAGTTGACAAAACTTCATAACAGGGATAACCGCCAGGATTAGAGCCACAAGGAGACATTAAACATTCACAAGGGACTGCTCCCTATATATATATATATAAAATAAAATAAAATGCAATGAAGTGAAATTATTTCTACATTAACTTTCAGTGTACGTCTGTTTGTAAAGAAACATATACCCTAAAATAATTTTGTACTTTAATTGATTGAACTCTTTGTCCTCATTACATCACATATGTACCTTATTTTAGCTTCTTGCATAAATATTGCCTTTCTGCTGTAGACAGTGTTTTTCTGTGGTATTTTATTTTAATTGACCAGCAGCACTGAATGCTTCAGCATAGAGAATGACAGTTGGGTTAGACATTTTTGTATTATTCGGTTTTTTTAAGCCTAAAGGACTAAATAATCTACCATAAAGGGTTTAGCTAAATTGATACCTAAAATAAAGGCTGCTTCTCTTTTACGATGAGAAAAATGGTTAAATGCTGTAACAGATTTATAGCGTGCTGTATCACTATGTAGTCTAAAAGTTAAATACACATTTTAATGTAGGTTTTGCTAATGTAAACCAGCCATATTACACATAATCTAATTTCAAGAATAGCAGAAAAGCAAGGCTAACCTACTACCATGCTGTGCAATACCCCCTTAAATTTCAAGCAGAATAGTATAAAAACAAAACATGGTTATTTAGCGTACGTCATAAATGTCACGCACTGTGCGCGCACCACCTATTTACAATATATATACATACATCTAATCTCTGTTGTCACATTAAAGCTTATGTAATCTTTTCTTTGATGTCTAGCAGCCCATGG
This sequence comes from Ilyophis sp. 1 JC-2022, assembly GCA_022702515.1. Lineage (NCBI taxonomy): Eukaryota > Metazoa > Chordata > Actinopteri > Anguilliformes > Synaphobranchidae > Ilyophis > Ilyophis sp. 1 JC-2022. The sequence goes on from CM040403.1 coordinate 42,457,489, forward strand.
TGTGAAAGGAGCACCTCGTGTGCCGTCTAGTCGTTATTTCTGGTTCAGCTCAGCAGTTACATATGGTAGACTTTATTATTTCAAAATAATAAAAGAGCAAGAGTGCCGTACCCTGCTGGCCGCAGGCAACTGTGGGCACAAGTTGTTTTAAAACACTTTTGAGCGGGTGCGCTGTCTTAAAGCCCTTTTTCCTTTAACGGTGTAAAATCAGCAGTTTGACGAAGGCCAGTCTTAATATTTCACTTTATACTACATCTGTATTGTTTTAACGTAACCATAACCACTTCACACTACTTGTTATTACAAAAAGGCTGGGTTCAACAGGCCTACATATCCAGACTAAACGTATACTACACCTGAAATATAGTAACACTCCAGTGTGCTTACAGAAAGTGTCCCCCTGTGTTGTGTCTTGTGCTGCAGTTGTCCAGACCTGACAGCTCCTTTGATTCAGCAGTAGACTTCTGTAGAGACCCCCAGATGTTGTTTGACTTGTGGCAGTGCATAATGATTTCTGGTTCCTGGGCCGAATTGTTCCGGTGACATGTAGTGATAAGCCATGAAACAGCAGCACTGCCATAACATTGCCAAGCCATTTTATTTTATTTTTTTAAATATTGAGGGTCTTCATAAACCTGCCTTTTTACAAAAGTGTCACTGTATGAGGGCTTTCCTAAAGCTATGAATGTTCTTAATGCATCATATTTTTAATTTAATCACCTTCTGTTCACAGAATGTAAGTTTTTTTTGTTGTTCATTTTTACAAGTGTTGGCTTGGATTTTTCAGCAATATATTGTCACATTTCACTATGTTTTGGATCGCTTTCATTTCCTTGGATGCTGTGCATTTAAATGAATCAGCAATGCCAATGTACCAAATGTCCATTTAACTCCATTTAAGTACAGTTTTACGGCTGAAGTGAATGTTCCTCATGGGGCTGCAGCCCACATTCAAATTTGATTCAGCTACAGGGTACAATTTCAGATTTTCTCTGGGCTAGACACTAATGCTCTCTTCCTACTCGGATTCCTGTGGTGTGTGTGGCATTGCAGTATCAAAAAATGTCGGATATAGCCATGCCGTTATTCTCTCTACGATATGTAACTTAAGCAGCTGAATCTTCATTCTGATGAGTGAGTATGGCTACACTGAATTGGCCATAGATACAGTAAACATTTCAACAAACGTTACATTTAATTACAAACCTCAAAGCTTTTAATACAAAATGAGCATAATACAATATGTTTTAGAAACTGGTTGATTGAACTGAAATGATTCAACCTTTACAGCAAAACAAGGTGAAAAGTGAAGCACCTCCATGTAACTCAAGCCATTTCCTATCTCTTTCGCTTTGTTAAAACACTGTCTGATTAAGCTTTGTAAAGGGCTTCATTCTGTAACGTCAATTTGTTTGTCGTGAGAAGTACTGATGGTCAGTAACGGTAGTTTGCCGTTGTTTACTTGATAAAGCCTGTTTTAATGGTTTGTTTGTTCCCCGTGGATTGAGTGGGCCAAGGCATTCCAAAGTTAGATATACTGGAAATGGCGCCTCCCTCACCACAACATAGGAGAAACAGCTTTTCGTCTGTGGGATTCTGTGCTGGTGGCTTTCCCACTGAGAAATGAAGCCTCTGGCCCCATAAAACTGGGACCTTGGTCATACGCCCACCTCTGATTGTTCCAACTGACATATCCAACTGGGTAAAAACAATGTTTTTGGGTTTTCAGAAGATAAAAAGGCAAACAAAAACACATATGGAGAAAAATTTACATTTACGGAAGAAGGTGACATTGTAATGCCGTCCCTATCTCTCAGCCTTGATGCATTTGGCTTGTTTGGTCTGAATCCATGCCCGCACCATTAAGTGTTCATGTTTGAATCATCAACAGGATGGCACTGTGCACAGAGAATAACCTCACTATCCGCACTGCATGCATTAGAGCATATTCCAGTAAATTCCGCTACACACCTTCCTATTATGAGAAGACAGGCAGGTTAACCTGTGTGAACTTTCACTCTGACAGCTGGAAAGTAGGATTTCCTGTCAGTGAATACCTTGAGAGTCTCTTTGCTGGAGTTCTGCCACCAAGAATAATTATCTTGCAGGTTCCATGCCCTGTTATGAATTTGTCTAGAATTAATAGAGGTGAGAAATTACTAGACCTATATTCTGTTTCTGAAAGCAAATGGGTAAGTTGTGTGCAAGCTAAGCCCTAATGTAATTAATTTTCTGATATCAGATTGGATTCTTTTAGCCTTCATCAGCTTTAGTAGCCAGATAAATCTGTTTTTTCTAGTCCAGACACAGGCTAGTGAGAAATTAAATGTGATTTCCTCCTAATAAATTGCCAAGTACCAAAAAGAAATATCAGTTCTCTGCCTCATCTGCACTATAGCCCAAGGAGATGCGAGTGCAACCACTTGCATATATCACTTTCTGTAGCAGCCCACCCAGTTATAGTATGAAACCCAGCACATCCCATAGAACCCAACACATCCAACAGAACACAAGTGTTTGATACATGGCATCAGTCCAGCTAAGTAACTAGTCAGAATACCAGAACCATCTGTTAAATGTGCAAATCTATGGCATTCATTTTATACCAGGGGCTGAGGTGTGTTGGAAAACATTCCTGCAGGTTTACAATAGCTTACAATGAGTTGAAGCTGTCCAAAAACAAGTGTGACCTCATCATGTTATTAGCCAGCTAGCTGGCTAATCTATAACACTTGCCCAAAGCATCATATAAGTCTGTCGGGCTGAAATGCAGTAAGCAGACACAGCATAGATCTGACTGTCTCGCAACAATGTGAATCAGGCTTTTTTTTGCAGGTGCAATAGGAAGGTCTGTGTAAGTGTTTGTGGGGTAGGTTTGAATGGGTATTGCATTGATCACACAGATGCTTTCTGTACACGGCTGTTATGTATTGCAAACATTACAAAGAGTCTTTAGAAAATAAATCTATCAATCTCATACTGTATATGTGTTGTCATTTGTCCTCCAGGCCACACAGGGCGCCTTCTGAAATCCCTGTGTTTTACCAGTATGACCTTTCTGCTGCTGCACATTGTCTACCAGATAACCATCATCAGCCTACTGGCGGGGAACAGCATCGAGCCCGACTTCAACTGTGAGTACACAGGCTGGCAGACTGGCTCCCTGTCAGCTTAAATCACACATTGGTTTGATGCATGTTCCTACATGGAGAAAACAAATTACCTTTCAGGATACATATCTATATATCAGTTTTAATTGTTAATGGTATTGCCAACACATTCGAAACACAGGTTTATTAACATAAGCATATTAACATTATCATATACATACATTGATACATACATGCACACACACACACACACACACACACACACACACACACACACACACACACACACATTCATACATACATATGAATTGCAGTTTGATCTAGCTTTTATAAGGGTTTACACATTAATTTAAGCAGTTGTTACTTCTTGGATGGTGTTCTGATTTTGACAGTTGTTGAAAATAGTTCACATTTTGTTTATAAGATGCCTGCTTATATTTTTACTCAAAGTTAAGGACAAGCACATTGTTGTTTGATTCAGCCTAGCCTAGGCTATAGAAAATGTGAATGTTTGCCTTTTTAAAAATTAACACATTTTGAAGTGGGTGGTTGGTTAATAAGAATACTACATAGGGCTAACTATCGAATCTTCAGATTTGTATCATTGTAACCATTGTACACTTGGACAATTTAGAGGCTACTCAATCCATGTACTGGAGGGTAGCATATCAGTATGACTTCCAGCTCTCTTTCAAGCACAAAATTTATCCAAAACCCAAATCAAGACAATATGTAGTTATTTAAACTGGTCAGTCTCCTGGATGGAAGTGAAGCCCTCAGACACTGTGGCACCCAGAGTCAGGACAGGTTTGCCCTGATTTAGTGCTTCATTTACCAGCCCTAATCATAACGACTGTGGAAAATGCATTAAAAGGTATTTAGAGTTTAGATGTAGACCCCTTGAGAAAACAAGCATGCTTTCTCTTCCTGCTGCTCCTAAAGAAGTGTAGGTGTTTAAAACCATCTCTCTGAACATGAAAGATGTGAAGACTGTGTATTGCACATGGGACTTGGTACCCAAGGTTACGCCACCTATGGAATGAGGCCACCCATGACACGAGGGCCTCGATCCTGCATCCAAATTAAATGGAACGTCTTTCCTAGGCCAGCCGGCTAGCAGCAGACACGCTCAAAGGGTTCCAAGCACTATAGCAACGAACCACAACATCTGTGCTCAAGATGGTAATATACGCACAACCCATGGGGAAGAACAGTGCTGGCCAATACTATGTTCACAACAAGAGTAAAGAGCCTTGGCCCAGTGCTTCACATGCACAGGTCTAGATCCTCTGCCAGGCATGCTGACTTTCTCATTCCATCAACCCAACCATACTCGCCGGATATCAGATCCTGGGTCCTCAGTTCCGTGTAGACCCCTGCGGTTCCAAAGCTCGACTTGTTAACTCGCTCTCGTGTGCGTGCAGCGTTTGTGACAGCAAGTCATAAATCTCTCAGGGTGCGGAGAAATAAAAGAAATGGTTCCTCAAAGCCTACAAAGCAAAACAAGGAGAAGGTGTTTTTTTGCCGGGAGGATTTTGGATTGTGTAAATAGTTGGCTTCCGTAAGCTAATGAAATCCAAACTATCAAACTATAAAACCCCAGCTTGTCTAGACGAGGCACAGCCATGATGGTGTAAACTATGTCCTGATATGTTCTCTTTTTTAACAATGTATTCCAGATACTTATATTTTCTGTAATATTCCCTGCACTGCTTTAAAGTTTAGTTTGTTGCTCACCTCATTCATAATCAATTCCGAAACGCAGATAAATAATGTACTGCCAGACACCCCAGTCACAGTAAAACTTATTGAAGTCCAGCTCTGATTTACAGGCATGGAATACAGGCACACAGACAATAGAATAAATAATGAGGCAATTTTTTTACTTTTTCTCGGTATAATAAAAAGGCTATAAAGAGAAGTGATTCTTGAAATTCTATTCACACCTCAAAATCAGCTAAAATATCCACACCAAACGCCACTTCACTAAAACTTTTAGGCTAGGCCTGTGCTTTCCCAAATCCTAGGTATACACAGTGTGCTCTGAGTTTCTTCTCAGATGAGCTCCAGTTGATAATGTTCAATTGACCTGGATAATAGATAGATCAAATCTTTCCCATATCTCCTCAGCTGGCATGCAGGATGTCTCAGTTCAAAACAACAGTTTTCAAACAAAGGCATTACAGTGACTTCAAGCCTGTGCAACAGTAGACTTGAAACATCCTCTGAACTCTTCATGTTAGATGAGTGCAAGTGTCCACTGACAGTAGTCACTTGTGCAACTGCTCGTCCTGCCAAGTGGGTCAGATCAATATAAAAGTGAACATCAGGTGGAAGGCTGGGCACAGAAACCCAGGGTGGAGTACATGAAATGAATTGATTGGAGGAGATAGCGATGGCGGACCTGTTTGCACTCCCCCCCCACCCCCGGACAGATGGCACCCTAGACGACTGCTTATGTCGCCTAAGCTTAGAATCACCCCTGGGCTCTCCATAATTGCTGCAGAGAAGGTTTTTGATTTGCCAAGACCATTTTTTTTTACATACAATGAAGGATATTTTACATACTTTCTGTTTCTGACAGCCAAGCACCTTTGCAATGGCTGCAATTAGAGCTTGCAGAGAATTGTGCAGCTTCTTCAGTGATGTTACAGAAACAATCAATTTTCCTGTACAATATCAGAACAGGAAAGTAGGATGGTTGCATAGCCTCCTCTGTCTTCAGCCAACAGAAGGCAATTATAATACTTATTATATTTAATGTGATGTAAGATCTCATTAATAGCGACATTTAACATAGCAGAAACCAAACATTAATCTTCCATAGGGCTATGTAATTTTCTAATTAAATATCAAGTTATATATTGAACATTCCAAGAATGGAATCAATCAACCTCATGCATAATAACTTTACCTTCTTTTACATTATTGAATGAGAAAACAAACTGAATGCAAACATGATCTCAAAACATCATTGTCTAGTTGTTAAACACCAATACCAGTGATTGGAGGATGGCTTCAAAAGATCATTAACAACTATGAAGCTCTTGAGATGCTGTTTGGTCCCAGAGCATGTGGGCTCCAAGATAACCAGACATCAGTTTTTCTACACAACCTATAATGGTTTGTGAGCTGAATTCTGCTTAGCCTACTCAATTAATCTTCTGGTTTGCTGCTTTGTGCTGACATTTTTAAACTGTGTGTCTTTACAACGTAGGAAACCAGAGCTGTGCCAAAAATGACATCTCCTTCCAACACTGTTGGCAGGAAATAAATTTGACATTATTCAAATGTGTTCACAGCAAACCAAGACCCAACTGAGCCAAGCGAAGGGTAAACTAATGCGACTCGGAAAACAACGGGTCTTGTTGGGAAGGGTAAACTAATGCGACTCGGAAAACAACGGGTCTTGTTGGGAAGGGTAAACTAATGCGACTCGGAAAACAACAGGTCTTGTTGGGAAGGGTAAACTAATGCTACTCGGAAAACAACAGGTCTTTTGGGAAGGGTAAACTAATGCGACTCGGAAAACAACAGGTCTTGTTGGGAAGGGTAAACTAATGCGACTCGGAAAACAACAGGTCTTGTTGGGAAGGGTAAACTAATGCGACTCGGAAAACAACAGGTCTTGTTGGGAAGGGTAAACTAATGCGACTCGGAAAACAACAGGTCTTTTGGGAAGGGTAAACTAATGCGACTCGGAAAACAACGGGTCTTGTTGGGAAGGGTAAACTAATGCGACTCGGAAAACAACAGGTCTTGTTGGGAAGGGTAAACTAATGCTACTCGGAAAACAACAGTTTTTTTTGTGGAGGCAAGTGAAGGAAAGTGCAGGGATGGAAGGAGATGAAAAACTGCTCCCAAGCTCTGGAGAAAGATCTAGTGAACCCCAAAGCAGCAACATTTCTCCTTAGGATTTCAAAAAATATATATATTTTCAAATTATACCCATGGGGTGATAGGGAGGTGAAACGGCAATAAATCATCACTACGTTATATCTATAAACACACAAATATTCCTGGTGAGCTGCTGCAAGTGCAGGGGACGCAAATAATCCCAGGTTAAACTGGACAGATTAAGCTTTTCTCTGTCCATTTTCAGATTAAATATGGCTCGTTGTCACCAGTGGCGCCCCCAGAAATTTATCATCGGGGTGGCCAGATGGGGCCACTGAAGATCTTGGGGTGGCACACCAAAACCAAAAGCCATAACTGAATTTCAGGAATTTTATTATGTTGTTGTAGTATATAGGCTTGAAAACTATGTCAATATGAGAGTTAAGGAATTGCATACTGATATACTCTGGTTTCTTATTTTACAGTTAATGTTACTAATTATCTGATGTGCACAGACTAATACCGGTACAGGTAACATTTTGAGTTCCACTACAATCCTGTTTTAATGTGTTATGTATCTGTATATACATAGGCGATTCATTGTTCTTCAAATAGGCTAGTAGTTGTCCTTTTCCTTAAAAAGACAAATATACAGCTTTAATTTGAAGGAGTAGCTACGTTGATTGTAAGGAACAAAACATTTACTGGGAACAAGCCTACTAGAGTTTAAAAACACCACACAAAGGCTTCCAATTCTTTTCAATTCAATACATATATAATATAAAACAAAAATATTATATTATATATGTCCAAAAATGAAAAACAAAACAAAAAAGCATAATCATGGACAACAATATACATTTTATTATAGCCTACTCACAACCTACTCATATCCCTGCTTTATTAGGCTACATTCTTCTCAGCCCGTTTTGTCCACAGTTATCATAGGCTAGGCTATGTGTAGCCTACGGTTTTTATTTAGTTTTTTTTAAAGGGTTTCCGCGTTGTTATGGTTTTGAAAGCTCCGCGCTATGATGGCTATGATGCAGCTTTGGCAAAAACTGGTATGCAGTAACAGCATAGCCTTTTTCTTTTATTTTTTTTCAAAGGGAATTTCCCAATATAAATGCTGACTTGTGGCGAAAGTGCCGCCGTGGTGATAGATTTACTTTAAAATCTGTCCGACAATGTAAACAAGTCGTCCATTTTCACTGTAAGAATAAATTTTATGACAACGTTACCTCTATTTCGCTAGCTTAGCCTACTTGAACAGTTACAACCTGCATGAGAAGAGTAGCCTACCCATTGAAAGCTGATTGCTTTTTTTTGTCTCACCTTTTGTTTGGAATCTACACGCACACAACAATGAAAAATTATCGTTCTTTGGACGCCCACAACTTTTTTGTTAGTGGATGATAATATTTTTGCACTTACTGTCACGTTATAGCACTCCGATTTATCCACATTCCACTACAAACCATTTGCATATGGTCAAAATGTTTTAGCGTTTCTCACAGTAATATAGTTAGCCATAAATTGACAATTGGATAACTTATTTGACTTAGGCTACCTGTGAAACAATGTCTGCTGCACACATAAGCATGTGGAGTTTCAGAGTCCCACATTTCTCCTTTTCTTCCCGCCGACGCCTCACGTCATATTGCTCTGATCCACTTTTCTCATCTTATGGGCTCCGTTTTGTGGTTCGGAATCTTATAAAACCGCAATTCTGGGTTTTTTGCATTGTTTGTAGTGCATCCCACCAAACAACAACTTTTAGGCATTTTTTCCCCCCGAAATGACAAGAAGGCACTGGCACGTCAAGTCAATGGAGGGCGAGAGCGGGATCTGTTTCCCCCCTCGGGATTGGCGGGGCCTATTTGCGCTGTGACAGACGGTCATAAGCAGCTGGCTGGCTATGCATTTGTTATTTTCTTTCACATGCATGAACTATTATGAAAAATATAATTATTGATTTAAATGAATAGTACCTAATGTAAAATATCAGATAGCAGCATATTATGCATATGCGACGCACGAGGGGGGGCCAGTGGGAGGGCCAGCGATTGTATCAGGTTGTCACATTGGCTACTAATTAAATTAGTAATATTTTAGGAATTTTTGGTGAACCAACTCTTATCCCTTATTTTTAATTTTCTCCCAATTTGTATGGCCATTCATATCTATGGGCTTGCCCCAATACTGGAGCATCCTCACTCAATTCGGCAGACTGCGGACTAGCATGTGGGCCCTCTGAACAACAGAGCTATCAGCCATGGCTTCTTTCCATTCTGCAGTACTCAAGATGAGCTGTGCGGTCATTGCGTTGGAGGACTACACTTTATGAGCAGTCGCTATTGCGCTTCGAGGTTAGGGAAACCTGCCAACTGATGCTCTCCCTCTCTGGGCGAGGCTACATGGTCAATTGTGCATCATTCCACAGGACCCCTGGTCAGATTGCACCAAGGACTACATACATCACCTGTGTAGTTATTTTGTCCAGCAACAGTAAAAATGTGCCATGCTTGACAGGGCTCTACAGTGTTCACATTTTAGGAGAATTTGCTCTTGAAAATTGGCATATGCTAACTGGAAAAATAATTTACAAGCATTAGTACCATTATCTACTAATTGGAATGCATTAGTGTGCTCTTAAATTTTTCAACATGTCCTTGGAAAAAATGTTAGCATAGAGCCCTGCTTGACTTTGAGGTCTGTACATGTTCAGCCATGGCTTGCACGTAGCATGCTAAGGCTAGGCTACACCTTACAATTTAGCCCCAGTTTAGTCCTTGATTATTAATATGGGTTTTGTACATTGTTTTTGACTGGATGCATGCATCTTATAACTGTAAGTCAGGGTAACATTAACATAACACAGAAAAGATAATCATAAGGACTGGCGACAACCAATTAAAACAATGACCATTCAACAAAGTGTTCCAGCAGCTGTCCGTCAAAAGAAGCAACACGATAACTAACCTACAGATTCGACAGTTCTAGAGCTCTGTTTCCTGCATGCAATGGTGTTTTCATTGCTAGTCTTTGAGGCGTCACGGTTCCTCATTATGTCATGTTTTAAGCATTTGAGTCCAGACACAGGACTTGATATGACAGTACACAAAAGTCTTGCCAGTAACAACCGTGTCTGATGGTCAACAGCTACATTTTTGTGATAAGAATCACCTTCCTCAGGATGCGAAACACACGTCAGTCCAAAAATACACCATGCAAGCCTACACCTCTTAATCTGCATTCACAGTGGTCATTGTGGCTGTCATAGTAAACAATATGTATTGCAATGTTTCAACACAGACAAAATAGCAGTGGCTAAATGGTTGATCATTATTGCTGAGAAAAACATTGGGTGCTTTCGCAGTATGAGTTTGAATATAAGCCCAATACTTTATGTCTCTATGTACCATACATTTAAGGAGCCACCACAATGTGTTTCGCAGGAACATCTTGCTCTTTTAGTTTATGGGAAAGGGAGTGTTTTTGTTGTCACACCAAAATGCGTAACAACAACATATTTTTTATGGGCTTAATTGTCATTATATGTCATTTATTTGAATTATGTCCCTCAGCTATCTTTTCAGTAATTATTGAATAAAAATACTTGCAGAAAATAATCTATTTCCTGTGCCACAATGCCTCACATTCTCCTTCAGTATACAACACGCATGCTTGTTCTTTAGAAAAAGCCACGTACATTCAAATATATGTGGAATCTGAAATATTAACTAATGTACCTCCCAACCTACCTCCAGATGTAAATACATCAACTCTATCTGGATCAGGGAATTCTCTTGAGAATGTTGAAGAAAAATCAGATCAGCTTTTATAGGTAAATTAGATTTGTTTCAAGAGAAGTTGCATATAGTGTATTTACTTATTTTCCATGCAGTGCATTTCTTAATTTTTAAATATATAAATAAGGAAGTCTATTTGAATATCTATTATGAATAATGGGCTATTTTCTTGGCAATGGCATGACACTATGTCAGTGATGCACAATAATCTTGGTAAACCACAAATTGTAATTCTTGACGCATGTCTATTTTGTAACATTATCCTTTCACCAAACCTTTTCTTAGTCTCTGTAGTGATTACTTGAACGTAGGCATTTTTACTCATTTTACTCATAAGTTCTGTTGTATGGGCTTCTGCATTGCAATTTTAGCTGCGTTTGCAACCTTCTCTTTTCTGCGGTCTCCATTACATTTAAAATAAATTTCAGCCATAAGAAAAGCAGTTTAGCTGTTTTTATGTTATCGTATGGTACATGAAGAATTGGTTTTGTCCAATTTTAGACAGCTTTTGCCACAGGTGCTACTGCGAAAATAAATTCAGACTTGTGTTCTTGTGCAAACAAGAGTCAGAACATGCCCTTCTCTAATGGATTTATTATTCAGGCAAGTTTAAGAACTCTGTCGGGAAGCCATTTTAAATAATAATGGAACGTCCTGAAACTATACTGTTTTCTACTCCAAGACAACCCCTATTATTTAATAACATTGTCATGTAAAACCATTGCTTTTTTAACGTCTTTTTGCTAAGTGCATTACATTAGAGTTTTTCTGTCTTTAATAGATGTATATCTGCAATGTATTTAGCTGTGCCTGCTATTGAAAGTCTGGAAATACCGATCTTAGAACATCAATGAAACAGGAAAACATTTGCGTTGACATGACACTTAATAAAAGGCATAATCCATTTGCTGAGGGAAAAACCGTGGAGATACCTGTACAAGAAAAATAGGAGGCTGCATAGCCTCCTCTGTCTACAGTAAACACAAAGCAGTTATAACACTTATTATATTTAATGTGATCTAAGATCTAATTGACAGCAACATTTAACATAGCAGAAACCGAGCATAAATCTTTCATACCATCAAGCTTATTTGCACCTGGAATGCAGCCCTTGACATTTGAAATTTTCTAATTAAATATCAAGTTATATTGAATATTGAAAAGTATGGAATCATTCAACATCATATATCTGTATAAACCTTCCATTATTGAGCCTTAGAAAACAAACTGAATGCAAACAAGAAACAGATGTTTTTAAAATATGACTATTATGTTACAGTCATGGGTGTGACTGTGGTCTTTCTTGTTGATCTATTACTTTGTGAATTGTATTTTGTTGCGCCTGTATAATTCCACTGTACACTTTAAACATCACTAAAGGTACAGTACTTTAACACAGTAAGCAAGCCATGTGACTAGAGAGATAAGTGCAGTATATGTTTTTTATATGTTCATTGACAATTATAACCAATTTTGTTTTGTACCACTGAAAACAGAAATATCTTTTTGTGTGTCATTTTGTTTATAGTTTTGGGGGTCTTGTGAGTTGATTTCTCTTTTAGGCATGTTTTTTTTCCGTACAACACTGTGTACTTCCTTCCACGTATAAACCCATTGTGCACACATGCTTCTGCTACAGCTGCGCTCTTTGTTTCCCACATGATCACACGTCCAGAACATGTCCACTACGTCAGTCTCAGCAGCACAGACGAAAGACAGAGAAAGACGGGATTTAGATACTCCTCACAGAACATGCACAGCGTGGCTGACTGAGACACTGTGACGCTACAGTGCTACGGCGCGCTATTATTTATGTATATGAGTGTATTTCTGTAGATGTACAGATAAAATGACTCACCGACACATTTTCTATCCATCCATATTCTCACAGAAACAAAAATAATAATGGGTACTGAACACATTTTCAGCTATTCCCTGGTAAAGCTCATTCATCGCAGGAAACTGCATCACGGCACATTTGTAAACACTTAAGCCTGTAGCAGATAGAGGTTTTTGAGTTTGTATGGGTTTTCCTTAGTGTAGCTACACAAGTCATAACAGTGTGAGTTTAGAGGCTTAATTGGTTATTTTCCTGTCAATGGCATGAGAACATAAATATGCCATTATAATGGAATGGTTACAAATGGCATCCATCTGATGGTTTAGCTCTTAGATTAGAACATCTCAAACAAATATGCTTTCCAAATTAATAATATCACAATGCATTACTTTGAGTTAAGCAGAGTTTTCCTCAAATGAGCATGTGTGAATTTCTTTTCAATCTACACTGTTTCTTGGCAACTTATACCACCAAAATCCTTTTATAAGTGGTAAAGAGAAGCATGCACAGGATAGGCTGTTGGGGAAATGTCATTAACAACAGAGTTTTAAGTGGAATCTGTAGCTACTTTTTACAGAAGTACAGAACGGTGCATTTAAAAGGCCTCTTGTGTTTGGTGTAAGATGAGGTCCAGCATGTTCAGCAATCAACAAATGCAAATAAATTTTTTTTTTATAGTGTATCTTCATGTGGGGCAAAGAAACAGCTAGAACATCCCTGCTACCAGCCATAAGCTGTGTAACCATTACAGAGCCCATACATATTATGATATAACTTAGATGCAATCACTTAGATTTTAAGGATGTTTAATGAGCTCTTTCCTCACAAATGGGCTGAGAGTCAGGTTGTTCAGGCACATTTTTTCAGCTCCACTCAGCGCAGCTGTAATGAGGTCCCGTCTTCTCCCGATCTCTTGCTCCATCACCCACCAGAGAGCCAGCGAGCAGTTGCTACTGCGGCATCTCCACACAAAACCCCTTGAAGATTTTAATTCAACCTTACACTCTCCTGAGGGAAAACTAACGGTTTACCAAACCATTCCCATGTGTTCGCTAATAAGGACTGTGGCCAAGAAAAATCACTTGCTTCATTTCAATCTGCGAGTATTTTGGAGAGGAAAACATTTGCGAGCATGAAGACAAGCAGATATTTCACTCTATGAAACACAGTGGCTCACTTGGCCTGCGGTTGAAGGTTGAGGGGTACACCTGTATACATACCTCTTATACTAATCCTTTTTGTTATTCTTATCCTCTTTTATGGTAGGGAGATTGTTTAAAGAAGAAAGAAGTCAGATTTATTTTTACAGCAATACATATACTGTTCCTTGAAGTATGAAGTGCTTTGTTTCCATTTTTATCCATGATTTTTAACTTATTGAGAAATCCAAAGTCCCATTTTGAGCCTTTAAAAAAAAAAAAACATTGTTTCCAATTTTATTATTCGTAGCTATGGGATGATTTGAAATTTGACTGCACAGAAACATTTTTTTATAAGACTAGACTATAGGACACAGAAAAGATGCAGCCCAGAAAGAGGCATAGCAAAACTCAAACATGGTTGGTTTGTCAATAGTCTCTGTAGTCGTGTGATGGGAACGAGATTGTCTGTTTTAGGGTACACATTAGTGCTAACCTGGTGTGCAGAAGTACTACTGAATATATATGAATATAACTGTTCATAGAAATCTTTCTTCAGAAAAAAATCTGTCTGGTTAAAAAAATAACATAAAGATTTATGCTTGGAAGGAATCCATGCACCGATATGCTTACCAACTCATTCCAGCACCTCAGGGCAATATCACAAAAGTGGATGCCTCAAGACAAGTCCGGACTCTCTATTTTCATGGGTGCCACTGACTGCACTCATGTACAGTTTACACATAACATCAGCAAATAGTGCCATTTGTGGGAACTGGGACATATTTTATCAATTGCGGGGCAAAATATAGTGTAACACAGCACACCTGGGTCTTCTCATGAGTCCTTCTTCCTGGCCAATTTCTGCAGGCTTTCAAATGGAAGACTATATTGAACGGGTGCCATACAACCCAAAACTTCACAAGCAGTTTTTAATCATAGGATCTCAGTGGTGTGTGGGGCTATTGAGCGAACATTTGGAATGCTCAAAATGCATTTCAGATGTTCGGTCGGGTGAGATAGTACGCTGCAATACAACACGTTGACAGAGGGCTTAATAGTGACAGAGAACATACGCACTGCACATAAGAAAAAACATCCATGACAGTGGGCCACATGCTCAAAGCAAAGAAACCCGGCGGACATCCTAACTGGCCAGTGACGTCAAACCTTTATCACACCTTCAACCTATTAGAGTTGTTACCAGTCCACTTGCCACCTGCACAGTGTGCAGGAAAACTGAGTCTTTGCACTCCGTTTCAGAGGTTGGTTCAGCAGATTCACATTTATTCAAGCAATCGCGGGGGGTGAACAAACAGAGAGACGTCGCCTCTAACCGCAAACCAGCTTCACCAAAGAACAAAACAAAATCTAATTTATGTATATCCTTCATGTTTTCACAAGTATCAGTTTTAACGTTCAACATTTGCATAAAGCATCATTATTGTCTGGTTATACCTTTGCGATTGCGATAAGGCACAGTGGTTATAATCAATAAGAAACAGTTTCTCTCAATTGTGGTACACCTGTCAATTGTGTCTCATGTCTTGCAGTTGATAGTTGATAGACATTTGCATCCCCTAAAGAAGGTCTATAATGTTACGAGAAACAAAGAAGCAACATTTGCCCAAATCTGGAACTCAACGCCAAGTACAAATTGCTGTGTGAGAGAATTTTGCAGAGCCTTACATTTTTTTCTGACAGATATTATAGTTTTTTTCAAAAGCTAGCTTCATAGTTCTGACACTGAATGGGTGCCTATGGCAGGGGAAGAAACAAGTGCAGGGAGAAAGAGGCATCATATGTTGAGCATATGTACTCGAAGGGTGTGACACGTTCTAAAAGCAAAAATGCTCCTCTTATTTGTTAATGTAGAGGAGGTATGTGCAGCGGACGGTCGTCTGGAGTGACGTGTAAAAACGAAAACATGAAAGGGAAACACACACATTGTACAGAACCTTAGGTTTCTGTTTTGCTGTACTCAGAAGTGAATTTCTTTTCCAACAGTTAATACTATTTAATACAGTTAATACTCTATTTTTAGCTTTGATTAGGCAGTCAGCACTAGTGCTCTACATCTTATTCTAGAACACAAAGTAACATGTCTTGTAGGTGTATGTGTGGGCATACAACAACATATTAGTTTTCTTTAAAATGGCATTACACTTGCTATTTCTTAGTAATGTACTGCAGTGGCTCTGTTCCCCTAATCATTAATATTGTTAGTAATATTATTTCCTTCTTCGATCCACCTCGAGGAAATTTTTGAATGCCATTACTGGTAGCATGACTCATAAAAGGGGAAATTGCACATAGTTATATCCAGTTGTCTGATTGGTAGGTCAAATAATAATCTTTGGCTCATTACTTTTTTGTCTTTTTTTTTATTAACCATATCATTCACTGATTGTATACATTTTTAGCATTTAGCAGTCATGCTTCTATCTAGCGTACCAGCTTACATTTTTTTCAATCCATTTATACAGCTGGTTATTTACTGAAGCAATTCAGTTTAAGTACCTGGCTCAAGGGCGCAACAGTATTGCCCCATCTGGGATTCAAACCTACAACCTCAGATTTCCTAGCCCGGTTCCCTGAACATTAGGCTTAACTGCCAACCTTGTTAGCAAAGGCATCAGATTATACTCTATGAAGTACACTTAAGGATAATGTCGATCCTAAGATGCGAATGACTAGTTCTGAAAACTTGTTGATTTACTTCTTTGTGAGATAAGAGGAACATCAGATCTAAATAGGCAATCTATTTTCAATCAATCTTCAATTTGCTCAAGGACAAGTGAAAACTAAAAACAAATAATTATTTTATTTCTCTGATATTTGTTATTACAACTTGACGGTGTTACCATTTAGCTGAGTGGTGGCCCTCAGAATAGCAATTTAACACCTTGTCACTCGGCTAATTAATTGGCAAAGGAAGGACATTGATTTGCGCTCAGGTAAAATTTCCAAGTGATATCTGATTTGCTGTTGTGTTTGGTTTGGCAGTAAAAGAAAGTAGGAGTCAGCCCTCAGCTGGGGTTTCCCTCAAGGCGAATATAATACACGGAAGTGTCCTTGTAAACATCAAAGAGGTGGCTCAGGAACAGACTCACTTTTGGGTGCAGTTAAATAAATGTGTAGGTGGACAGCTTTTTTATTTTTGAATGCATGCTTGACCCAAAGTACGTCACAGAGGAAATGGAGTGCAAGGCAAACAGAAATCGTTTGCCAAATGGCTGTTTTTCTAGTGCCAGAAGAAGACGGTAGCAGTAGAAGACCTTGAAGGACATTTCTCATGCGCACAGCTGCACCACGCAGGGACATATTTTTAGTAATATAACATTTATGCTGCTTTCTCAGTTTACGGATGTGGGTTTTTTACGATCCCATGTCATGATGTGTTATTCACGCAATGTTGATGTTTCTTCAAGGAGGTTTACATTTCTGAAAGTGTAATGATTAATTTGATTGAGGCACTTAGGTGTGTCCTGTCTGGATACAGAATTGCTCCTTAGACATTAGAAGTGTTATTTCTAACTAACATGTTTAGTTAATATTTTGCATTTTATTCTAAAAGGGGTGTTGTTCTGATCTTTTACAACAAAAACACAGCAGTGGCTGTCAGACAAAGTGGTGAATGTGTCATTGACCCGTTTTAATTGAATTCCAATTGTGCGGTAAATATTTTTTTGTTTCTCTGTATGTTTTCAGAGTTTCTGGTGTACTTGCCTACATGCCTACTGTACTTGCCTACTTGCCTTGCCAACACAGTGACACACATAAGGAAGTTCAGATTTTTGTGTATGATACAGTCCGAAAATTGCATTTTGTGTGTATTATCTGCATTTTATGTTTACCCTGAACAGTTATGCAAAAGTCTCTGGATGATTAAACTTTGAATTTGTTTGCCTTGTTCACAGGTACAGCATGGGAGAAATCAATACGACAGCTTGGCTTCGAAAGGTAAGATGAGGATTAGTTTAAACAAGTCAGACTCTGAGCTTTTCTAATAAATTGAAGACCTAAGTTTCTCCACTTTGTGAACGGTGTAAAAAAAGTGCAAGAGATACTGTAAGAGTGTAAGAGTAGAGAATGAGAGATGTGACGATAATGAGTTTGAAATTCAAAACGTGCATTTGGGTACACCACACCTAAGATAACAAAATACATTGATAATCATGTTGAAAGGTATAAAATAATGATTTAAAAGTTCAGGCATGGAACATAGGAGAGGCGTACAAAAGCAGTGCTTCTTCAAAGTAGTTTACACCTGCAATATATTTTCAGGTGCATATTTCTTTCGTTTGAGACTGGAAGCACTTTTAGAGTAGTTCGATAACTGATTGAACTACTTCCATGAGCTTTTTAAATGCTTTTCTGAGGCAGACTGCACATATTGTAACATGATACAGAAATTGGCAGGCGGGAAGAGGGGAGGAAATATTATGACACTGTTTCAGATTGCCTTCATTTAAAGCTGCACAAAATCTAAACTTGGTATGCGGTAAACAGAGCATGACAGGAAATGCCCTCTACAGCAGCTTCACAGCTATAGCACATGCTTTTAAATGAAAGTCTCGGGACCCTAAGAGAAAGGATCAGGGGTTTACTTTGATCTGTTATCATGTTTCACGTCTGATTGTGTTTGAACGTCATTTGAATGCGTTGTAATTCTTGTCTATGAATAGTCTTTTGAAAGTAAAAAAAAAATTTAATTAAATTCCAGGGAGACTGTCAAAGCGTGTTTGTCACTTTAAAGGCAGATTTATAAATTCCTGGTATTGTTATTCCAATAAGACATTCTCCTCTGGGTTGTATTTTCTCAATGAAAAACACATTTTGCTTTTTAATACATCTGTGACACTCGAGTGACTAAAGATTTGCAAAAAAAAAGCAAAAACGAATTTTTAATTGCCATGTCTATGCAATGTCATAACTGCATGGTTAAAAAATGCTACATTTGGCAAGACTTGTGACTAGCTGACTAGCTGACTCTGGAGCCATATACAAGCCCCTGCCCCCCTGGTTTGATCTTCTGCCATGACACCCTCTGAGCTGAGATCCCTTCTCTATCTGTTACCTTCTCTGCGTTCTGCTTTCTCAATAAAGCAAACCAGACAAAGGGAGGGTCAACTGTCTGCTCTCGCAATTAATCATTTGTCCAAAACAAAATAAGCCTGTTTTTCTATTTCAATGCCTTTTTCAACTTTTGGAAACACTGGATGTTTGTGGTTATCCTCTGGAACTTGGTTTGTTGTTCATTGCTGACAAATATGTTTGCTATTTGAATACATTTTCTTATGTTTTTGCATATCACATCCTTCCGGGATAAAGATACACTTTAAAATAATGAGTTAATTTTATTTTTTTATATTTTGGACATGATTTTTTATAATCTGGATAAATAACAACTCTGAAGTGTTGTGGCAACTACTAGCAAGCAAAAATTTTCTGGCATTATGCCCTTTATAATATATTACTTTTCATTTATTTCATTTGTTTAGTATTTTTTCAGAGTCAAAGCGTTTATTATTCTAAAACTAAAAGTAAAGATACAAAGTTAAAGTTAGCTAGCAATATACAACACGTTTAAAGGTGCACTATTCAGGATTTTTAGCAGTGCTGTGGTCCTGTGTTTACAATCAAAAGAAGTGAGGCAGCGTTATAATGATGAAATACTTTCAAAATTGTTTAGAAGTTCTCAGCTCCCCTACCCCATCGACTTACAGGTTACTTACAGGTCCAATAGAAAACACAGCAACTCCGCATCGCTTTTCAAACCTTTGTGAAATTTCAGCTGTCGCCATCAGGGAAAAGCAAATCCTAGGTTGAGTCTGCTTCTTGAACACCCTGTCTGCTTGTTGTTTGGCTTCACTGTAGGCTAATTGTGCTTGTTCACCTCTGCCATTGCAGTAGCCAGCTGGCTACAAGCGCTCAGCTGAAACCTGATACCACCCCACAGGCCCTGTAGCCACACCCACCCCTCCCCACACAGAAAAGAGTGCCACTCCCAGAAACATCCTGAACACATCTTAGAATAATAAATACAGGCAGAAGAGCAGTGTTTCTGCAATGTTTTTTCAACAGGTTGCCAGTGCACCATAGATATGATTGAGCATGGTTATTTTATATGTTCTAGGTAAACATCCTGCATAGTGCACCTTTAAGGACTAAAAAATGATTTATCTGACTAATGTCAAATAATAAAAGTAATGGTAGTGGTGACAATTAATTCATAGTTAGTTAGTTTACACAGCTTGACTAATATGTTAACAGATATTATATCATTCTCACATTTATAAAAAGCAGACTATGAAAATATATGTAGAAAGAAAAAAATAACTATATTCATAACTAATTACAGCCATAATTTCTTTTTTACTTTTGGGTATGAGTAACAATAAACGTTCAGCTTATTTAGTGTCAAACATTGATTATGTTTTTAAATTCTATTCAGCATGTACTTATGATGAACTTACAGTATGTGTGGACACCACAGTGACAACGAGCATTTGTTTTGAGCTTGCCTGAGGCCCACAGTGCAGAACTTGAATGGCAATGGAGTGGAACGCTTCCAGCAAGCGATCAGCAAAGAATGCTGCACTCACACGACCCTCAGAGACGGCAGGGCTGGTACGCTGTGTCAGCCTGTGTCTCCTGAGAGAGAAATCGACAGCGGGTACATTGTCAACACCAAGGGTTTCTCCTACGGAGGGAACGAATGAGGAAATCATTCCCCGGGCCAAACACTGCTAAAACGGAGTGTGACGAGTGAGCAGCTTGTGGTCAGCACCGCATATTTAGACTGTCATACTGTATATCGTAGTACCCTACCTCTTCTGCCTTTCACAGATTTTTACAGATCATCTTGCTCTCAGTGAAGATTACAGTCACAGTCTGTAAAGCATGTGCCGATACCAACCGCACTTTGCCACAGGTCACGACCCAGAGACTGAGGCGTCAGCCTAACGCTCTGCACTTCACAGTTCCACCATAGCTATGCTGTGGGGAATAGTGAGAAGTGCCTTAACCTCGTTTTTGCTATTACACGGAAGTCATTCGATTTCAATAAGACCATCCATGAGATATTTTGTGGCTTTTCACAGTGTGTGTTGTATTAAAAGTAATCATGCTATAGGATTCAAGAGTAGTTTAGTGTGGAAGAGTTCTTAACAGAAATCATTGATATGTTACATGATAAATACTCAAATTTCAAGAATATGCTGTTGTGAACATTATGTTTAAAGGGCTTTGTATTTCTTTCTGGAAAATCTTACATTCTACTTTTTATAGCTTTCAATTAGATTAAATTGAACACCTTAAATATCATGCTTGCAATTTGATATTATTGTGCGAGCAAGGTATTTCTGGGCATAATGCCATCTCGGTGCCCAAAGTCCTGCTGACGATGTTTGCCCCGTCACCTCCATCCGCCGCATGGAACTCTGGGAGTCAGGGGTCTGACACTGATGAATCCCTGTCTGGCAGCAGGCTCTGTGGGGCTCGTTGAGTGATGTGTATTACTTACCAGTGAGGTTCTGAGTGGCATCACTATTAATGGACCAGACAAACTCTGACAGGCTCTGAATAAGTGTCCAAGGCAGGGAGGAGGGAACTGTGACAGATACAAGACATGTCGAGGCGAATTGTACGTTGCAAATATTATCGCCCCGGGGTTAATAATAAAATCCCGAAAGTGTGTCCGCACCACCGATATACTGTTGTGCCGAAGAATGGCTTGATTGTTGGTCACATCTGGATTCAGTCATGCTGGTGAGTTTATCTCACAGTCATATCCACTTTATGCAGGTTCAGTGTGTGTTTCATTTCACTTATGTGCAGTGTGAAGAACTTCAGTACAGACATTTGAGCTTACCCTAGATAGCCCAGACTGTGAATGAGTCAGACTTAACTTTATAGAGCTGATCACCAAAGGGGCGTTTCATCCAGCTCCCCTGTTAAACTGTCATTTTCAACACCTGCAGGTCTGACCTGAGTTTCTCCTCAGGGCACCTACAAACGACGCCTGTAATTTACCTGGCTCTGCAGTGTCACGCTTTATTGTGCAGGAGGTATAGCCTGACTCATATAGATGTAGGCTTCTGGGCGATAGCAGTGAGCACAGAGCAATTTACAAGCACGACTCGGTTTCCAAAAAGCACCATTGAAAAGAACAAGGAAAAAATTATTTATACATTTCTAAAGTTCATTTGAACATTCAAATGGCATTTAGAGCAATGTATATACAATATTATGTAGTGTGTAAGCATAAGGACCATAGATTTGTTTGTACATACATATTTTGAAGGATTTGAATTTGAAAGAGGAATTATGTGGTCATAAAAAGTGTTTGTTTAGTATTTGAATTATATTTTAAGCTCAGAAGTGTATTGCATGCTTAATTTGAAAAATGTGCTTTGTTCAAGGATATATCCTTAACTATTCATTATTTACATACCTATTTATGCATCTATTTAATTATGTATTATTATATTCTTAAATTATCAAAACATACAGAGATGGAACTAGGTAATTGCCTTCATGCATATCTTAATGTCTTCTTTTGGTTTTCAATGTTGGAAAGAGACAAATGTTTTTAGAACGACGTGACTTCCTGTGCAATATGATTCATTCAATTCAGAGTCACTTAACAGTGAGATGAGTTCATCCCAGTCAGAGGCAGAGTCTCTTATCTTTTAAATATGCTCCAGTTCATATTTCCAACTTCTTTCATATGTACCAAGGAAAGCATTGAGTGTACAGTACGTATATCTCATTGCTGAATTTTTGCTGAACTTTTGATTTGTTGCATATTTTTCTGGGGAAGTTTGCCTTTCGTCATTCGGTGTATTTGGCGTCTGATCATTTATCAGGTTTTACATCAGTTCCCTTGAGAACTACGACCGTGTCCCCAGAATAGACGTCTGGGAATGGAGATTATCACATGTTAGGATTGAGCTATAGGTAAAAAAAGATTTACTTTTGATGTCTGAAGGGGATAAATTATGCTTTATTTTCTAATTTGGGAGAATTCGACCTTGGTCTATGTTGCATGTGTTAGAGAAACAATAGTTGCCTTCATTTCCTTTCTCACATGGATAAACTTTGGGATCATTGTCAGAATCTGCTGGTTGTGTATATGAAGTTAAACCAGCCTTTTGTGCGGATCTTTTCAGGCCATTGTCAGCCTGAGGGGCAGACTGATTTCCTCTTTATCATATCAGCATTTCCTCTATTGTTCTGAAAGGCTGTGCCCTATTGTCTAAAAGCACCGATTCCTGTGTCTCAAATAAGATCGCTTGACCTCTTTCTAAAGGTGGTGTTGGATTCATAAAAACAAAGAGGCTGCCACTGGGTTTGATCATGCACATAACTCAAATGCAATTTTTGTAATAGAAGCATTGCAGATTAACATTCTATTGTTTCTCAATTACTTGTATGTTTCTGGAAATGTTTTTTTAGCAATTTAATGATCAGACTATTTATTCATTTTGGAAAATATGTGAGTGTCTTGGATGTAGAGAGTTGAAGGAGAAAAGTAGCTATGTTTTGGTGTTTAAATGATTGCGGTCATTGAGCGGGTCTCTGTAAAGTAGCCTTTATGTTGTTCTCTTTTATGAGCAGTGGAAAGTCCTCTCAATGCCTGGTTGAGGTTCACTGGCCCCATTTGTGATATCAATTAGGATGGACCATGACATTGCGGGTAGCCAAGTGATGAAAGAAAGCATTTTAATACGGGCTTCGCTCCATTTAAATAGCTACAGGATGTCTTTTACGCAAGAATAAAATGGAAAGTTTTTTTATAATACTTCCTTTTCATTGTGTATTGCTTTGCTGTGTTGATTATTTATATTCACCTATTTAATATAACTACTTTTGGCCTGCTACTTTACTATCAATATTAATTCTATACTAATGCCGTTTTGTATTCACATTGACAAGTCAGGGACTATGGCCAAAATATGAATACTTTTCAGATACCCTCTACTGTATGTTTGTAATCATTTTTAGTTAATGGATTTGGTGACACTTTATTTTGAGTGTCCCATGTTGATCTCAACTTGATATCAACTGAATGTTGAGATACAGCAAACAGTCAGTTTATACTTTGCTGAGTGTCAATAGTGTGTTTCTTGAAAAGAGTGTTGAGTGTCAA
This sequence comes from Ilyophis sp. 1 JC-2022, assembly GCA_022702515.1. Classification (NCBI taxonomy): domain Eukaryota; kingdom Metazoa; phylum Chordata; class Actinopteri; order Anguilliformes; family Synaphobranchidae; genus Ilyophis; species Ilyophis sp. 1 JC-2022. Next base: position 42,481,383 of record CM040403.1, read on the forward strand.
TACAGTGTTTCTTGACACTCACTTGTTTGTGGAGTTTGTGGACAATCGCCTGCCATGCAATTGACTTTAAATTAACACTAAACTGATATTCAATTGATATCAGTTGATATCAAGTTGAGTGTCAACAAGGGACACTTAAAATAAAGTGTTACCGTGGATTTTAAGTCACTCTTGAATCAGAGCTCATGAAACCCTGCAACAGAAAATACGTTTCCAACAGAAGGGAATTATTTCCAGAAATATTCTGATGGTTACGTTGTACATTTTTACAGTTACGTTCTCGTCTCTGTAGAGAAGATGCCTTCAACACATGACTGACGTGCGGAGAACTTGTATTCCAGTTCAGACAATTTACAGCCAGACCTTGTTGTCAATATCTTTGAAACCTCAAATGCAGAAGCCTGTTTCAGTCATTGTCTACCCCTTTTTGGCCGTGAGCAGTGTGTGCATTTTTTAAAGTGAATTTAGAATGTGGCTTCCTATCCAGCTGTACTTGGCTGAATTTTAGAAAAACAAACAAGATTTACGCTATTTGCTTTTAATTCGACGCGCGGGCCAGTTCAGACTGCCGGCTGCCACGTAGTTCGCAGTGCAGTCAAAATGAGGGCTGTCCAGTGACCCTGAGTCCCAGAACGCGTGATGCCAAACTCCGCAAAGCTCCACCGCCACTTAATATGCTAATTGCACATGTGTTTTCTGTTTAACTTGGGGTTACGCAAAATTAATATCTGTTGCCTTTTTCTCAAATCAGCGATTAAATCCAGGTCATTAAAACTCAGGGGGAGAAAATGATAGGTGCTGCGGCTCTTGGGCAGAACTACGATGTCAGGTCTGAATTGTGGCACTGTGTTTTGTGTTGCTCTTGGCGTGGGGGCGCCCTGAACTGGCTGGGGGGCACCATGCCTACCTACTGTGCTGTACAAGCGATTAGGCTGTAATTGGTGCCGGTGAGGCCCAGAGAACACTTGTTCATTTGAAAATGCCCAAACAGTACATCTTTTTGGAGGATTAACACCAGAGTGATAGAAGGATTGTGCAAATGTGACATGGGCCACTTCCTCTTTATAAGTTCACACGGGTCTGTTAAATTTCTCATGGATATTGTGCACTGGACCAAACAATTGTATTTTAACCCAGTGAGCATGATGTGTTATTAAATTAAATTTTAAAAAATGTGATTGTTTCATTATTAAAAAAGAAGATCAATTGATGCTGGAAAAAGCAAATTCATTCTGTTCTGTTATATTCCGGGGGCCTCTGCTTTTTATTTTATTTTCCTCTCTGCATTAATGAAAGAACACTAAATATTTATTTAAGTGCTTTATGTTATTTTATGGGATTTCCCAAAAGAGAACATAAGAAAAATAGAGCGGTACCTGTTGGCTGGCCGGTGTGCGGTAGTGTGGCTTTTTCTTCCTCCCCCTGCTGAGGTGCAGCAAACACCAGAGGTAAATGAACCAGTCGCCTCTATGTCCTGGACGGTGTCAGGAAGTAGTTACAATAAACAGATCCCAGCGCTAATTTCCACGGCTGTGTTCTCATCTCTTTGTCGCATGCTCTGTTTCTCTGATGGGTTGAACATAGCGGGCCCTTTTATCTGAAACGGTCACAGAAGCCATTTCATTTTAGAACAAGAACGTTAGTCACGGCCGTGGTTGTTTAGCACAGCAAAAATTCTAAATCAGTCTTAGTGCTTGAATCTTGGGAAAGTGTTTTGGGTTGCGTATTGCAGTTTGGGGTAGTGATGGTGCTCAACATTAAACCTCCGTGCCTTCACATTGAAGCGTTATTCGACGTTGCAAAAAAGCAGGTTGTGTTGAAATGAGCCTGTCCGATTACAGCTATTAATACATCTTCCAGGGCGTGGCACCTTTTTTCAAGTCACCTGACTGGGTTTCTTGAGGATGTTGCCCTGTAGCTCTCACTATGCGGTCCCTCTGAAAAATGATCATCTTGTTTTGTGTTGACAGGCTTGTTTTTAAAGTCCTGCCATTGCTGCATTGACCACTGTACTCTGTCTGGCAGTTTTGAAATCATCATATTAGCTGTGGTTTCCTAAGTAGGGGAACTTTCATATTGAACATCCTTTTTCCACTGTTCAAAGACTCCTTAGTCTATGTGAGTAGCGGAAGCCAAACCATTAACAATTTACTCTCCTAATTGAGGATTCTTGAAAGAATTTGTTTCTCCATCACATTACAGTGGTGCCTCTACCCCCTGTACCACTCAGTTTTATATTGATATTAATGGATGAGGACATATATTTAATGAAGGGTTGATTTGGTCCTAAGATGGAAATATCAGGAGGTTCCGTATTACCCCATCGGATACAGCTTGTGATCCTGGCCGGCCAATGAGAATACGGGTATCAACATGTGACTAGCGAGCTTTTTGCAGTGTTAACGCAAAAAAAGTTTTATGGAGCACTCTGCCTTCTGGCATTTGTAAATGAAGCCCTGCTGATGTAAAATAAATAAATAATTTTTTAAAAGTCCTCCTGAATTTTCATCGGTTTGTGTTTGAATTCCCTGAATAAACCACAATATGTTTGTATGTGTGTGGTCCCCCAGTGGAGTTTGGTTGAGAGATACCAGCTCGTGGTTATTTTATTACCATCATATAGTCTGGTGAGCACATGGAGCAGAGTTTGCTTCTGATCACCTGCTGCTCACACAGCTTAAACCCAGTGCTCCCGTTTAAGCCTTTAAAGACTTTGGCCAGTAGACATTCTGCCGCTATCCGCAGGTTTTGTGTCTTCAGCCGGTTTTATCACAGTGTGAATTTCCCTTGGTAATTAGCCCCTTTGTATTTCATGTTTGTATACGCATTATCTTACTGTGGCAATAACCTTGGTGGTTTCTGTGTTCTGTGTTTGTTCACAACTGAGGAGAGACCATCCTCGCTGCAAGATTTCATGCGATTTCTTGGCAGCCAGATTCTCAGGCGGTTCTAAGAAATCTATTTTGACAGGAGTTGAAAAAATATTTATGCAACCTTTTTTTTCACTGCGCTCCCCCAAATAAAGATATGCCATTCGGTCATTTTCCCTCTCATGCTCCTCCTGTATTTTTTTAACCACCAACTGGCCTTAATAAAGAGTTAGAGAAGAATTTTTACACAGTATTTTGTGGATTTCAAAATGAATCAAACATGTCTTTTATTTTGTGTAGACAGGCCTCTTTAATTCCACAAATGTCAACTACAGGGATGAAACACACATGCACACACGCACACACAATGTACAGCTTTAAGTGGTTTTAGTTGTTCTTATGTTCTTATGAGGATATTTTCTAATGTCAGGAATGTGCTAAAGAAGGTTGGATCTCACAATATTTTTCTCATAATAAGAAAAATAATAGGGGAATTATTTTCTTGCATCCTTATTTTTTGAAAGCAGTGTTCCAACACCCATTAACCTAGTACTCCTGAATTGAGTCTTCTCCCCAGCGCCTCCCTCACTCTCTTATGCCGGTTCTCTCCTCCTTCTTCAAGACTCATTCCATACCGCTATTCCTCCTTTCCATCCAGCCGGAGACGACTCTTGCCACAAGAGTCCTCTTCTCCAAGCCTGCTTTATTTTCAGACCTGCACAGCGTGTGCAGGTCACCACAGTGTGGCTATTATATAAACTGTGTCTTTGGCATAGTCGGGCATGTTGGAATTAATTACCTGTTGAATTACCTCAGCACAGTTCAAGCCTTGAGTTAGGTGGTGAAAACATAGTTAATAACTGTACATGCTGCAAACTAGTATATACAGAACTCATTTCAGATCACATCTAAGAGTAGCACAGGTCCATGCCTCACGTTACAGACATGATTTTATAAAGTATTTTTGTGTACGTACTGTACAGTTTTCACATGTGATAGTAGAGGACTTTATTTTCTTCTTTCTTGTGTCTGGTGATGTTGTTTTACAGCAGTAGCAGCAGACACATCTCTGACATTGACGATAACTGTTTGAAACCACATGTTACATAATCAGTAACTGGCTACAATAACTGATCCACCTAAGTCGAGCTGATTAAATTAATCATGCAGATAAAATCGCCCATTGACATCAGCAAACACTTCCATCTGTGTGGCTGAATTCAGCAAAGAAAATTAGCATGTATCTGGTTTTCGTACACTGGCCGACCATTGTGCAAGCACCAGAACCAGGCGAAACCTATATCTTGAGTTTGTTTCGAAAAGTTCGTATTTTTTTCTCTCCATTTTTCAGGAGTTTGTTTGAGCAAATTCATCTTGGCCGTACCAAAAACAGCCATCATCAGTTTTCTGGTATTTGTGAGCTGGAGGCTCGCTGTGTGCCCTAGAGAGACGGCGAGCCGCAGCCTTCTCTTAGACCCTATTGATAGGCTCACCAACATTCTGTGTGACTTCCAGTAACTCCTGGATGCTGGTGTCCACTGACAGCCTACATGCAGATTCAGGTTACCCAATACTCCCAATTTCTAAATCTACATTACCAATATTTGTTTGCTTTACAGGGAACCTGAATTCGACAGAAATGTTTTACTAGTTATATAACAATTTTGTCCTACTGTATTTTAAATTTATTAACAAAATTCACAAAGTGACACCTGAAGCTTACGCTATTTTTTGTAATTTAGTTAGCTAAATATCTTAACATTGACAAACATTATTTAATATTTAACTGTCTAAATCAGTGGTGCCCAATCATGTGCCATGGAGGGCCGAGAGTAGGCAGGTTTTCATTCCAACCAATCACTACACCTGCTAATTTCACTGATTAGTTCCCTCCCCTCTGGTTGAAGGAATGTTAATTAGTGAAATCAGCAGGTGTAGTGATTGGTTGGAATGAAAACCTGCATACTCTCAGCCCTCCATGGCACATGATTGGGCACCACCGCAAATGCTACCAAAGTCAATCTAGCTAGTCTAAAATTATATTGGGTATTTGGGTTATGAGATAAACTATTTTTTATTGAGTTTGATTCAGGTGCCTGCTTTCAGACTGAAAGCATTATAGACTGCATTACTCCTCCTCCTGTAAAAGATAGGGCTTGCTTAACACCAAAATGTTCATCGCATAATCGTACTTGTACCATATCAGTGTTAAACAGCACGTGGGTCTCTCGTAAGGCAAAGCTATTAACCGCCGCTGGAAAAAATCCTAGGGGAAACAGTTTTATTGGAACTAGTGAGAGTTTCGTGTTATTTTTGATAGAGGAGTGAACACAAAACTTTTTGAAATGTGTTATATTATTAAAAGTACTCTGTATCGGCAAGTACCCAAACCTGAGTGCTCAGTAGGCCTACTTGTCGGTCTGAAAAAAATGGTATCGGTGCATCCCTAGTTCCAACCCAAGCAAGGTTGATTTATAATAGCCTTATTGGTCTATTTAATAAATCAGAAGTAATGAACAGCACCATTTTCAACATGAATTGTAACCCCCTCCCAATTTATTGTTCACTGTACAGAGAAAGATGGTTGTTTATCCCAAAGCGTTACCTTCTCTATATATTAATGCCATCTGGAGGGTTGTTCTGTGCCAGCTCACAGTTTTAATATTTATGGGTTTCCTGAGATGAAAGGAGCTTTTAACCAATAGTGCAAACCATGAAGATCCAGAGAGTCCTCATTACAAAGGGTTGGTATGGCAAAAGCCAATCAGCACGCTTGCTTGTGTCTTTCTAGCAGGTTAACTAGCAAAGTCTGCTGCGCGTTACATTTTATGAAGCAACTATCGCTTACTTCAAAGCAAAGACATTTAAATCTCCTGTCGTTGTTCTTCTCTGCTGAAATTAGGCATCCATGTGCAGCGAACTTGTGTATCCAAACAGTTGTTCAGCATTTGACGCAACCAATATTCCAACAAGCTTTGTGTTTTGTAAATAGTCGCAACATTTGACAATAGTCACCCGCTCACTTCGATAATAATAAAAAAAACAGTACAAACTAAGATGGATGGCATTTATTGTAACTGTCCTGCAAGATATTTTTTTTAAATGAGCCATTTCACCTTTGAAAAACTAAATTTAATAAAACCATTGCTGTACATGCTTTACTTTTTCAAGCTCGATAATCTATTTTGACTCTTCCCTAATAGAGCAGCCTAAAATAATCTACTGTAATTGTGTCAAGAAGGGATCAGGTGCTAAGATGTGGTTTGCGTGAAATGTTCCCTTGGATCTCAGCACTTTAACACACATTTTTCTCTGCACCCCGACAAGCAACAGTTGTATGCTGAAATTCCGGTGGTTTATGGTGAGGTTAAACATCATGTTTCTTTTGTCCCAGGTAAATGGTGTGTGTGAAATTTAAATTCATTTTATTTTGTACTGGTTACGAACACATTTCAACCTCTTGTGAGAAACAAGCTCTCAGTGCTGCATCAGATTTTCTGATTTTATTTTTAAGACTTTGAAGGATATTCTGGGAATTGATTGTTTTAATTTTCACTGAAGCCGTTTGCAAAGCGGGGGACTGAGGTTGGGTGGGTTTCAAATGCCTGTGCCTCGCAAAGCAAGGAAATGAAAACCAGACGGACCAGGAGCGGTGCAGAGGACACCAGGAGTCTCCTGTCTTTGTCTCTGTTGTGGAACAGAGATATTCTTGAGTGTTGCTGTCTCTGGGGTCCACAGTTCACCACACTATTAAAAGAAATTGTAAACATTCCACCTAATCATTTTCGTTCTCAAATTTCAGTTGGATTGCAGTTGTTTCAAATGAGAGTGCTTGATTAGAATGGATGGAAATACTTAAAAAAGTTATATGTGGTATATCTTATAGAGTATAGTATGTAAAAAAAACATTGTATTGCCATCTACAGCTTTACTTCTACATCTATAGTATTGCATATTGTGCCTTTTCTTGCCATGGTTGCACACTAACATGATAATGTTTTTAACATCATTTCACGGTAGTGTTCATGTTTTATGTAGAAAAAAGTTCTCTGCCTGCTGTAGGTCAGAAAAAAAATGCAAAAAGCATTAAATGTTGTCCTACACTGCTGTGCTTTGTCACTCTTTCTCCAGTGTGATAGGGGCGGACGCTGGCAACGGCATCAGGGTGTTCATACCAGACATCGGCATGTTCGTGGCCGGGCTCGTCACGTGGCTTTTGTGTCGCAGCCTGGCGGAGAAGCCGCCCACTGAGGAAACTGCGCAGTTCAACTGCGACTTTGAGACTGGCGACCAGGTGAGCCGCGTGCCCCTTCCTCTGCACACACACCCCCTCCCCCCCTCCATGTATATCTGCGCTGCCCAGCTGCTTCTGATAAAATAAACCCGCCTTGATTGACATTGGCTCAGGTACTGCATGACATCAGCAGCTTTTGCGCCTGGGCGGTGTTTGCAGCACTGTGGGAGATCACACGTACATTTCCTTTACCCTGCGTTTCTGCAGAAAATGTGATTTCACGTTCTCCCTTGTATGCTCTGTCCCCGGTGGCTTTTAAGGCAAGTCCTAAGAACTGTGTTTTACCTCCCCCTTTTCTCGAAAAGGGACTGCTCTTTCCCAGGTGTCATCCTTTTGGTGATAAATTATGCTCCGTAGCTCCAGGGAGTGTAATAAGTGGAACGCATTACTGTCTGGATGAATACCAGCTAGCAGTCATTTGTATGCGCAATATCCCAAGATCACGATTCGGTCTGTTCCTTGTGCTCGCATGATGCCAAAGCTGTGTGTATTATAACCTGGAAGGCTCCCATGTATAGCTCATTGTGCTCACAGAGGTCTCTGTCTCCTTTCTCTCAAGGCAGATTTGTCTTTCATTGTAGCTCTTTGGAATATTATGGAAACAATGCATTTGTATTATTACATTACATTACATTATAGGCATTTAGCAGACGCTCTTATCCAGAGCGACTTACACAGCATTTTTTTTTTTTTTTATACATAGTATCATTTTACACTATATATATATACTGAAGCAATTCAGGTGAAGTACCTTGCTCAGTGTCCTACGTGGGATTCGAACCTGCGACCTTTCGGTTACAAACCCAGTTCCTTAACCACTGTACTACACTGCCGCCCCGGTATGGTTGTAAAACACGGCTTTTGCGTCTCAAGGGTGGTTTTTTGGAGCTGGAAGGGTTGGGTGGTGAGGAAAGAGTCTAATTAGCAATATGCCAGATTTCAATGGACTGAGATTTGGTAGATGCGTGGATAACCACTGACCAGCCCACAGAAAACCTTTAATCCGTCGCCATTGCTTGGTGCTGGTGTGCAGTTTGGTTCCAGGCAACGTCTTCTTCTTGGACTGGTCAAGCAAGCATGTAGGTTTGAACTGAATGCGAATGGATTTCCAGCAGATGGAAGTCTTGAAAGTTCACCTCTTCACGGCTGAGTGCTAATTATCCCTTGAATGGGTTTTATGTGACTGAAAGATGGCACTTTACTTCGGGACTATTTAGCTGTCACTGGTCTCTACCGAGAGCTCAGAATGTATTCTACACCATTTCATTCTCCTTTATTGGTTAATTTAAAAGGCAATCAATCAAAACATGCACTGTGTGGTCAATAGGCGCAATAAAATCAAGAATGTTTTAATAATACCTCCGCTTGCAATGTATGGAAGATCAGAGATCAATTAACAACATATGTTTACGTTGTATTAAACCATGTAAACCCCGTAAAAAAGATTACATTTTTATTTATCTATTCTCAGCAGTTGCATCACACGTTATTTATGATATCATTATAGAGAATTGCCGTGGAGAGAGAGCTGTAAAATAAGATATAAAAACATGGCACTGCTGAGGAAACCTTGTTAAAAAAGCTTTATTAGATTAAAATGGTGAGGTGTTCCCCCTCAAAATAAGAATGTTCTGTTCTTCTCAGCTTGCCTGCAGAAAAGGGTACATTTTGATAGTCGCTCTGGTCTTGGCTGGAGGCCCCGGAGGTAACGTTGCCCATTTTGCAGCCATTCTAACACCATTGCCAGAACTACCGGAAAGAGACACTTACACCCTTTTCACAGAAACAACCAAGACCCCACGCCGTAGCTATACTCAGTCCTGCCCAAATCCACCCGTGGGCCCTGTTTCAACAAGACTGTGATTGAGCTGGGTCTTATTCCAACGCGACCTGTTCATTTCACGGTTCCTCTCCCTCGCCCCCATTTGGTATAGGGCGACAAATTACAGTCTCCGCTCAGTTTTGGGTGAGTAGCATTTATGTACGGATGAGGCATGCTTTGTGAGTTCCAGAGGCCGTGCCGTAGCCTTTCTCTTCTCAGTTCTTTTCCTGCTGACTTTGGTATTTGACCTGGCAGCATACACTGCCTCTTTCCCCCATTGGCCATATGTTGTGTTTACTTTCTATGAGTTCGTTTTGCAGTAACTGCGATGTTTATACATGAAATTGCCACATGCTTAGACTATGTCTGCCAGGCTGCAGTGGTGCCAGTTGAGTGATTCAATTTAAATGTGTCACAGAGCACTGTGAAAAGCACACCACATTTATGGGCCACCATAGTGAGGAAACTCAATAGTCCCAACCATCCTTTAAAATACTCCAATTAATATTATTACTAATAATAATGTTGTTTTGCTGATGAATCTCTGTCCTCGCCTGAATGAGTTTTCAAATTGATGCTCTTTTCAGAAAAAGATTATTTGCAAGTGTACGTTATATGTTTTAGTTTGTATTGTTATTTTTGAGTATATATATATATATATATATAGTCACACCTCCAAGTCGCCAGTGTTGTTCAATGGTGTTTTTCAGGAAGCCACAGAAAAGCAACACAAAGCCATTTCAATTGTGTTCCATGCACAGCCATTAAGTTGCACACATTCCTATGTAAAACTGAGAGAGCTCCACCCATCTCTGTAACATTGGTCTTCATTCAATGTTTGCGTTGCTCCGTGATGCACCGACACCTCCACTGCTATTGCGCTCGGATTAGAAATGCATCAGCGTTCCAGCACTGCCGCTCGCACATCTGCCTCGCGTTAGTCCTGCTGTGTTTTTGGTGGCAGCTGCGCTGAAGGTACCGGAGCTCCGCTCTTACCTCTCCGCTCCACTCCTCCGCTCGCAGCCCAGCTCAGCAGTGGTTGCCAGATGGGCGAAGTGCCATGTCTGACAGCGCTCGCGCTCTTTCTTTGTCTTTCTTTGTCCCTCTGTTTTTCTAGCTCTATCTCGCTTTCGCTCACTCTCTCTTTCTCTCTCTCTCTTTCTCTATAAAACTGGGCCGGGCGCACGTTCCCTCCAAGTGTGCAGGCCATTTAGGAGTGGTAATGAGTAGGAAATGCGACCCCCGTCCCTGGTAGCCCTCTGTCGCTTCATGACTTGGCGCTAATTAGAAACACACTCCGCTTGTGCCTCAGACCCCGGAATCGGAGTGACCGCATCAGAACGGCGGCCGAGCGGCGGCGGCCGAGACGGCGGCTGCCCCGCGCCACGGCTCACGTTCTCCGCCGGACGCACCTGACCAATCAGAGTGATTGGCGCCTCGCGATAATGCACTTTCCTCGAATAATAGCAAACATGCTGGATTTGCAGCAGATGAAATTCCTGCAATGCTGACAAATTCCTCCAGTATGTCAGCGGAGAAATGCGACCTATGAGTCAGAGGATGCTCTTGTTTGCCGGAGCGCCCTCTCCGAATTCATCCCATTTGGGCTCGTTGGCAGAGCTTCAGTGCCACTGTACAGTTTATCCCCGCACTGACCGTTAATGAAAATCTTTGTTTAAAGGGAGAATAGGACTTACTGTCGGCGGACCTTGATGAACTTTAGCATAAAGCCCGGAGATGACATGCAAGCAAAACATGCAGACTTCAGAGAGATCAAATGCATGGAAACCATTGTTACAGATTGCATGGGAACAATTTGGATTATTTTATTTTATTTTAAGAACAGATGATGGTTTATTTACCCCTATAATGATATTCAGTGCTCATGATTCAGATGGCACATTCATCTTTAACTAAAAATAATTATACCTGCGCTGCTCTGTTATACGAGTCTGGGAGGTGATATACCTAAAAATACATCGAGGAACATTCCTGTCAGAAGGCTTTGTGTCGCCGAAAATGGAAATTTCCATAGCAGGTACTGTGCCTACAATATCTCACGGAGAGCGCTTGTGTACGCCAGTACCACTCACTGTTTGAACAGAATACACGCTTTACTTCTCATAGCGGAAATTCAGACAAAGTGACTGAACACACTTAATGTTCCATTCCAATTAAAACTTAAATTAAAATCATCGTCAGTCTCAAAAGGTTGGCGTTCAGCACCTCGGACAGCTCGATCATTAACCAAAACTGAGAACTAATCATATTCATATTCTGGTCAATTTGCCACAAAAGCAAATACTGAAAGACTGGTACATGAAGTTGGCACCAGTTTTGCTAAATATAATAATTAGTGTGTAACATATTTTGGATTAAATAAAAACTTTTGCTGACTCATATATCAGGTGATATATATCATGCCGTTTAGTTTGTGAATTTTAATAATTTAGAGGTGAATTAGTTTGATCGTAGCCACTGAATCCTACATTAGTCAGATGTGTCTGAGAACTGGAAAAGCATATTTTCAGACAAAGTGTAATGGGCTGAGTGGTACAAGCTGTTTTACTAGAACAGGAGTTTTCAAGACACCTTGATTTTTTAATGTTTTTATTTTTTAGGAACGTGTAAAAGTAAAACTTCAGTTTGTTAGTGGTTTTTGAAATTAAGTCCTTCAGTAAGCAATTAAAGCATTACTCTTTCTGGTCATCTCCTGTTTAGCGGGGAGATACCCCTGCTCCAGAGTAGTATCTAAAGCAGATCCATTCAGCGCCAAACCAGAATATAATTGTACTGCACATTCATTAAAACATGCAATTTGAATTGAATATTATTAGCCTTGTCCTGACAGAAATGTATTTAAAATCTCAGCTGAATAAAATAAGCTTGATATCATAGTGTTACCATTAGTTCTTTATGGATAATATGAGTACTAAAAATGTTTTATTTGAATTACTCAGGGTCTGTCACAGCATATACACCAGAGTTCTAAGCAAATAAAGAATGGGCTGTAAGGATAAAATTAATTGCTAATTGTGTAAAACACAAAGAAAGTTTTTCAGGCGCTTGTCCTATACCTTTTCATTTTATCTCAGGTAATGAAAGCTAAGTTGAAAGAACTTCATAACAGCCTTGTTACAAAACGCGTAAAAACAAATGATGAGAAAATGGATGCCCACTCTGATCTGATATTTTAATGTGTCAGCTCTCCGTGGGTACTCTATTGTTGTAATAAGCTGTATAAAGAGCCCTTAGAAACGATTGCCTAATTGTTCTCTACAAGTGTGCATAGTTGAACAACTATGAAAACAGTGGGTTTGTTTTAAGTTTGGGACCTATGCCAGAAGTTGGGACCTCAATCTTGGAATAACGAGGACTGATTATTTGTCATTTTATGCTATTTTTCAACATACTTTATGTATTGAACCTAGTAACTCAGTGCTGCCATTTGCATATGGACATAAAACACAATTTGCAGAATGTTCAGCTGCTGACCAAAGCAAATATGTTATGCATATCAACTTGACAGCTTGTTCCTCATGTTTATTCATGCCCGCGAACACTACTCCCTTCAAAAGTTACGGTTTTCTTTCAGCTTGTCAAACGGCATGAAACTTGTATCCATCGTTAAAAGCCCCCCTCCTCCCCCATGAAGGGACTTGTTTGTGAAGGCAAGGGGACAGGGTGGAACCTGATCCTAATGTGAGCCAAAAGCCTTCTTGTTTATTTTTGCAGAATGTGAGATCTTAACCCAGCCACGTCGCTGGAAGCAGTCGCCAAAGTTTAAATAAACTCTGCCTCGCCAACCAAATCTTGTTCAATCAATTAAGATTCACGGTAATTGATATTAAACAGATTATGGGACTGTATTTTTCATCTTCACAATATTAGGTTCATTTGTATAACCAAGCATTTCAAGATAGGCTGGGAAGCAATTGCACAGAGCTCTTATTCATTGTGGTAGCACGAAAAGCATAGCGTAGGTCTACATGACAGTGTTATAATTTTTGAATGTCTAAGTCCCTACAAATAAACAGCATATTAAGCAACATAGCAGCCTTATCTTTCTAGGTTGGCCTTGCTGACTCATAAAAAGTTGCTCAGAGCGTACTAGTTGGTGTTGAAAATGAGATGGGGGATTTTGTTCTCTTGTGAACATGTTCCAAAAGGAGAACCAGCCAAGTGATTTTCTCAGCCAAGTTAGTGGATCATCGGGTTCCAGCTGTTATGTCTGATAACAACACGCAGGTTGATGGTTTTAATGGTGTCTATACCAATTTTAGAAATATTTAGGATTTCATTCTCTGTGACACTTTTGAAGTATTGCCATTACTAATAAAGCATACACTTATACCTACACTTCTGGGCTAGGTACCAATCGTGATTATGAACATTTGCAGTGTCAATTGTTTCTTACTGGGGTATGACTACATTTTTTGTCAAATCAGAGTTGCTCTTAAACTCCAGCCAGAGAAACAACAGGCCTTTCGTTTAAAGATTAACCTTTATTTACAGTGGTATTTTTTATTTTTTGTGTATCAATGTCCCCTACTTTTTGCAAAACTTTTTGTCTTAATTTATTTAAAATGATTATGCCCCTTACCTCTTAAGTCTCTTCATAGTATCTGCTGGCATATCCTTGGTCCACAAATCAAGTTGGGTTCATTTCTGACATTTTAACCTTATGCTCTAAATGAGATTTTGCGGCTTCCGGAGCCATTTGCAAAGAAAGTTATTCTAGTTATGTGCATAAAACATTACTTTAAAATCTCTCAAATCTATCCAAATTTCTAATTTCAAGCCCCATAAGCTTCACAAGAGGTTCACAAGAGGGGATAGTGTATTCTAGGTTTCTAGTTCATGGTCTTCAAATCACAGCATAATTCCACCTAAGAAAAAGTGCTACCGGCTTACAATATTATCTCTGCAAATAATTATCATTAGGCTTTGATAATTTGCAAGTTCTGGAATAGATTTTTCTTTCATTACACAAATTGCAAGGGCAATTACACAGTGGTGTCAGCCAATGTTCTGCTCTTTGGTTGATTTGGTTACACTTTTGGTTTGACATTGAGTGACCTCACATCTGCTATGGCTATTACAATATTGAAACATTGAGCTTTACACTAAGTAGTTTTACTTATGGGGCCACAGCTGACTGTTGCCATAGTTTTTTTTTGTAATTGAGGGATGTGAATTACATTTTTTTTCATACTGTTTTGTCACAAACGTGGAGAGAAATTTGTCAAAAAAAAGTTATTTAAAAGTTATTTAGTCAAGCTTTCTCAAAAATAAGGGCATAAGAAAACTGACTCGTGAATAGGATTTCTAGGATTCCTAGTATAAACTGGTACATGTTCCAAAACATGTCATGCTGTACAAGAAAAGTAGATCTGTCTTCAGTCAAAAAGTGGCATATCACCCAAGCCATGGTAAGGAGCGTAAAAGTTGTGTTTTTTTCCCATGTGGACCCAGAATTGTTGAATTGCTCAATATTATTGCTAAATATATTGTATGGAGATGTGTTCATTGACAAAAGTGGAAAAAAGCCCAACCACTCTGTAACCTACCAATCAGCTGTTTTATTGAATTACGCTTGAACGAAACGAAATGAATCCATTTAAATAGCTCCCATATTATACACAAACGCACACACTGACAGAACATACTCCTTCCAAGATTTAACAAAGGATTGCATGCTTTATGTGACTGTAAATTGTGTTCTGATTCCTGAGAACTCATGAACTGTGCGACTTGGCTTGGTCATCGCCGCGGGTTGTGATGTCATTTGTGTGTCTAACCTCCTCACCCCCCCCCAGGAAGAGAACGAGGAGGAGGGGGAGCTAGAGGTGGAGGACGACATGCTGTTTGAGGAGGACTCTGAGGCAGGGGACAACTGCAGTGCCCCAGAGGGCGAGCTGGAGGAGGAGGAGGAGCCGGAGGAGAGCACCAAGATGAAGGTTCTCCGCCGGATAGCCGCCGTGGCATCCAAAGTCAAGGAAATCATTGGTGATCTCATTACCACAGCCGGAAAAGTGGTTGTAACCATATTATTAGGCTTGACAGGTGGGTGTTCCTGAAAATCATCCCATATTTTGAAAACTATAAAATGACCCAGGCTTTATAACCCAGATTTGTCTGAAAAGTAAATACTGAAAAGCTCATGTGCAGGGAAATATTGTAGAATTTCTCAGTACCGTATCAATGGACTTAAGCACTTACGTTTACATCAGGCATAAAAGCTTTGTTTTTCCACTTTGAAACATTAATGATAATTCTAAAAAATCTTGAACAACAGTCATTACAAATTCTATTATTCACTTTGTTTATTCAGGATATTGTTTCCTGTGCCGTGCGTCTCGAGCAGTGCCCTTAATGCCTTGTTTCCGCCATTTGTAACGTTTCAGGGATCATGCTGCCCTCCCTGACGTCGGCAGTGTACTTCTTTGTGTTTCTGGGCCTGTGCACCTGGTGGTCTTTCTGCCGGACGTTCGACCCCCTGATCTTCAGCTGCCTGTGTGTGCTCATGGCCATCTTCAGCGCCGGACACCTGATCGTGCTCTATCTCTACCAGTTCCAGTTTTTCCAGGAGTTCATCCCATCAAATGACAGCTACACCAGGTCAGATATCGGCTTCCATTTTCATCGCATGTGTGCCTATTATCCAACTTGTAAAGTCACCTGTGCTCTTCTTCTTCTTTGAGGTCTGTAAATAGCTGATTTCCAAGTGTTATCTGGATGCAGTTACACAATGTAAACATTGAATTTAAGGTGGAGTACCTCATCTGTTGTAATCTTGCCCTCAGTGCAAGGAACCATGTGGGTTTTACATGTAAAATTTTATCCTGGAAACCAAAAATTGTGTTGAATTTGACGTTTATTTTGCATTGAGTTGTAGTGTCTTAATGCAAAATGTCTTTCCCTGGGCTGTTTGTTTGTGTTTCCAATATTTAACAAGTCTTCAGACAATATTTTGGCATTTTTTCTCATGTGTGTTCCGTTATCAAATAAAGGACTCTTATGTAACTCACCAGTCATTGGCACTGATGCTAATGCTAATAGGATAATACAAACTTAACTGCAATAATAGGACAAAATCGAGAATTAGGCACAGTGTCTATTGTTGCATCCTTGCAGGAACTGCATGCCTCAGTGCTGGGCCTCAGTGTTTCATTGGCTTTGTTGCTTTAATCAGACATGCCATGGTAGGGAAGGGCTGGGCAGTCAGGAGGCTTGTATTTTCATGTGATTGTTGCCTCTGTAAAATTATAAAGGCGGGACTTTCCGCGAAAGCTCCTCGGAGCTGTAAATGTACGGTGTCTAAGATTAAAGGCCACATAAAACATCTGGATTGTCTGTCTTTCTCCTGAGAAAACACAACAGTATGCTTGAGTAGCGTCTGCTCAGGCCCACAAATCAAGCAGGATTTCATTGGCGTTTCGTTTTTCCCAGGCTGTGCAAAGTACAGAATTTCTCTTTAGTGGAGGTGAACTTTCCTGTCAGTACCTTTGTAAAATGTTGTTGTTTGTTCATATAAGTGTTATTGTAACTCTGAGGCCTTTTCCTCAGCACTCAATGCAACACTGTCCCAGTCAAGGTGGTTCTCTCTCTCTCTCTCTCTCTCTCTCTCTCTCAAAGGCACAGGCCAGCAGGAATTTTCCCATTGTTATAAACAAAGTTAGTTTATTTACTGTTTACCTCAAAGTGAAATACTAATTCCTGAAAGCGATTTAAAATCATTCTAGATACAGAGCAGGTGACATGTGGCTCTTGGATAAGATGGAATTTGTAATTGATCTTCAGAGTTTATAAATATAAGCTTGTATTTATTGGTTGCTCTGTTTCTCTCTGCGGTAGGCCGAAAACCACACTGGAAGTTTGGGAAGGTATACACAGTGCTTTAGACAATATTTACCAGTTCACATGAGCACAGCACATGTACTCTGAGTGCCTTCTTTTCCCATTAAAAGCCAAGTGGTGCAATCTGCACGTCTGTGGTAGTTCTGATCCAAATGGAGCGCACGTCATTGTCCTGCCCTCACCCAGGTACTCTGCGCCATACCGTATTAGCGAAGCTTTACATCATCCACCAGCGAGCGCCCACCCCATTCCCGCCTCCCCCCGGCGTCTGCAACCCGTGTTTCCGGACACGCAGAGGCTGAGTGGAGAGGCTATACGGAGCGCTGGTACCAGCAGCTCTGCGGATCCAGGTGGCTTTCATTATATTGGACAATTCTTGGCCTGAGCCGAAATTACACAGCTGGTTTCAGGGAACTCTACACGCATTGTGGAGCGCAGTGGGGTGGGGGTTGGTGGGGGAATCAACACATACTTTAAAAAAGCACAGAGTTGAACTAACTAGAGTTGATGCAATTTATCTAAATTAGGACCTGATCTAAAAAAAAAAGTATTTTAAGTTGCACAGTGGCTGCCTTTAGTAATATGAGGACAACCAATGAGAGCAACCCCGTGAGCAATCAAATGTTATTTTAGAGTTGGTAGGATTGTTTTTCAAAGGGATGTTAAACCCAGGCTATAGGACTAATTGCACAACTGCTTTATTGCATTTAAATGTATCTGAAAGGTCTCCTGATAACTGAACTGACAGAAAAACACAAATACCAAACATACTGCTGTCAACGCAATGTGGCAGGGTCAGAAACCTGTTCTTTGTTTTACTACTGTGTACATTATTACTCCTTGCAGACTGTCAGTGAGGATTACCTTTTTGATTTATTTAGAGGAATATACAATGACATAAGTTTGCAATTAAACATAATCAATGTGGCTTTCATGCAGGCCTCAATGTTATTTGCAAAATGTTATGACTGAGCTCGCTGAATAAACATTACATGAGTGTGTATACAAATGCAGAACCCTTGCGGATGATGTAGATACAAATGTTCAGGCTTTTAAAACACCTCCGGGTCCAAGCTCACTTGCACCCTACTTTTGGAAACTGCAATTGAGCGTCTAGTGAAAACGTACATGTTGTTTTTCATATACAGGTATGCATTCTTTTTGTTATAGGGGATGTAATTCTGGTCTTTTTTGAGCAGTCTTACCATGCTTGGTAATGCAATGGACAAAACAGGCAGGAATTTATGCTGAGTAAAGATGTAAAGATGCATGTTGTGATCCAGTAGTGCAGTCTTGACTTGTGGCGTCGGTTTGCGGGCTTGTCTGCATTCATTCATCTTTCAAAATCTCAATTAATTAAAGTGTGAGGTTATATTTTCTCTTCTGGATTATTTAGGATTAGGCAATGTTACAGAATACTGTGGATAATGTCTGCAACAAAGGCCAAAAATAAATCCTAGGTTTTGGCACGCCCACCACTAATAGCAAAGTGCTGTGCTGTGTTGAGGGAAGAAGCCCCTGGGGTATAACAAAGAACCTTCTTCTAACAATCAGAGAAAAAAGGACCAATCGGTACCAGCTTTGTAATTTGCAAATTGTGGCCGGGGCTCAGATTTGATTACACCCTAGCTAAAGTCGAAATGTGTGTGCTTTCCAATTTAGCACAAATGCCAGAATGCTCTATTTTGGGTAGAAAATGCGCACAGGAAAAAGAAAATCTGGATTGCAACCAAACATTTTCCTGGGGAGTGTGCATGAGAGTGTGTTTGAGCGTGTCTGTGTATAAGTGTATTTATGCCCTGATGATTGTGTGGTATAAGTATCTGTGCGTGTGAGCGCATTGTAGGGCAAAGTTCATGCATTCATTATTAGACTTCTGTGCTTTTCTGCTATGTGTGTGCTTACAGGGTTACCCGACAAAAATATTCTCACAAAGTTATGTGTGCTGTATGTTACGTAGCACCCTTTGGCTCAAGCAGCTGACTACAGTTGATGGACATAAGAGGGCATGGTGCCCCTGCCCATAATAATGGGCTTCAATTGAGTACTACTATGTGTGTGTGTGTGTGCGTGTGTGTATTCTTTCACACTAATACAGTTGCTCAGAGAAAAAGATTTTTGCCTTTCCAATATATGTGTCACAATTACTTGCATCCTTGATACTTATTTTAAATAAACTTTGTAAAATTATGTTGTGGTCTCCCATGGCTTTCTGGTTCATCTGGGTATAAAATGAGGTAACGCGTGTAAAATTCATAGCCATGGGTTAAGACAAAATTACTCTCAGATGAAACAAGACAAAGAGTTGGCAAAGAGTTGTCAGGAGCTGCAAACAGACAAATAAAAAAACTTACGATAGCACTTTCCACTATTAGGTAAATAATTAAGCAGTTCCAAACCCCTGGAACAGTAGTAAACCTGCCTAGTAGCCATGCATATTGCCCTCACTCACAGTGAGAGAGGTGCTTTGATAGGCAAGAAAAGAAGGGCCATCCACAGCTGCAAGTCTACAAAATTTGGTTGCATCTTGGGAACACAGAGACATCAAATGTACCATTAGATGCCACCATCATGCCAACAGTCTCTTTGGAAGGGTTGAGAGAAAAGCAATGAACAACAATAAGCATCTGGAGTTTGCTCAACTTTGGAACTTTGACTGGAACCAGGCGTTTTGGCCAGATGAGACCAAAATAGAAAAGAATGTTGAAAAGAACATCATACCTTTGGTGAAATATGGTGGTGGGTCTTTGATGTTATGGGGTTGCATCTACTGGTCCTGGAGCTCTTGTTAAGGTCAATGGAATCATGAATTCCAGCAAGTACAAGACATTTTGGCTAAAAACCTAGTTCCCTCTGCCAGGGACTTCAAACCTGGCTGCAAAGCTGGATCCTTTAGCAAGACAGCTATCTCAAGCATACTTCTATCTCAACCAGGAAGTGGTTAACTGACCACAAAATCACTGTTTTGCAATGGCAATCTCAGTCTCCAGGCTTAAACCCGATCAAAAATGTGTGGTTTGAATTGAAAAGGACTGTCGGGTTCTGTGCAGACTGACGGATCAGAAGGATCTTGTAAGATTATGTATGGAAGAATGGTCAACTATCACCCCGATATGTTCACCAATCATAAAACACTACAGAAGCTGACTCAATAGTAAATGCTTGTGAAAGAAGGTGCGTAAAGTATGGAAAACTTTGTACTTTACAAGTACTGACATTTTCTGGAAATAAATGTATAATTTGAGATACTGGTGACTTACATACAGTACATTTGTGTCATTGTCTGTGTGTAGTAGTCAGACTGTGGAAACACATTCTTTTTTTAATCTTAGCTGGGAGGCAGGTCATGTAAACTGCAGGAAATAAAAAACACATACTGCCCCATGTAGCATACCATAGTACATGGTATTTATTATGAATCCATGTTCTTACAAAGGTTTGCCAGTCAGCGATTTCTTGAGTCTGCCCTCATTAATTCACTCTTAATGGCAGAAGGAATAGAACCTGAACCATTTCATTGCCTGAGCTCTTTCAGAGCCATTTCTCTGAATTGTGTTGGTTCACGTTTATGCTCTGAATGACGCTGCTCGACTTGTTTTGCTCTCAAGATGCTTGTCCTTAAACCCTTTAATGAACGTCATTAAAAGCATGAAAACAGACCTGAAAACAAAATGGGTGTTAAATGAAAACTTCCCCTGCAGAGCCGAGAGGCTCACGTGGCTTGCGGTGTGTGTGGTTCTTGGAATATGCCGGGAGCAGAAGTGTGTTTATCACACTGGCGCTGCGCTACTGTTCTCACAGAACGGGGCATTTTTATCATCCATTCATTCATTTTAATATGCATATATTTTTCCTGAGTAAAGCTATTTAGATGCTAATATATAATATTGACAAATGTATTATATTGATTTATATACAATCATTTGGAAAAATAGAAAACAAACTCATTTAAAATTGAACAGATTTTATAGCTGTATTTAATATCAATAAATGTGTCATTCAATAGATTACTATGCAGTCATTTGATATTCATTTTTGAGGTTTTGTTCAGAAAAGTAAAGTGTGTATTTACAAACATCAGACTGCGGATATCATTTTGATATATACAGGGTTCGGACTGCGTATACAGAGATTACAGTACAGCTATGAGCCAGCATAAATTGACCCCTCCCGCTAATTCTTTGCCACTTTTTTATGTTTTACCTCCTGCCAAAACACAGAGGGTGGCAATTCAATTGAAAACAGAAGCAAAGTGAGGGGTTTTTCATTTCCGTGAGATTACTGCTGACTTGTTGTTTTCTGATGGTTGGCTCAAATACAAAACCCAGCAGCTTTTGTCTAAGGCACAATAGTTGCCAGGTGGACTTAATTTGGCGTATTATAGAGTGATATATACAGCCACACCCACCAATTAAGCAGCTCTGGATTTTTTTACATTATCATTCATTTGCTTGGCAGACAATCTTATTCAGAGTGACTTACAGCTTAGGGGGTTTTGCATGTCATTCATTTGTACAGCTGGACGTTTTGCTGAAGCAGTTCTGGTGCCTCACTCGCACTCCACGTTCCAAGCCCAGGTCCTTATCTGATTTACTCCTTAATCTACCTTGGAGCCATTGATTGGAAAAGATCATTTAACAGCCCTGGCACAAGCTGTGTGTCCCCAGTGGCTTTATTACGCCTTTTTGCTTTGCGCATTTATTAGGAACAGCGTGTGCAGTTGTGAAGTACAGTTTTGTTTTTCAGTACTCATTCACAGTATTCAAAGATTGATGTTATTCGAAAGAAGTATTCAAAGCGCCGCATATGAAAGATTTATACCCTGACCCAGAGACACAGCCAAGGGGGCCCGAAGTGCAGGAGGTACACATAGAATATGCAGAAGTAGTTTATAAAAAATGGGAACCCCCTCCCCCCCCCAACTGAATTCCAAGTTACACCATAACAATTGAGGTAGGCTTCATTTCAATCGTTGAAATAGCACGTACTGCCTTTCTGCATTACCATGTTTTACTTTGATGTATGTGCTCATATAATATCTGCATTAGTTGTTTTGCAAGGGCTTGTAGACCATTTGTGTAAATAAGTGTAATTATGAGTTCCAAGAGTAAAATAATTTTGTTGAGAGCATTTCTAAATTAATTTCTCAACACTCTGGGAGGAAGGACCATTTCATTTGCTGTATACAGAATTGTACAAAATTATTCAAACATAAGTTTTTGTTTGACAATATTTCGGTGTATGTGTATATCTGATCAGAATCCTTATTTAATTAGTTTCACCATATTGTTAAAGTGAGAAGTAAATTCCCGTTGTTTTTGCATTTATGACGTAGGCTGGGTGCCAGTTCCTTTTGCACAATACTGCTTTTCCAGGCAGGAGACCACAGCGTAGTTGCTGACAGGGATGGCCTTGGTTTATGCAGGTGCTGAGTGAGAAAGCTGAATGGCAGAAACGGTTCTATTTCCTGCCTGTAGTCACAATAGTGAGGTCGCATGATGCAGTCTGCCATTCATTCCCAGGTGCAGGAGCGCTTCCTCCAGAATGCACTGCGTTGGAAACTGCTGCTCTCTACTTCTTAAAATAAAATTGTGTGTAAACATGTAGATATATTAAACAAATGTGTTTTCATTTACTTGGAAATTCAAATTAAGCTTACAGAGTAAACAACAACAGTTAACCTTTTGATAACGAAATGAACATGTATTTGGATATCGTCACCTTCTTAAAATAATCGCCTAAGTCATTTTTTGAGGAACATGAGATTTTTGCTTAAATCAGCTCTTCATGATGCTGGCCACCTCTGGTAAAGTTGCCTAGATCCTTATATATTATCAATTAAGGAAGGATCAACTTTACTTAGAGGTGCCAGCATCATGAAAAGAGCTGATTTAAAAAAAAATCATGTTCCTCAAAAAATGACTTAGGCGATTATTTTAAGAAGGTGACGATATGACTTTTATAACTAGCAAAAAAACCTCTTGCAGCCATCTTGGAATTTACACCGTGGGAAATAGCCATGGGCATAATGTCACATTGTTGGTATGCTAGAATTATAATTGGGCACATAGAACATTTCTGTCACTGATTACTGTGTGTACACTGGAGGACTCAAGTGACTTTATGAAAAGAGCTTTACTGTTGTACTCTTATGCAGGACTTGCAGCTTAGAGACTTTAACTGAATTAAACAGAGAAGGACCCTATATGAGGTATAGAAATTTCATTGATGTTCAGTGAAACCTTCAAGAAACCATGTACTACCTCAGTAGTGCCTCTTACAGCAGCCTGTGTGGGGATGTGTAGCTTTGGAGGGAGCTGCCGCCAACATCACTGATTGAACTCTGATTGGTCTGGCCACTCAGCATCTGAAAGAATGTGGTACCTTTGATCCTCACATAAGCTGAAATCGATATTGAGTAGCAATGAATTCTAGGGGTTTGACAGCTAATCATCTAATGCATTACTCACACAGTGGTGCCTGATTCATTTTTAATGTACAGGGATGTAAAGGTGATTCCCCCACCCTCCACTACAAAGTTAGCCATGAAAACAAAAGTGTTACGGACCCGATGTTGATATATTACTACTGTAATTTCTAGTACATGTTCTTTTCCTCAAAGAATATCTTTGCCAAAGTAACATCCTAATATAGGTGCAACGTGATAAATGATTTTCATTCTCATCCACGGACCATTTAAATGCTTAAAGAAAACAAAATAACAAATGACCTGAAAAACAAAAACCAATACCAATGAAGAATGGGTCAAGTGAGGGCTTGTGAGCGGAATTATATTATGGGTTAGCAACCATATGTTGTCATAAATAAGAAATTAAGCATGAAGAGACAGGAGGAAAAGCAGTTCTGAAAGACAGAAACTTCTGAAAAGTCCCCAATGTTCCAAGCCATTAGGTATTTATGCTCACTTGTAGTCCCCTCGTCGTTCATGTTTCAAAACCATAAAACCTCAGGCTTTGCAGTTCAAAACCAAGATATTTCTCCAGAGGATTTATTCCACCCAGAAGGCAAAGCTTCGGCAAGACGAGTGTGATGCATTTTGTTGATGCCGATACCACCTTGATGGGCTAGGAGCACGCATGGAACATGACATGAACCATCCAGATAGTTATAGATCAGTGTGAACCCCTGCAGCTTTGTCACTCTGCGGTGTAGACATATTGTGGATGTGCTTTAATTATGCTTTATTGCGTTAATAATAAAGTGAAGTGAAGTTATTTGAAGTGAAATATGATACATTTTTAATGGGACTTTAATCAAGTTTGTGATGCACCACACGCTATCTAAGGACTGTACCCATGAACTTGACCATGTTTCACATTACCCACTAATAAAAACAAAGAAACGCAGTCTGGTGTTTTTACTTTTAAAATGACCCAGCATTCACCCACCATTCACATATTTCGGGATAATCGTGAAAATATTCTTTACTTTATTTAAATATTCTTTAATTTATATTACTTTAAATATTGTTTGGGTCAAAGGGGAATGAGGGTCTGATCATTTATTCCGAGGACCAGGGGTTCGTTTCTCAAAAATTTCGACATGCGATCTGCGAGATGCGATCGATTTCTCCTGCACTTTGTGGAGTGTTTCACGTAGAAATCGCAATTGCAAGCCACGAACGCATGCCGCAAAGCGCGTTCAGGCAATCCGTAAATCTGCAATCGTTCTCATCCCCCTGCCTCGTTTTTTGTATCGAACTGTCAATTACCCCAAAACAGAAACTAAAGGTGGCGCTATGGATTACAGGCTACTTTACTGTATGTAAAATATTCAAAATACTCTTAATAACCGAAATTATGTAACAATGTATCGTGTCTGACCTTAATTCAATGTTATAGGCTAATATATAAAAAAGATCATATTTAAACTATGTTAATGGCCAAAACACAATTAACATTTGCACAATTAACATTTTGGAGTGAGACAGGTAGGGCCATGCTCTGTAACATGTTAGTGTATGGCCTAAGATCAAGTAGTTCATAAATGGTAGTAGCCTATACTTAACGTTTGGTTCCAGGAAATATATAAATACTGGAAATGCTTTAAATGTATAAACCTATTTAGTTTTATAAAGTCTACTATAGTCTACTTTAAAATAAAGTTGATGTACTTGAACTTTTATGTAGGTTCCTACTTTTTTTGCAAGGGATATCTTTCGAGCAACTAATCTCCGTAGTTATTTGAATGGTGGAAGCCGATCACAGAGAAAATTCTTTCTGAAGCGTGCTTCCGTCTCCGCACAATCAAAGGAAACGCCATATTTGCGAGGAAAAAATTGTATGTGCGAGTGGCCTATAGTCGTCGCACTTTTATTTGCGATTTGCGAGCGATGCATTTTCATGAAACGCGTTTAGTATGGACAAGAAATTGCGATCTGCGAGTGGAAATCCTTCCAAATCGCTTTTGTGAAACGAGCCCCTGCTCATTTACTACAGGGGCTTACTCAGTTACTGCAGTTGCTATTAGGTTGCTTTGAGGGCTTATTCAGTTACTTGTGTGGGTTGTTTTGTTACTTAAAGTACATACATTTTCATCTGTTTTCTTTTAGGGATTACTCAGTTAAGTTGAGTGTCCAAATAGTTACTTTGAGTTTCTGGAATACATTTGCAAGGGATAGGAGACATGGAAATAAGTGATGGCTGGGACTAATTATGTTATAAAACTTGTGAAGTCTGGAATTGTGCTCTTTCAATAATACATATTTTGTCATTGTTACATTTGAATGCATTTACAGAAAGGTCCCACCAAGAAGGAGGGACTTAGTTGAAGAAAATTAGTTTTTATCAATTACATATGTTGTGCCTCTGTGAAGTGGTTGCGATTAATGGTCCTAAAATGTGCCATTTACCATTCCTCTCTTCACAGTTTATTCGGCATGTCGTCCGTCATTCTAAGTGACTGCTCAAGCACATGGAAGTTTGTAGTCAACCCTCGACTGGAGTGGCACCACTTTGTCAATCCCATCATGCTCTTGGTTCTGTACTATACCCTCGCCACCCTCATTCGCCTGTGGCTCCAGGAACCAGTCGGCACTGTAAGCATCGATTTCCTGCTTCTTCTCACTTGGTTGTTTAGTTGTTCTGCCAAGCAGCATTAATAATAGTTTAGACAATTCATTATTTTTCTGTAAACATGCTGGCCAAATTTAACATTGTGGGGTTGTGTACCCTATTAAAATTAGATATTATGAATAATGTATCACTATGTATAATATTGATATACCGTCATTCCAGGGTGTGATTGTATAAATTGATTGGCTGTGGCTCTTTTTCATAATTTGATGACAATGAAAGTAAGTGTTTGTTTATGCATGCAGTCACTTTGCGTCAATTCATTAGCAAAAATCCTAATTGCATGCATGGTAAGTTTATTATAGAGATGTGTCAACAATTACATCCTGGAACTTACAGTAAGTCATGAACTCATTGTTCTTTGAAAGGTTCTAAAGTCAAGTACTGATGTTTTGGTTACAAAGTAAAACAGTATTTACATATCATCACAAACTAGTACATGTGTGTATAACAGAGGTAAGAATTACGATATTAAGAAAGACTTAATGGGCCAGTCTTCACGGTATTGGCCCTTTGATTTGTTGGGACCTTGCAGTGTAGTACAGTGGTTAAGGAACTGGGTTTGTAACCGAAAGGTCGCAGGTTCGAGTCCCACGTAGGACACTGCCGTTGTACCCCTGAGCAAGGTACTTCACCTGAATTTGCTTCATATATATATATAGCAGCTGGTGATGCTATGTATAAATGCAAAAATGCTGTGTAAGTCGCTCTGGATAAGAGCGTCTGCTAAATGCCTATAATGTAATGTCTCTTTGGTGAGGGAACTGTCAGTGGAACAGAGCAGTGTGAGAGGTTGCGCTCCCAGTGGATAAGCTGTGGTGCATGTGTTTCTTAGGTGTCTGAGGAAGGGGATGGGAGCGTGGGAGAGGAGTCTGTATGCAGCGATACAAAAAGCACGGCAGAGGACATGTGGAGAAGAGCGAACTGCAGCACGGACGGAAGAAACGTACGCGTGTCTGCTTTCTGTTTAATCGGCTCCTTTGAGCAGCACGGTGACAAGTTACATTTCTGGGCATTCTGTTTCCTGTTTGCTTTCAGAAATGTTTGAGAATCAAATCAATGCTCAATAAAACATATTTTAATGCCAAGTGCTATTCCATAAACTCCGACCATATTGTAAAGTCAAACACGTTTGTTTTCAAGTGAAAGTACGTTTTTTTTCTTGGTTATATTTGGCAGGCAGTTTAACGCAAAACAGATTTTAGGTCTAGCGTATATGGTGCCAAGGTTGTGTACAGATGTAAATGAATATTGATGTTTAAGTTTAAATCTCAACTTTATTTCAGAGAACACAAATATGAATGAAAGCCAAAGTTATTAAAAAAAAACTTCCTTAAGCAAGTAACTCACTATTAACCCGGATGCATTCTGTTATACTCAAGCACTCGTGACCAAAGGTAATGTGGTCTGCTGTGAGCCTAAGGTATTTTTTTCATTGTACACTCATCTCTCTCAAAGAGCAGTAACAGGGCTATGCATCTCACTGGACCTGTCCCAGCTATACGCAGCATATCACAAGAACTCCATTCCCACAACAGCAGCAACAGAGTCCGCCTTACACGAAATACTGAAGTGCTTTTAGCCTTTGCGGTTGTCATGAGTGATGGAGACTTCATGAAGCGGTGTTCGGTCACTTTGTTCCTGCTTATCAGGGACAATACAGCTTACAATGTCTATCAATAATCCACCTTATGGTCTTTTGCTATTTTGCAGCTTCAGTCAACTCAAGATGGCTACACGACATCTGAAGTCAGTACACAATATTTCAACCCAATATTATGTCTGTTTGAGTAGTGTGGCTCTTATTATTCATTACTTAGATAGCGGGTTAATTTGATCACCGCTATTGTTTGTAAAAACAAACATCGTTGCCATTATTACTCACTCTAGATAAGGCTTCCACTATGTAATTAAATGACAGTAATAAGAAACGTTGCAATTGTTAAAAATGTATGAATAAATTAATTATGAATAAATGAATGAATTAATAGTATTTGTCCTTGAAAATTGAAATATTTAATATTTAACCTTCTTGTTATTTTGCAGATATCTTTCAGTAGTATGATATGAACAGAAATTGACAAGAACAGAAATTGACCAATACATGTCAAAAGTAAATCATTAAGTGAATGCATTCTCTGTGGGCTGGGGAGGCTCATGAGTGTATTGTACCCCAGGTGTTGGTGGTGACCTCCAACGGGACCCCTTTGGACTTCACCCCCTCCACCCCCAACAGTGAAAATGGGCCGTTAGGGCTGGATCTGTACTCCACACCGCAGTACAAAATGGACTGTGGAGACGGAGGGTCAGGTGAGTCTCACCCACACTCCAAACATCATAAAAATACCGACATGTTTCAGCGCCGGTGAAAGAACAACACTTCTGGGAAATAGGCCGTTAGTAAAAGTTACCAAGAGTGCGGAAAAAGGGTCTAGACTTTCAAGGCTGCGGTTTATGCATTAGGTGATTTTCATTCAACTGATGGCTTGCAACACTAACCGACCTCCCCGCCCCTCCCCTGCTCCCTTCCGTCCCCGTCCCCCCAGCAGGGAAGAAGGACGACAGTGTCTATGAGGTCACCGAAGATCGCGAGGAGATTTCAGAGGTGGTGGAGAGCACCAGAGCGAACACTTTAGTTACGGTGTTCAGATTCGTCATGAAGCAAAGCTACATCTGTGCTTTGATCGCCATGATGGTGAGTGAAACAGGCCCCCCTTTCAGGGGAGTCCAGTCACCCTCGTCCCTCCTGCCTCCATGGCGGGGGCCGATTTAGTCATTAGCTGTGACAGGTTAAAGCCGTAATTGTGCCTCTGTGTAATGCGTACCATGTGTGAAGACTCTTCTGATGCGACGCTGTAGAGCAAGTCCCCTCTTTGTGCGCCATCCCACTGCGTCCTGCGGTATCCCCTCAGATATCCTAAACAGGCGTCTCTGCAAAGTAGGCCTTGCTCAATTCAGCACCTCTAAGCTCTCCGGTGGGTGAAGTTTTGGAAAATCGCCCATTATCCCTCTTTATGAATTTCCATGCTAGACAGATTCAGTTTCTTGTAATTTGGAGGATACTTTTCACCTCTCAATAGGCTTCGAGGTCTAATACGCTAGGCCAGGGGTGGGCAACTCCAGGCCTCGCGGGCCGGTGTGTACGCATCTTTTACTGCCACCAGTTAGTCATACACACAATCACCGATTCACTCGTAAATTACAGAACGATAAAACGTTACAATACACGCATACCGGCACAAGAACATTCATCAACCGCTGTTCATATCGCGGATATGTAGATTAAAATATCAGATCATGTAAACGATTGGGCTAATTAAATAATTGTTAACTGGTGGCAGCAAAAACCTGCATACACACCGTCCCGCGAGGCCTGGAGTTGCCCATCCCTGCGCTAGGCTCTGAAATAACTGCTCTCAGGATACACTTTCAGTCTTTTTGGATAAAAGTGGATGAATGCTGTTAAGTGCCCAAATGGGGATCTCAGAACTTGTGATAAATTGGAATGTATTAATAGTTTCTCTGCTCCAGAATGGACATACTGTACGTAGATCGGGCTTTTGCTTGCAAGTACTCGCCCCAGTTTTGAAGTGCGGTAATTTTTTTTGACTCGCTCCGTAACAGACGTTTCTCCACCCGCAGGCTTGGAGCATCACATACGTCAGCTGGCTGACCTTTGTCTTTCTGATATGGTCCTGCACTCTGTGGATGGTGCGGGACAGGCGGAAATACGCCATGCTCACGTCCCCTTTCATGGTGCTGTATGGGAACCTGCTGCTGATCCTGCAGTACATCTGGAGCTTTGAGCTCCTACTGGCTGTCCCAGGGTTTTTCCTAAAAAAAGAAGTGCCCTTTCGGGAGCTGGGGTCAAAGGTGGGTCCTTCACAACTCTGAGTCTCAACAGTCGTGTGTTTACTCAAGTGAAAAAAATGTCATTTTGTTCAGTTGAGTAACTTAGCACACACACATCCACTATAAATTTGTGTCACATATTTGTTGTCCGTAAGGATTCAGAGCCCATGATTCAACTGGAACATCAATCAGACTCTTTATGAGCTACACTGTGTGCTTGTGATTTTCTACAAGTCTCTTATGATTTCACCGCCTTTTTAGTGATTAAGTTGTAACTTTTCAAAGTTAACAATAATATAGCAATCAAAAAAATCTTGATGGGGTTATGGTGCCTCAGCTAAGATTGTAAAATAAGTAATTTAGACATTTCTGGATTCACTTCCTTATCATGAGCTTATAATGAAAAATTGTTCATTGTTTATGCTAGTTCTATGCCAGTTCCTGGGTTTTATATGCCTTTTTCATGTGAAAAAATCTATTAAAAGTTGAACTAGCATGTTAAACACAGAAATGCATGCTTTGGCCTTAACCGTTTTATGCACCTCTGAGTTATACTGGTACCAACACCACCAGTGCCACAAATTTCAGCTATTTTCTAAGGGAATACTGATGTGTGTGTATTGTACAAAAAACTAGCACTGACTGACGAATGAGCCAATACAACATCTAGTCCGAGGTTCATTTGTTAATATTACATAATCCACCTTAAAGTATTACATTACATTTTAGGCATTTAGCAACTACAGCTTACATTCTTTACAAGCAATTAATTTATACAGCTGGCTATTTACTGGAGCAAGTAAATTACCTTCCTCAAGGGTACAACAGCAGTGCCCCACCTGGAAATCAAACCTACAATCTAGAGAGTTGCAAGCCCACTTCTCTACCTATCGTGCCCCACTGCTACATTTTGTTTAAGTGATTTTAATTACTTATATCTTTTTTGAGGATGTTAAAAATGAGCTGGGTCACAATCCCACATAATGTACTCCCATTTAAAAAGTAATTAAAATACACCTTCAAGGGATTTCCTATTTTTTTTCTGCATTCTCCATGTCAATACGGGGTCATGACATGGAAGAGACTGTTGCAGTCTGCTGAGGAGAGCCTTGAAGCTCAGAAGGGTTGTGTTATATCAAGTAAAGTATGGCCGCCTATGGAATCCCTGGTATGCGGGGTGTTGAGTGCGGAATGCTGCCCTGTGTGTGCAGATACTGTGTCTCCTGAGCTTCTGGCTGCTGCTGAGACAGGCGCTGACCGAGAGGAGGGAGAGGCTGAAGGAAGAGGCTGTGCTCTCAGACGTTCGGGTGGACGCCCACAGGAAGGGTGAGGCCTCGAGGGAACCATCTAAAAACACTGCAAGGAAGTCCTGCTTTCTGCCTCCTGATTGGCAATATAATTGGCTGGGTTGCCAGTGGGGTTTGATTGATTGGCGTTTGCCTGTCTGCTAACGGTCATAGAGGTGGAATCCGGAATGGGGTACCTAATTTATGGCCAGTGATGTGAAACTTGGTTCACTTATGTAAGAGGCACTTATTATGTCTTGCAAAAGCACATAATTTGTAACCTTGGTATCCTGGTAAGGGGAACCAGGAGCAATATTTCCCAGACATATAGGATAAATAAACTTAATTGTTTGTCTTGAATTATTATAAAGTTTTTGGTGTTAGCCAAGCAACTGAAATATTATTGAATCAAGGTTTATTGTTCTGGAAAAGAAAATTTCAGTGGGTCAGAGCAATGCAGTCACACTTGCACCCGACTGGCCCTGCCTGTAATTGATTTTATCTCGCATGATGCACATCATATGACCCTGAACATTTTGAATATCTAGTATATGTAAAGGGTGGACACCACCTATTTTAGTATTTCAAAGATTTGAAAATCATTGAATTTTTTTAATAGAGGAGGAGGAAGATGATGAAGATGGCAGTGAAAAGGATATGGTTCAGGTCCTGGGGAATATGGTGATGGCCGTGTTCGTCAAGTATTGGATCTACATCTGCGGGGGCATGTTCTTCTTCGTCAGCTTCGAGGGTAGAATCGTGATGTACAAGATCATCTACATGATGCTGTTCCTCTTCTGTGTGGCGTTGTATCAGGTGGGCTCTTCCCTTCTGGCCTCTGGAAAGCGATTGTAGAACCCTTACTAACAAATAAGTAACACCCAATATGTTCATTTCTTTGTTATCATGCACCAACTGTGTAAGAAATTATGGATTTCTAGTCGATAACTTGTACTGTTCAATTCCAGTGTTGGAGGCATACATATCTTGGATGAATTTGTGTCAGTCCACAGTATCCAAGATACTGATATGATCTAAGATATTCCGTTTGATTCAAATTCAAAATTGATCTTCATGCGAGCGGGTTTCACCTTTCATACAGTTTTTTTTCCCAATGCATAATCAAGAAATATGTCTGTCATAACTCCCTTGTTCAGATGACAGCACAAAATTCATAACAACAAGAATTATACAGCTTATTTATGAGACTTTTGACTTAAGATAGAATTTTGTCATTATTTCACGAGATCATTGTGTCTTCTTTTGATTTTGTACCATTCAGAAAATGTCAGGTCATTTTCATTAACATCTTTTTTAATTCTTAGGTGCACTATGAATGGTGGAGAAGGATCCTGAAATACTTCTGGATGTCAGTAGTGGTTTACACAATGCTGGTCCTCATACTTGTCTACACATTCCAGTTTGAGTCTTCTGTACAAGTGTGGTCAAATATGACTGGAATGGATAAAGAAGAGTGAGTTATACCCCCTCAATTCATGCCTATCTATTGACAAGAGATTATGGGGCTGTGTTAGTGTCTGATTAATAACATAATATACCATAATTTTACCATCTCTTTTTCATTGCCATGAAAGGTGATAGAACTACATAAATGTACTTAGCAGTTATATACATTACATTATCATCTGGTCAACTGGAAATAGCAAGACTAGTGACAAAGTATATGTAGATTTGGATCTGAGGATGCATATCTCTCTGACTCCCCCTGTAGGCTGGAGGACCTGGGTCTGGAGCGGTTCTCATTGCCAGCTCTCTTCACCAGGATCTTCATCCCTACCTCTTTTCTGCTGGTCTGCATCCTCCACCTGCACTACTTCCATGAGCGCTTCCTCCAGCTCACTGACCTCAAGGCTGTTGTGGCCAAGCATGAGAGTACCATTTATAGGTCAGTTCTAGCCCTGTCTAAGCTCTGAAAAAGGTTGCGGTCATTCAGTTTTAAAGATGGACCCAATAGAACACGCAGGAATATATTTCAAAAGATCTTCAGCATTGTGTATGCAGAGTATAATCCTGCTTCTGATGGCATCATTTTAACATTATAGCTAATTTTTCTCCACACTACTGTTACATACAGTATAACTGATTTGCTGTTAGTGTGTCAGTTTTAAATAGAACATTCTGGATATGATGTAGGATAGACACTGATAACAATATGTTTATCATTTATAAAATCATTGTCAGCCATTGATGAATGGGTACGGTGGTTCTGTTAATTACAGCAATAGAGATGTGGTTATTGCGAAAACAATAACTTGAAGAGGAAGGTACTCGGTGGCTTCAGACAACTTTTTAAATCCCATTACATTCCATACATCCCTCTGTCCTTTTCATTCATGACCGTTTCACTGTACCCTTCCCTTAGCTACGTCTTCATCTCGAAATTCACCACACAATGACATGGCCTTTGCAGACTTCTTATTCACCTTGTGAACACGTGAGCTTGTGGCTAACATACAGCTTTTATAACGGCATCCTGGGATATTACTCTCTCTGGGGTGCAGGTATGGTTAAATGAATGACCCTGTTGTGGCATATAGTCAATGTAAAGGGTGTATTTCTCCTCCAGTGTTCTTTCAGAAAACTGTCACGCTCAGTAATTCTAATGGAAAGATTCGTTATCTTGTGAGGACACCCTGAACAAGTATGAAATCCACCCGGCCTGTCCGCTGCTTATTTTCTTCTGGCCACTGGTTCTGTCTGCCTTCCTGCGCTCTCTTTAACATCCCCCTGTCTCTCATTTCTTCTCCTCCTCCATCCTTCTTCATTTCCCATCTCGCACAGCCATGCCAAAGTCAATGGTCGTGTCTATGTGATCGTGAATAGGTGGGTATTCGCTTGCTTCCTGACCTTCCGTTAATGCTATAAGGATCCTGTCTTTCTGTTCATCTCATCCCTGTATGGATTGTGTCAATATATGGAACTACATAGCAGTACTTTTTTTGGCATACTTAAAGAGCAGTAGTGTGATTATGGTTTTATTAAATAAGAATGGTTAAATGCAGTCAAGGTTTGTTAAGGCTGTATTTGAGGACACTTAGCCAGGTCGGATAATGCTGTGAGTATGACTGTTTTTCAAACTCATTTACGTATGTATTCAGAAATTAGTTTTCCTCAAATTGTTTGGTGAAATGCTGCCTTTGCCTCCTAAATCTCTCTGCATCACCTCTCTGCAGACCCAACCCAACTTGACTCCCATTCCAAATCCCAATTCCAGTGATCTTTAAATACTTACAAGCATGCCACCACAAGTGCACATTCCCATTTACAGAAGAATCCTCTTCAGGGTAGACATTTGCCTTCTCATCAAGTCATGTTGTCATTCCCCTTTTTATCAAGTAGGATGAAGAAGCTGGACACTCTCAACAGCCTGTAGACTAAATTCTGTTTGACCTGTCTGCTATGTTCTCCTTTTTATTCCTACTTCCTGTCAATTGCTGTTTGAGCAGCATCAAGCAAAAAATACCCATCCTTCAGAATGAGTAAGTCTTACTGAAGACATGAAATGTCTGCCTTGATATGCTGCCATTTCATGCTTCTTCACCTTAAACTCTGGCCCATTTCCTTCTATCTCAGGAGGAGATGTCAAGTTTAAGTATAAATATCCCCCGTTATTACACTTTCTTCTCTACTCTACTCTTTTCTTATATTTGTACACTCGCTAAGATATGCCAGTGGTTTGTGCATTGCTTATTTGCTAAGCAATGAAAAAAGCTAAACAATGCCAAGCATACAATATTACAGGACAACATAATGTCCATAGGTTTGCTTGCTGCAGAGTAGCGTGCAGGGTGGGAGGGGGTGGGAGGAGGGAGAGAGGTTTGGGAGGAGCTCAGAGCTTGAAGCCAGGACACTGTATCTCCAGGCTGGTGAACCAGGACGGCAGCCTGGCTGACATAACCATGATCAATGCGACTCTGGGCCCGGTTAAGAAAGAGAAGGAGGAGGAGGAAGGGGACAAAGTGCTATTAGATGATGGTGTGGAGAAGAAGAATGAGAAGGAGGCACCGGAACAGAGCAGAAAGACCAGCGGGGACCCGACGGAGCTGCCCACCACCCAGAGCTCAGGTACCTGAGAAAGGCAGGTAGACCCAGGGTTCTCCTGTTAAATCTATCTGTGTTTCTTGCTCTAACAGCAACAGACCTTGAGCAGAATATCAATTTCAATGCAAACAGCACAGCTTTAGAAAAAAGATCACATGAAGTAAACGCAGCCACTTTATAGTTGATGTTCACTTTACCCCTCTGTTTGACCCTTGCAAAAAGTTCAGTCTTTGTGGTTTGACATCCCCAGGTCCTGCCTCATTAAAATACAACAACTTAAAACACAGCAAGCTGAATCAGAACGACACATGAAATAGATATACCTTGGAATGGGAGAATATTCCTGAATGTAGGAATGCCATATTGAGAGAAAATAAAAGCAGACTTTCTTTCCCCCTTGGGGCACTGCAGCTACAGTGAAAATAAGGGTATGGTGCTCTAGCCCCAAAAAGATGCCCCATGTTGCTGCCAATGATCAGGGGTCTAAAACATAAACCGCTGCTCCAGCGAAAAACCAAATTCTGAATTATTCTTTTTATCAGACCAAGACGGCAGAACAGGAAGGCAAGCACTTCTGAATCAAAGTGTCTAGACTGGTTGGCTGAGCAAACAAGATTCAGGGCAGTGGTGAGGAAGGGCCCGGTTCTTTGTAGTTTTCCCATAGTCCCCTTAGGCCCAGTCACTGAACAGAGGCTCTATTTTTGTTCTGCTCACACACATTGTCAAATTCACTGAATGAGGAGATTTCTCACTGAGCTCACACGACCGCAAAATGCAAGCCTAGACGGGCTATATGACCTACTCTCATCATCAAACATTCTTATGTTCTGAGGTTATCACGTACTCTGAACACAGACATTTTTGACTGTGCTCAGACTTATACAACACAGAGCTATCACACTCTGCTGAGATGATATCATATAGTTAACAGAACACAGAGAAATCTGTGTGGTCACACATTTACTGAGCACAAAGGGTTTATATGACATAATTGCGCTTGATTGGCTCGGTTAGTAACCTAACAGAGGTTTGTAGCCAGTGTGTTTACACCTAGTGGTCTCTCTATTAATTGCCACTTAGCGCCACCATATTCAATCTTTCTAATGGGGTTGTTCATACGGCAGTAGTAGGAAATTTTCAAAATTGCTTTGACGGACAGCACAGAGAAATAGAATTAGTTACATAAATAAAATTGACTCATACCCAAGAAACAACCAAGCTATGCATTCACATCTGTGTATTTACTTATTTATATTGCGAGTTCAAAAACTTTTTTTGTATTGCAGTTTAATAATGATTAATACAGGATTTTATTTATTTGTGCTCATAGTGAATCAGTGAATTATTGTGTTAACACGATCTAGCAATCTAAGCATTGATAAGATTACAGTTTGTCTCTACATAAAGACAAAAATATTTTAATGGTGGTAGTATGTGATACTAACTCAAAATATGCTATGTATTGAAATTTCTGTCAATGTTATGGAGATATTCTATATTTGTCCAGTGTAGGTAATCTGCAACAGCAAGCAATGTTCTGCCTATATTGTGGTTAAAAGATACCAGTGTCAATCTGAAGGTATATAATGTAATCTTTCTAGCAATGCATGAAATATTACTCAACAAATAATGTTTGAAAAAAGATTATGGTTATAGTTCCTATTTGACTATCTCTGACAGTGTCCCAATTCACTATCATTTCAATGTAGTGTCTGCCCCTAGTGGCAGCTGTCAAAATTGCCATTCGCTTTTATTTAATAGCAATGAAGCCAGCAGATTGTCTCAAATCAACTCGCCCTTCCACTTGTATAATAAAATTGCACATACAATTGCACAAATACCTTGTTAAAACATAACCTTGTTATAAGATTGGCATTTTGTGTTTATGTATCAGAAATATTTCATGTTCGTACTGTTAACAGTCAGACTAGCTTTTCTTGTATCCGTTCTCTGTTTAAAACAGCTTCATATATTATATCATTTTGCAGTGTTGCAGTCAGCCATTTAAAAAAAATGGAGTTTGTTTTACAGATCTGAAGAGCAAATGGCACCTTGTGGTGGATCGCCTGACAGTGCTGTTCCTGAAGTTCCTGGAGTACTTCCACGAGCTGCAGCTCTTCATCTGGTGGCTGCTGGAGCTGCACATCATAAAAATCGTGTCTTCCTACATCATCTGGGTGTCCATCAAAGAGGTCAGGGCTTCCCTTGAGCCCATATTCTTAAAATATAATAAAGAATAGGATACAGAGAAAGAGTCTAGCAGAACAAACAAGCATGTTTACAATAGCATTAGATGGTGATGATCCCCGGGTGGAACAGGTCTTGTAAGCCAGGATGACAAGTTTGAGTCCCAAAAGAGTCAATGTCATTGTAACCTGCAGCAGGATGCTCATTAACAAACATTAACACTTAACAAATGTTAGTCATGAAATCCACAAGGGGTATCTGTTAAGCAAATAAGACATTATAGTTATGCACCTACCCCCTGAGAGATATATTTTGAGCATAACATCCTGTAGCCAACTGTTATTTATGGCAACAATGAGTTAGACACATGGCGGACATGAAAGTATGAAGACTTGTTGTTGTTTTTGTCTTTTGTGTCTCAGGTATCCCTGTTCAATTATGTTTTCTTGGTGAGTTGGGCCTTTGCTCTTCCGTTCAGCCAGTTCCGCCCCTTAGCCTCCAGCGTGTGCACGGTCTGGACCTGCGTCATCATCGTCTGCAAAATGTTGTACCAGCTGGCTTCCATCCAGCCTGTGTCCTACTCCAAGAACTGCTCGATGGTGCGTGTGGCTGCCGCCGTCACCTCCACCGTACTCTTCCCGCGTGTCCCGAGTTCCACTCGCTGATGGTGTTTCTGTTGCTCGGTCGGTGTTTCCATTTGTGTCTGTGCCAGAACCTTCAGGGCTTACGTTATCTCTTTTCTTCACAGCCACTAACTTACTCACCTGGGCAGATGAGTGAGATGGAAAAGTCACTCCTGTATAGCAGCCCGGTGGACCCAGCCAACTGGGTGGGCCTGAAAAAGTTCTCGGCCCTTCTAGAGAACCTGAGGGTGAGTCCACGGTCGCTTTGCAGCCCGGCAGCGCTGTGTACCAACAATTATTGTGACACAACAGCAAAGCATATAACGGAACAATGGACCCCAAGCAATAAACCCACAACTATATGTGTTCTATGCAGCAGAATAAATGTGTTTTATAATGGGTGATTTTACACTTGTTTGCTCATCGGTCAATAGGCATTTCCAACCGTGCCAGTATCCTCGATAACAGCGCTGTAGACAGATCACATATATTGTTTAAATTATACCAATATATTTCCTAGTAAGCCAGACAAAAAGTATTTCGCAATGCATTTTTATCTGATCCCCTTGCATTGAATTGACAGAAAAAGAAGGTGTCTTGCGGAGATACGATACAATTTGATACAATGCCACATGCGGCAATTACGAATGAAAAAGTAACATACCAACAAATTTAATTCGCTTGCTGGTGGCAAGATGGAAGGAAGAGAATGTGATAAAAACACGGATAATAATTAATAATATATTAATAACTCACAGGGTGGTTTTGATAAATAGGGGTTGAGATGAAATGTCATATACATGTATATCTCTTAGTTGGAGTTGTTCATTCAGCACAGTTCTTCAGAGGTTTAAAGAGCAGACTTAAATGCCAAAGGTGAGCTATGTGGTCTGTGGAACCCTGAATGAATGACCCCTCTTACTCTGTCACGGTGCTTAGTGAAAGACACAGTTTACCAACTGCATAATCACCAACAAATAATTAATGAGAGGCTGCGGTGACTGAACGTCAGTCGTCGGCGACAGTGGAATTAACCAGACGTGTTCTGCGGCTTGTGAAAAAAGAGCAGCGGGGTTTGATTTAAAGTTGCAGTTTAGTTGTGGGGCAAATGAGGGTAACTGGAAGCATGTTCATTCATCATTGAACCAAGGTTAAATATGTCACCATAGCTTTAAATTAGAAAACAATAATGGTCCTCTTGTGAAACAAGGAGCTTTTATACACCCTGGGAACTGCACTTTCCCCCCCCCAACTATTTGTCAGATACCCAGCAAATCCACCTGTCCGCTATGTCTCCACATGAGGCACATGCAGCTTACCATTAAACAATTTATTTCAGATAATATGATCCCAGTCATTTCTCTGAGTAATGAAGTTTATACAACAAAGCACATTGAGAATTATGGTCAATCATGAATGAACAATGAATCAAATTGAAGCCAAAAACATGTATACTGTACCTTAAAGAATACACGTGAAACTAAAGTGATACATACTTAGACGAAATCTCTTGGTGCAATGGCACACTTTAGTATAGTATGAATAATAGAAGAAATGTTTTTCCAGTAAAGAAAATGAAGGCGTAAGAGGCTGTAATATATCATGAGAATTGAGCATGGCTGTTGGTTGAGTACCAGGCGGTGCCGGGTACTGTACCTCACAATACACTGAGCCTTGCATTAACTGGAACAGTGTGTGCTTTTTTGCTCTGGTATACATCACATCTGAACCATGTACACTATCCAGAAGGGCCATGCAAGCATAATTTGCTTGAGTCATACCCACATGACACAACAAGTATATGTTTAGAACACAAGAGGTCCAAGTACATTATATAACCAGCTATATGAACACCTTAATGGGAACACCTTAATATATACATTGTATAACCAGCTATATGAACACCTTAATGGGAACACCTTAATATATACATTATATAACCAGCTATATGAACACCTTAATGGGAACACCTTAATATATACATTATATAACCAGCTATATGAACACCTTAATGGGAGGCTGGATACATTACACAACAGTCAGAATTCAGAGCGGAAAAGATATGAGTCTGCTCTTCTCCTCACTAATTCCTTTTGCTTGTTTTTGTTTGCATTTAGAACAACCTGTTGATGTTGGCCTTCTTGGCCTTTGAAGTGACCATTTACCGTCACCAAGAGTTCTACAGGTTGAGAAACAACCTCACAGCCCCAGTCACTAAGACAATCTTCCACGATATCACAAGGCAGCACCTCGATGACGGCATTGTGAATTGCGCCAAGTACTTCATCAATTACTTCTTTTACAAGTTTGGCCTAGAGGTAGGTCATCCATCACAGGGCTTATTACATTACAGTAGAAATATTAGCTTTTTGTTTTAAACTTGAATCAAACAGAAATTGGGGTTTGGTCACACTCAAACAATTCAACAGGGCTTAGTAAAATATTCACCATGTACCCACAAAAACAAAAGATTGGGGAACTATTTTTTTGTTACTGAGGATTGTTATTTCATGCTCGAATAACACCACCAAACAAACAGATGTAGCGCATTGGTGGTTCATCTCTCTCTCTGCCTCTCTTCTGAAGACATGCTTCCTGTTGGCAGTCAACGTAATAGGCCAGCGAATGGACTTCTACGCGATGCTCCATGCGATTTGCTTGATCGCTGTCATGTATCGGCGGAGGAGAAAGGCCATCGCAGAGATCTGGCCCAAGTACTGCTTCTTCCTGGCCTGCATGCTGACCTTCCAGTACTTTGTGTGCATCGGCATCCCGCCGGCAGCCTGCAAAGGTGGGTCCTCCCTTTACTGCAGTTTCAGTGCAAAATCTTTTTTACTTCAATTATATTTTGCAGCCAATTTTGGGAGGTACATCATCAGTTCATATTTTTTTGCAGACTACCCATGGAGGTTTCCGTCTTCCAGCATCGGCTCCAATGTTATAAAATGGCTCTACTTTCCTGATTTCCACACCAAGCCCAACCCCCTTTTCCTCCTATGTAAGTACTTATGAGTGTTTGGATGTGTCCTGTTTGCTGTGTACTAGCATACTGTATACTGCTTACAGCATACTGTTTATTGATTTTTAGATTATTCAATTAGATTTTTTTCCATACTATTATCAGCAAAAACCCAGAAAATAGGTATATCATCTGGAGATATTAAGAACTCTCAATTTTCAGAACTGTCGCGTACTTAACAGCTTTTTAAAAAGTCTAGGGCTGTGTCCTAATCAGAGCCCTATCTACTGTGCCCTGTCTTCTGCGTACAGTGCACTGGCAGAAGTGTGCTGTTTAATGTGCACTGTTTAGCAGTCCACTAAAAATATCCGCCGTACAATTTTTCAACCGCACTGTGGAAGTGTCGTAAGCAGGTCATAAGACATCCCACCAGTGTTGCCATGTCCGCGGTTTTACAGCTAAATTGGGATACTTAAAAGTATGTCATATTTAAAGTACAGTCACTGGTAAAAAAGTAAAAACATGATAAAATACTTTGGTTTCGGTTAAAAATAGCTTATAATTTGGGCTAGTTTTGAGTCGCCATTTGACTGGAAAGTTTGACACAATCTGGCAACCCTGTTCCCCATTCTTGCGCTGCCATGTCACGCGTTGTTTTTGTTGTATTTGAAGGAAAACGTCAGCAAAGCTGTGCCTAATTTTTTTTAAATGAAGCTCACGTCATATTTATGTGACCAAAATGTTTGTGTACTTTTTAAAAAATGTGCTCCCAAATGTACTCAGCGAAACCCCGGAAGTAAGTGTGTCATCCGGGTGTTTGAAGTATACTGCAATTTGAAAATGTTTCGCCTACTCTACGACTTTCTCGCCCTATCTACTCACCAAGGCTACTCAACAGTGTGGAATGCTGATTCAGACACAGCCTAGGCATTTATTGAATAGATGGGACTTCATCCAAAGTGGCACGTGAGGTCATTCTGTGGCACGTGAGGTCATTCTGTTCCCCCCTCCTGTCTCCCATCTCCTGTAGATGACTTCATGCTGCTGCTGTGCGCCTCCTTGCAGAGGCAGATCTTCGAGGATGAGAACAAGGCGGCGGTGCGCATCGTAGCCGGGGACAATGTGGAGATCTGCAGGGACCTGGACGCTGCCTCCTTCAGCCGGCACAACCCCGTCCCTGACTTCATACACTGCAGGTACAGCCTCCATAGTACCCACCAGCTCAGGATGTGCAAGTTGGTAAATCAGACTACTTGACTGAATCATTAAATCAGTGCTTTATTGTTCATTATGTAATGTAAATATGTTGGTGTGTGAAGAGGGTTGAATATTCTAATTGCAATTTTTTCAGTGAGTGATGGACATTTTCTGAAGAAACTGGCTAAACCATATTAATCAGACCAAAAAAGGGTCTGTGTGAACAGACCGTATGGATGTCTTATCATCTGGAAGAGACATATAGATGTCTTAGCATCTGGAAGAGACTTAGCATATTATCCTATCACTAACATAGATGTTTAAGAATGACTTGGACCCCAGATTGCCTCTGCCTTGCATCAACTGTTCTCTAATTTTTTCATTGAGCGTTAAGGGGGTTTCTTCACCGTTGTCCGTTCTTTCTAGATGTGTGCGGCTAAGTGCTCTCTTAAGTACTTTGTTTTAACTGGATGCTTTGATCTCCTTTGGTTCCCACATCGCTTGAAGTAACAAAATAATAAAGAAGAAATGGCAGGAACATGAGAAAGCATATCGGGCCACACATCGTAACTGATTATGGTGACATCCCTTTATTTTGAAGTGTGAATTGGATAACTGTTTTGTTATCTGACTGTACGAAGTAAAGGAAGCATTGGAGAGACCCTGTTTGTCCACTGCACTTACTCCTTCATTCTTTCCTCGTGTCTGATTACAAAGGGAGAAAAATCCATAGTTCATGGTCACTCCAATCCATCCCATAACCACATCCTTTGACTCATACACTATTTTCTTCCATGTAATTCAATGAATAACTTTTAAATACGGAAAAAGAGATTGTTTTGACATGATTTAGCTTAAGCAGATTTGACAGCAATCCATTTCAGGCCATCAACGCAAGGTCATATTGTGTCCATATACCGTTTCATCATACAGTCTAGCTGTCACTCTGTTGCTGTACCTATGGCATATACTTATAGTACAGTAATAATAATGTTTACAGGATAACGTTCGTGAGATTAAAGAGATTTCCAGGAATGCCTACACCGTAAATCACTCATTCTATGCGATCATACTGTCTGTTGAATCATTGTCATAATTGTCTCAGATGCCTACAGCCAGGATTAGGTACTTCAGTTATTATACAACACCATCAGGTGGGTTAGTTTCGCCTAAGCATTCACAGAGATCGCCCAAGGATTTCAACTCATGACATCTGTTTTGTGGTTGACTTTGTTCACCAACGGCAATTTAATCTGTTCCTTCTAGTATTCCAGCACATCAAATTATATACGATATAGCCTAATCCCCCTCCGCGTATTAAGGGAGATGGAGCCAGCCCTGAAAAATAGCCACATATTGAATATTGCTCTAGTGCAGCTGAATGCACCTGACATGTGTGGGGTGGTGTTTGAGGAAGGGGTGTTTAAGGACTTGATAATGTTTCCTGGTGGCTTGTCCTAGTTTTTATTTCTTCATCAATGTCTCAGGCACTAATGAGAACTGTTCATAGCTGTCGCTATGTTTCCATGGATACTCATCAAGCTCTGGCGTCTCCCAGATAACACTGTCGCGCTGACAGCTTTGGCTTTAGCTTTCATTCATTTCTGGCTTGTTTGCAGGATCACAGTGGCTGGTGTTTAGTTTCCACTGACTGGTAGTGAATTGGACAATCCGCTCAATAACATTGGCTCCTGGACAGCTGCCATCCTTAAGATGTGAAAATGTACCTTTTTTCCAAAACAGCATAATGAAACTTGAAGCCAGTGGTTTTCAAGCCTGATCCTGGCGGGCCATGTTGTCTGCTTATTTTTGTTGTTACTGAGCACTTAATTGATCGATTAAAGTAGCTGATTACTCAGTTAACTCACCTCATCTGGTTTCTTGTGTCTGAACTGGTTGCCAAAAAGCAGTAGAAACTGCAGCCTGCCAGTATCAGGGTTGAGAGACGCTGCTTTAGGCAGTCGTAAGCAGTCATAAGCTTCACCCCTCCACCCTGTTGCTCACCTGCAGGTCTTACTTGGACATGTTGAAGGTGATCGTGTTCAGCTACCTCTTTTGGTTCGTCCTCACCATCATCTTCATCACGGGAACCACTCGCATCAGCATCTTCTGTATGGGATACCTGGTGGCCTGCTTCTACTTCCTCCTTGTTGGGGGTGAGCTGCTGCTCAAGCCCATTAAGAGCATCCTGCACTTCTGGGACTTCCTCATTGCCTACAATGTGTTTGTCATCACCATGAAGAACATACTCTCTGTAAGTGCTCCAGGAACTCTGTTTATTCACCGTATGGTCAGCATATGGCCAGC
This sequence comes from Ilyophis sp. 1 JC-2022, assembly GCA_022702515.1. Lineage (NCBI taxonomy): Eukaryota > Metazoa > Chordata > Actinopteri > Anguilliformes > Synaphobranchidae > Ilyophis > Ilyophis sp. 1 JC-2022. The sequence continues at coordinate 42,525,797 of CM040403.1, forward strand.
AGAACACTTTTGAGTGAACACTCAAAAAGTATGAATTCAAGACATGTATTGATGTTGTAGGCGCATTTACTACAAAGCAAGTCTGTTCTAATGTGGAATAGTATAGTGATTGAATTGAGTTAGCACAGTTCCTTTTAGATTTAAATAACATTTGTCAATTATTTGTAGTTTATAATTTTATTTTAGTTGATCTCTCTGCATATATTTTCCTTTAAGTATTTTTGTGAATGTAGATTGATTCAATTTCTTAATTTGATATTCTTTGCTATGTTAAATTGTGTTGTTATTGAGTTATTTCATGTCATTAAATCGTTCTGAAAACAGGGTATATATTATTTTCAAGGTGAACATATTTCACAAGAAGATATCCTTGATAAACTGGGCTGTGATTTCTCTGCTTTTCTCTTAGATAGTTGCCTGTGGCTATATCAATGCCCTGGTTCCAAATAACTGTTGGCTGATACAGTTGTTCAGCCTCGCCTGCACTATAAAAGGCTACACTCGCCGTAAGTAACCCACATCATCTGTCTGATCAAATACTGCCTGACCTGTTATAGTTTTTTAGAATTGTCACAATGCTGGGTGATTGACTGAATGGAAATGTTGCTAATGTACGTCCTAACGTTCAATAAATGTATTTCTGCAGGAGGGCAGTGTGTTGTGTAAAATCATCATTGAATCATGTTTTTCACTTCCTGGCCTGCAGCTGACACCCACCTACATTGCGACCTGCCCAGTGACGAGGCGGGGATCATCTGGGATAGTATCTGTTTCGCCTTCCTGCTGCTGCAGAGGCGCGTTTTCATGAGCTACTACTTCCTGCACGTGGTGGCCGATATTCGCTCCTCTCAAATCTTAGCATCCAGGTATGCGTACGTGCTCACACCATTACCCTGCCAAGCAATCAAATTCTGACCTGCAAAATTGAACAAAAACTGTTTTCATTGATCCATGGTTCTGCCTCAGTGCGATGTCTGTTCAGTTTATGCGATCTGTGTTTTTTATTCTTTGTGCTAGCACAGGAAGCAGCCTAAAAACTTTTACCAATTTTAAATTAAATTTATTTGTCAAATTAAAAAGACATGTGGAGTAACAGCCACATATAAGGAACAAACGCACAATACATTTAGTAAATAGGGATTTTACAATCATATTCTATGCAACAGACTCTTGCCCTGGTTTCATACTGCTTGCTAGCCAGCTTGGACAGAAAGAAAACCCAAAATATTTCCCTTCCTGTCACCAGGGGCATAGAATTCAGGTAATTATATAAGCGGTTTAATGTTAAAAGCCCCATGAAGCATTAGCTATAAAAATAGCTGCTTGTGTGTTACAGAGGGGCAGAGCTATTCCAAGCCACAATTGTGAAAGCTGTCAAGGCCCGGATCGAAGAGGAGAAGAAGTCCATGGACCAGCTAAAGAGACAGTGAGGCTTCCATACTATTTATATAGATTTTTATACATTGTATACATTTATATACGTTTTAACATTGAACATTAAAGGTGCACTATGTAGGATTTTTAGCTGTGCTGTGGTCCTGTGTTTACAATCAAATAAGTATCCTCCTCCGTCCTTAAACCCACCAACTCACCTCCATTGAGGGCTACAAACACACTTGCGCACAGTAAGCAAAATGTGAAGCGAAGATAAAATGAAAATAACTTTTTTAGCAACATGCATTCTTCTATATGGATGGTAGGAGTAATTAGGCAGTGTGATGAAATATACACTAAATATATACCTAAATGTTGCTAGTGATTTTAAGAATTGGATGACATAAAACATCAAGCTCAATAAAAAACACTCCGCAAAAGCTATACTTATTTATGCGGGCACAAATGACGCTGGGTTGAGAAAATCGGAAGTTTTACATTTTATTTGATTATATAACTGTATCAAACCCATCTTCAAGCTTGTGATCTCAGCTTCCTGTTTTAAACCGTGACAGTGAGAAATTCAGCTAGCTCAGTGCCCTAATTGTCTGGCTGGTGTGCCTGTTCAGTATTTAGTATTATTTTGAACATTAATTTAGAACTGGGATGTAGGCTAAAGACGGAATAAGTAACATTAGCCGATCATATCTTGTCTATCATAGCTAGCTAATACTCTTGTAAAGCAAATTACCTTTTCATGAAGATATTTGTATACAAATACAACATATCATTACATTCTTGCATTCTTACTAATTTGATACAAAAGGTGCCTGACTTTAGCCATCTAGCTGGATACCTAAAGGTAATGTTACAGGTCCAACAAAAAACACGGCCACTCCGCATCGCTTTTCGAACCCTTGCAAAACTGTTGCCATCGAGGAAATACAAATCCTAAGTTGACTCTGCTTCTTGAACACATCCTGTAGGCTTGTTGTTTGGCTTCGCTGTAGGCTAATCATGCTTCTTAACCTCTGACATTGCAGTAACCAACTGGCTACAAACGGCAGTTGGTTACTGCATATCGAATATTATTATTGAATATTATTATTCAATAATATCACATAGTTATATTGTGTGTGTAACAACGTTACATATTAATCATAATGTTGCACTGTTCATTTACACCAGTTTAGTTCCTTGTCATGGTTTTATGTAATGTGATTAAAAGTATTTGCAGAACACAGCAGTGTTTTAATCTCTGATATCAGAGATGCTTTGGGAGTCATCCAACACTCTCTTATATAGCTGCTGCATATGTGGAACCACATTTGTAAGAACACACAAAACCAAATATTATCCCCTTTGGTAATTACTGTTATTGTGTCAAGGGTGGCATTTTACAGCCATCTGGAAAATAAAATAAAAACCATTTGTCAGTAAATATTGCATCCATTTTCCCCTCTTGTGTTCTGTTAGAATGGACCGCATTAAAACCCGCCAAAAGAAGTTTAAGAAGGGTAAGGAGAGAATGCTGAGCTTGGCTCAGGAGTCGGGGGAAGGGAAAAATCTGATCAAGGAAGAGGAAGACGATGATGGTATGACTTGTTGAATTAATGTTTGCCAATGGCATGTTTTTGAAGGTGGAATTCGGCCCATAACAGCCGGATTAGTTCAGTAAAATACCTTTTTGTTTAGGTTTCTTTATTTAGAAATTGGAGGCAGACTGCATCTTGAATCAATAAGAAAGCTCTTGTGAAACTTTTATAAGACAATTACCTGAAATGCAAAGGTTTACATTGTTGAGATAGTGTTGGGAACACAAATGTATGTTAAAACCAAAGTGTAGCTGACTGAATTGTGATGAGTATTAGGTTTGTGGCCAAATAGGATGAACCTCAACAGGGAGCCTGCTGCCGTGTGAAGTCTGTGGCCCTTGTTTGTTCTATAATAATCCACAATGCAATGGCTAACAAACTAAAGACGAAACATGTATGCTGTTGTTACTTGAAGCTGTTGGTTATACATAGTTGTGCAACTAAATATATGCTGACAAACACACAATATTAATTTAGAAATTATTAGAATGTTTGTGACTACGCTTCTCTATAGAGCAATACATAGTACCGTACATGTGTATGCTTTTTTATATGAAATGGCTTGTTCATGTTCAGTATATTCATTTTCAATGAATATATACAAACCCAAATTGGGACAGTATGTAAAATGCACATAAAAGCAGAAAGCCGTGATTTGTAAATTCTCTGTTACATATATTTAATTGAAAACAGTACAAAGGAAAGCTATTTTAGATCTCTATGGGAATTGGTGGGTGGGACTAGATTAAGCTGTAAATTACACAGGAATAGTATGGAACCCATGGTTAGCTAAATGGTTGTAAGTCATCAAGGGTCTGCGGTATCAAACGAGGCTCAAACCATCACTCTGCTGCGAGATATTCAGTGGACATGGATGGATGACTTGAAGGATTGTTTCTCCTGACTTATTTTTCCATAAAGTTCAATAGGAACATGCGTCAGGAGAAACAACCCTTCAAGTCATCCATCCATATCTACTGCATATCTGGCAGCTGAGTAATGGGTTGAGGCTTGTTTGATACCTCAGACCCTTGATGACTTACAGCCATTTAGCCAACCATGGGTTCCATACTATTCCCGTGCAATTTGCAGCTTAATCTAGTCCCACCCCCCAATTCCCATAGAGATCAATTCAAATGCAGAGAGGTTATAGTATCGCTTGTAAAAGTACCTGAAAATAAGATATCAAGAGTTTTTGATATCCTTTTATACCCAGTCATGATTGCATCACCTGTTTACCTGTGGGATGTTCCAAACAGGTGTTTTTTTAACTACCCAGTCTTTTTTTTTGCCCCTATCCCAACTTTTTTGGAACTTGTTGCAGGCATCAAATTTGGAATTAGCATATATTTACAAAAATCAATAAAGTTGATAAGGTAAAACATTAAATATATATTTTGTTGAACTGTTTTCAATTAACTATATGTAAAAGATAATTTACAAATAACTGCTTTCTGCTTTTATGTGCATTTTACATACTGTCTCAACATTTTTGGAATTGGGGTTTGTATATACAGTGGGGACAGAAAGTATTAGTTAAGTGAATCTTTGTTTTTTTGGCTCTGTACTCCAGAACATTGGATTTGAAGTGGAACAGTGACTATGAGGTTAAAGTGCACACTATCAGCTTTAATTTGAGGGTTTTTACATTCATATCGGGTGAACCTTATAGCAGTTGTAGCCCTTTTCCTTTTTTTCTTCTTCTGACTTATTTTTCCATTGAGTTCAGTAGGAAAATAAGTCAGGAGAAATCAAAAATAAGATATCAAGAGTATTTCAATGTTGTTGGGTCACAGACATCAGGAAGTCATGGCATGCAAAGAATATGCGACCAAATATTAAATATGATGACTTTATTTTTATGTTACCTTTTCCAATGACTTTTCGTCCCCTAAAATGAGGGGACTATGTATAAAAAGGGCAGCAATTGCTACACGGACGGTTTACCCAATATGGATGTAGAAATCCTCAAATTAAAGCTAAAAGTCTGCACTTTACCCGCATCGTCACTGTTCCATTTCAAAGCCAATATTCTGGAGTACAGAGCCAAAACAACAAAAGATGTGTCACTGCCTGAATACTTCCCATCCCCACTGTATATACAGTATATATAGTAACAGTGGTAGTATTAGCATAAATAATAAAGAGAATTACAGATGACCACTTTTAGTGCTCTGCCGTTCAATTCAAAGTATACCCACTAGTGTTCCAGTTGTTCATGATGTTCCTTGGTGTTTTTTAAACTGCCAGTTGTTTTGGGAAAAGTACTTGAAATTAATGTTTCAAACATTTTATTTTAGGAGAAGGAGAGAAAGAAAAGGCCAAGAGCAAAAAAAAACTGTGGTGGCGGCCTTGGGTTGACCATGCTTCCAGTAGGTTCTCCCTGTCTTTTTTTGCCCCTGATACACCTTCTATCCTTGACCAGAACACTGTGGATTCCATTACTGTGCTCCTTTTGACTGTACTGATACTGCAGAATGCCCTTTGGTTAAAAAAAAGGGCCCACTGGGTATCTCATCCAGGCCTTATTCTTTTTCACCTCTATTTATGGATTCTGTATACGAGATTAATTAAAATGTGTCGATTTTTATGTCAGGTATGTGTATGTAGAATAAAATAAAATCATAATATAAAGTTATTTCAAGAAAATAATCAGAAACCATAAATAGAAGGCGCTGGCTTTCCCAGAAAGAAAAGATGTAGTGCCTGAATGTGTCCATTTGGCTGTCCTGTGGTGTTTGCAAGTAAGTAAGTACATGCAAGTAAGTAGCCTACATCAAGAATGTCCAGTTTGTTGGCCCGTATGATACTACACTGAAAAGTGCACAGTAAGGAATTGCTGTTGTCTTGAACAATTCATTGTGTCTCATTAAAATAGATATAATCCATCTGTTCTGCTTAATTTGTAAAAACAAATTTTAAAAAGCACTCTTTTGAGTGCTGTCGAGTCGGTTCGCCCAGCCAACACCATGATAACATGAAAGACTGAGGCAGAGGGGAATGGATTATGTTTATGTGACGTGACAAGTGTCAGTACCTAGAGAGGAATTTACCGAAAGGCAATCATTATATTTATAGATATCACCCAGCTGTGAACAGTAAAAATAATACCTGATCATATTTTGTTCTACTGGTAGTTGCCACTGGTGTAATGTTTATATTTGCTTTTTATCACTGTTTATGTACTGATTGGTCCTCTCAAAACAATGAGCTTCATTTTCACAATTTCACCGTCTTCCACCTACTGTGGTGACTGATACAATGTCAACTATTGACTTGCATTGATTTGTTCATCTGTAGTTTTCTCATCCTCTGATTTTCAGATGGAACAATTTATAGTCCTGTCATTCGTTGCATTGTGCCCTTCTGTTCAAGGATATAAGGTTGTTTTACTCAGCGACTATTCTGTCAGTAACTAACAGTTATTCGATGTGATTCTGTGAAGACTTAGGTTTGCCTCAGTCTGTGGAGGATTCAGTGAGATAGAAAGTGCCTGATGATGGCGTTCTGTTCCCACCACAGTGTCTACAACGCTAGTCTTTTCCCCCCTGGTGGTTCTATGCTGCACACCACCCACTGTGGTGATGCCTTTGATCCTTTCATTTTCAGAAATGAACACAAGGCTCACAACTGCAATTTGTGTTTTCATTTGCTGGCTTTTCTAACCAACATAGACATATTGTCTTATTTCTTTATTAATATCTGAGGCTGGTGAGACAAAATGCACTAGTTTAATACTTAACAAGTGCAAGTGTTTACTATATTGAAAACAAATGAGTTTCTATTCATTCATAAGTTGCAATTCATTGATTTATATGGTTGTCATAGACCAGTTATGGTTTACAACAGCAGAACAACACTTGAATTATTCATTACAACGTCAGCTGAACTACACTTAATCCTTACACTAACCTGGTTTCTCACAGACCTCATGTAAGACTCTCTGAAACACGTGACAAAATGTGGACTTCATTCCATCAAATTAGCCCTACATTCTACCAGCAGGGGACTTGTTTGTTAAGGGGCATAATGAAGAAACACTTTTGTATTGATTTAACCAAGAAGTAATGCAGCGTTTGTGATTGAGTGGCATTCACCTACACGTATGTGCTTTTCTCGTTAGCATAGAAAATGCTATAAAGACTCAACTAGATAATAATAGGTCAGAGGGGTTTCTACCTGTTTAGCAGAGAAAACATCTAGTTTAATCAAGTTCCACACAGCCGTGATCTAACTGTACAACCATTTACCTCTCAGTGGTAAGGAGCGGAGATTATTACTTATTTGAGACGGACAGTGAGGAAGAAGAGGACGAAGAAGACAAAAAAGAGGACGAGCCCCCTAAAAAATCTGCATTCCAGGTAATTTCAAGAGGAGAAACTTGGTTCTTTCTCTCCTGGTAGCACAGTATGTGAATTGAGACACTTACTGCACTGGTGTATCTCAAATTACAGCTCATTGCTTTTAATCTTCTTGTAATACTTATAAATGTTTTATGTTTTGTGCGGTTTCTGATATCATATGCACTAAAACTGCACTTATATTCTAACATCCTTTGTTATGAGTGAGGCAGAGCTCATGCAGGTCATTTTTACTGCATATTCCCACTGTTTCTAGCAATACCTTTAGCAGAGAACTAATTGCTAACATCTTTTGCATGGTGTTTGATCAATGACTGTTAACTGAAATGCCGTGTTCCACTAACTTTCACCCACTTTATCCTTCTCTATAGAGAGCAATTGGAAAATTTGCCTCTGCTTTGTTGGCTTTGCCAAAGTCTGTCATTAAACTGCCCAAAACTATACTTCAGTATATAATCAGGGCAGCAAAGGTATTTTCCAAGGCATATATATTCTATTGTGTTTTGTGTGTAAGATTTCCCCAGTCCAAGTTCATGCTACACTTCAGAAACGGCATTTTCATTGCACTGCGTAAAGAGCGTATTACTGTATGTCAAAAAATTGTTACATTTAAAGTTTTAATTCATTCATCAGTCAGTAATGTGCAAATCATGTACAAATGTCGGTGAAAGCATGCGATGAAAATGCAGTGAACTGTGTAGTCTTCCCATCTCTTTATTCCTATCTGCTCTTATTTACAAAAGTGCATGTCCCCAAGTCTATTCATGCTGGTCCACAGGAAATTAATTGGTCTGTCTTTGCAGCAAGTCAGAGTTGTATCTTGGCTACTTAGGGGGTGTTTTACTCCACTGTAATACAATTTTCAAAATTATAGCAAGCAGTAATGTAAGGAATCACTTCAGCATTGTTTTAATGCTTTCTCACTTCATATTTCATCTTTCTTTTCTCACTCATCATTGGATCAAAACACACCCTAAACCTGGTCTTGTTTGTTTATGTCTTCATGATACTGACTGTACTTCCTGGTTGCAATGATTGTGCGATACAAGGGCCGTCTACTTTTGAGAGATATTTCCACCTCCCGGACATACTTAAATTAGTAATAAGCACAGGTGATTCTCATTTGTCATTTAATCGGAGGAAATAGATCTGGGGGAATCAATAATTGGCACACCACCATGGGATCACATGAGCGATGGCAAGTCTCTGAAATACAATGTAACATGTTTTACTGTTTTAAATTAATGAAAATGAGCAAAAAACAAAATCACTAAAACCAAACATTCAAAGTAGACAGCCCAAATTAGACCAAGCTCTCTGTCTTCAGTGTGCGTGTTGTATTCCGAGCGCCATCCGCTGTGCAAGTCTGAAAGGTATTCCCTCCTCCCAGTTCGTCTACCACGCCTGGATCACAGACTCCAAAACTGCCATGAAGGAGCGGAGCCGGGAGAGGCGCAGGTTCTGGAAAAGGCACCTGGGAGGCGACGCGCTGAGGAAAGACAGGAGGGAGGGTATGAGGCCAGAGCTCTCGTTCTAAACAAATGACAGTTTGCAAAAAAGTGGAGAGAAATGTTTTTTATTTATTTTTATTTTTAGGTTACAGTAAACTTTGCTCTACATGGTCTCCAGCTCAGCACAGAGTGTTATTCGTGAATGAGGTTTTTGTGCGCATTATGCAGTCCACTTCAAATAACCACTTAAAGATTTTCTACAGTCTGTGAAATGCATGGTGTGACAGTCCTCAGTGCGGTCAGGCTTTCATAAAATACTTCAGGCCATCTCTGTCAGGATCAGTCTTACACACATAAATCGCAATGGCATAATGTTCACAATTCACTCTCAAGAGGACGGCTGCGTCACATTATATGACCCATCTTATGTAGTAGTTATTATCATGAATGTTTATTATCATGAATATTCATTTATAGGGACAGTCGTCACTGTGTACGTGTTTAACTTGCTCACAGTTTGCATGCCTAAATTCGCTCCTTAGCTCTGTTTGTCATACGTTTGTCCTCCTCTGCAGCTCATGTTGCAGTAGAACTGGGGGAGGTGGAGGACGAGCGGGAGATCGGAGAGGAAGAGGAACGTGATGGACCCGGTGAGTTCAGAACTTCAGTGTATCGTTTTTTCATTTCTCACGTATCTCATTTTCAAAACCATCCAACTGCACCACCCTCCTCATTTTGAGGTCTTAGAAAAGTCAAAAATTTATTTTTCGGATAGTCAATGTGCCACATATTTAAATGGCATAAAATCACCAATCGACGAATGTGTTGGCAGGTAAAAAGAATAGCCTGCTTCCTGAGTGAATCACACGTTACCAGTGTTACGTTACGTTAAGGGTTTCCTCCCATCCACTTCCTCAGACAACATCATCAAGCGCGTCTTTAACATCGTGAAGTTCACCTGGGTCCTGTTCCTGGCCCTGCTGGACAGCTTCACTGCCTGGCTGAACTCCATTTGCCGAGAGCACATCGACATCTCCACCGTCCTGCGCATTGAGCGATGCATGCTCACACGTGAGATCAAAAAGGTACCAGAAACGCTAGCTTCAAATGCTCAAGTTCTTTTTCCCTGTACCAGCAATGAGTAGGGCCCCAAAATGAAATTCCTTTAACTGTTTCCATTTTATTGTAACAGTTTGATGCATCTCTTCTACATCTGCATTTTAAGTATGCTAGTTATGTGACTTTAATACAAAATCTTTTGTTTTACACACATACAATAGTGTGCCTCCACCGTAAACCACATACCTAACTAGCTGATAAAAATAAGTTGTATACAGAGCAAAACAACAAGGCAACGAAGTAACTGATGTGTGCACATGTGTACTAACTGACACTTTTTTTAAACAGGGGAATGTTCCATCACGAGAGAACATCCACCTTTATTATCAGAAGCAGATGCGTATGAATCTCTCCAGGGAGTCCGGGCTGGACGGCATAGATGAATATTCTGTGTCCAGGTCGCAGAAGGCCGAGCACAAACAGGACAGGATTAAAATGGAAAGCCAGGAGTCCCGTGACAGTTTGTCCAGGTATTTTGTCAGGCGGGGGTAACCAATTTCATGCACTAGCTATTTTCTGAGCCCTACTGATCAATATATTTGCTTTTTCAACAAAGTAAAGGGTTTTGTCGAAATAATCTGATATTGTTCAGTATTTGACAGCAAGCTTGTGTAGACTCACAAATGCAGTTTGTAATCGCTGTGATCTTGATTGTTTAAATTACTCTTAGTCAGTGTGACTGTGGGACATCCATCAAGTTACAGAATGTGCCTCATGTTAACTTGTGCTGCTAATGTAGTAACCTAGAATATTTACATGGACATGGATTCGTAACATCACAAAGGTATGGATCTCGCTGCTGCATCCCCAAACAAAATTAACAGTGAGCTCAGCCAGAACACAGACCAGCATACATGGTGGTTTCCCAGAACCAGGTTTGAAAAAGAATGACCCAGTCCAGCTAAAAGAGCACCATAAATGTTTGGCATGACATCCATTTTCACAGTTGCCATTTTCAGCATTCGTTTGTGTGTTCCTTTTACTCCAATTGTTTTATCATGGCACCGTCTCAATGGACACTTTTCCAAATTTCACCCTCTCTGCTCTTCACTAGGTTGTCAGTGTTTGTGCCTCCCATCATAAAACATACAGGAATGCTAGGCTTGCTTAAAGCTGGAGTACGCAACTTTCTCAATGGTCGGATTTGTTATAAAAACATTTAAAAGTCATAACGTCCTTGGCCCTGCCTACAGAGAAAGAAACACACCCCCACCCCACTGTTTCCACAGACCTCGCCGCTGGTTTTAGAATGCAGAATTTGAGGGTATAAACACAGTTTCTGGTGCTGGATTTTTCTCACAAAAGTATGATCGCTACCAACTGAGCATGACCGTTCCCTGATATTTTTTTTTTTTTTTTTTAAAGTTGCGCACTCGAGCTTTAAGTATTTGTAAATGGCTCGGAAGGAGCACGCCAGGTTCCCACTGTGGCTCCCTGTTCCCTCGAACAAAGTGCTCTGCTTCTGCTTCTCCGTGTCACTCTGATTTGAACATGAATGTTATGAATGTCATTCGTGTTTATTTTACTGTATACCACTGTGGTATTGTCTTTGTCTTGCTGAATTGTGTTCAACCCATACATAAGAAAAAATTACGTACAGCGTGTGCAATATAGTAATTTCTTTACTGTAATTCAGTATGTTGGAATACATGTGCACGCATTAATTTGGGTGAAAGAAATTCCGATATCTGGACATGTAAATCAGTGAATATGCATTGGGTGTACCCATACAGATTGCACCATTTGAATATGCATTGGTTAGTCGAGGTATAACCGTACAGACACCAAAAGTGTAATATAAAATGTAATAAAGTGTAATATAGAGTTCTTCTGTATGGGATAATTGTCACATTGTCGGTGTGTTACTGTGATCATCATTAATCCCACTCACCCCATCCCATGGTGTGTGCCAGCAGCGCCTACACCGAGGCCACCATGCTGTACTCCCACCAGTCCACGCTGGATGACCTGGACGGAATGTCCGAGAGCATTCCCAAAACCAGCGAGCGCGCCAGGCCCAAGCTGCGCAAAATGTACAGCCTGGACGTGTCCAACTCCTCCGCGGACAGCGGCGGCAGCATTGTGTCCAGGTGCCTGGCACCACCCCGCCCCCTGCAACCGCACCCACCCGTGTCATTTGTTGGTTTCATTCCTCATACTGGCGGAGGTTCATTCAGCCTGCCTGTGTTCAGTTGTGCTCAAATGCTCGTAGGTAGTCACCGCTCATGTATGAAAGGCCTCTGTCGAAATCAGACGCGGAAATGTCAAAAATGTTTAAAGAGGACCGAGTATTCTATGCGACCGCCTCGCTTTTTCCCCGGCATTACGTTCTGCCGTTTTAAAGTGGAATCCCGGGTAACCACAATCGTGTTATCTCAGAAGTTGTACAGTTTGTATTCAGTGTTGTCTTCTGCTATACGCCTGAAAGGATGCCACTTGTTTGCCTGGAGTATGAGAGCTTTGTTTTCTCACAGTGAGGCAAGATGCAGGGGATATTGAGGGGGAGGAGCTCCGTGCTTGTCTGGCACACAGACAGGGCGGGACTCTGTGTGCTCCATCCATCAGTGCTGACAGATAGCTCTTGCTCCTAAATTACTCTTCTCTCAGCACCTGTGCTGTCCTCATTGGGGGCATTATGAAGCAGGCTAACAGACAAAAAGTCAGAGTCTAGCCCTGGTGCTTGTGTGAGGGGTGTATTAGAAGGGTATAACCTTAGCCATAGAACTTTGTGTTAAAACATGCATATTCTCAATGGCACAATGTACAGCAATATAACGTAGCCTTGCTGTAGAAAAAGTGGCAATGAAATTCACAGAAAATGTTTGGGAGGTTAGCATGAGAGCTCATTAAAATATCCTCCCACCTATTCCCAGTATATTCCCTTAAATGTTAGATCCGTGTGCGCAATAAATTGCACAAACCCTTAAACTCAAAATCCTCCGGTTGCTGTCTCTGTGTCTCAAGGTGGATTTGCAACAGCTAAATTTCCCCAGAGGTGGGGTTGGAGGGATTTTCAGTTTTGACACTGGACTGTGGTGTTTTCCTTCTCCCACGCAGTGAGCCCACACAGTGCACCATGCTGTGCTCCCGGCAGGGAACTGACGACGCCATAGAGGAAGTGGAGGACGAGCAGGACCGGGACTCTCCCAGGGGGCAGGGGGAGGCGGGCCCAGTGGAGCAGCAGGAGGGTCGATATTTAGACGTGGAGGGGGAGACTTCAGAGCGTACTGTCGACGGGCGTCGCCGGGGTGAGGACAGGGACTGCGCTTCAGAGGCAGAGGAGACGGGGCAGGACTACCCGTTCCCCGCGGAGTGCGAGGTCCACCTGTACTCGTCGGACACCGACCCCCCCACCACCTTCCCCACGGACGCAGATGTGCCCCCCTCCTACAGCAAAGCCGTCAGCTTCGACAGGGTCTCTGTTGGCTCAGACAAGGATGACAACAAGCGTCTGATGGACATGACCCCGGACGCCTGCAGGTCAAATTACCTGGACAACTCTCTGCTGCCCTCCTTAACTCATGAACTGACCGCCAGCGAGCTGCTACTCAACAAGTAAGGCCTGCACAGCCACTTTTGCAGACAACATGAGAGACCATCTTCTTTAATACAGCATTTTACAATAGTCACCATGGCTTTTATAAATTTAATAATCGACTACTTTCAAACACATTGGCATCCAGCGCAATCCTAAAATAGGTTATTCAATGGTGTGCTTTTGCATGGAAAAAGGTAGCTAGACATATGATGGCACACTTCTATTCGTTGTCATATTTTATTGTGCTTATAAGGACCAAGATACACAATCATTTAAGTACACTGTAGAAAGTAGTCATTAGTTTCTGGCTTAATTGTATAAATTCAAGCTTACATTTTCCAAGAATGAAGAATTAAGAGTTGAATTGAGGAGCATATTGAGAAATAATGGAATACCATCTGAGTACACGCCTGACTGCAGCGCATTGGAGCGGTTTAGATTTGTGTCTGTTGGCCCCTCCTTTGTTGTTCAGGATGTTCTACGACGAGGAGCTGGATGACTCTGAGCGGTTTTACCAGAACCAACCCCAGCTGCTGCAGCTCTGCTATGCTCTCTACAACATGCTGGTGGCACGCTCCCAGATGGTGTGCTACCTGGTCATCATCCTGAACCACATGATCTCCGCCTCAGTGGTCACCCTGGTCCTGCCCATCCTCATCTTTCTGTGGGCCATGCTGTCGGTTCCTCGGCCGAGCAAGCGCTTCTGGATGACGGCCATAGTCTACACGGAGGTAAAGCGGCCCCGGCATTCAATGAATGGCAACCTCGGTTTGTCTTTATGCTGCACACCAGTGGTGGCTCCTGCGCCGGTAACAGGGGATGCCAAAATGTTGCCTTGTAGGACATTCAGTTGATGTTATACACGCTAGAAAATATTAAATGATAAAGACATTCAGTTGATGTTATGCAAGGTAGGAAATATAAAATGATAAAGTTCCAATTAATTAGTTGTTTTTTTTGGTCCTTCATTTTTCCCATGGTAGCACTTTAGTCACTCAATGCCAGAGGGAAAATATTTGCATTTAAAATACTGTCTAATGCAAACACATTCATTTTAATTTGATGGCTCACACAAACATTGTTTCTAAACACTCACAACGTTTTCAGTAGATATGTCCAATGGCCATGCCGTCTATCTGCTCTCAGTGAAAATAACTTTATGTAACTTAATAACAGTAATAAAAATGCATTTTCTTAATGGCCGTGTATTCTGTATGTTTTTTTCCAGGTCACCATTGTGGTAAAATACTTCTTCCAGTTCGGTTTCTTCCCCTTCAACCAAAATATAGAATTTGACAAGACAAGGCCATTCCACCCTCCTAATATCATTGGAGTCGAGAAGAAAGAAGGTTATGTGCACTATGACCTGGTTCAGCTCCTGGCTCTCTTCTTCCACAGATCCATCTTAAAGGTACTTCATAACAATAGCTTTTATTCAGATATATTTCATATATGGGGCTTTCATATATTTCAGGGCTACTGTTTGCAATTGAACACACAGAAACTGTTTGCATCTGAATGCAAATATTATATGATGGTTATGTGCGGGAAGTTTTTAACATACAGAAAAGTTTTTAACATCTAAAAACTACTTTTTCAAAAGTTCATTCAGTTGAGGCGCCCTGCACACTCTCACTATACTGATTTATATCCTAGAATTCAAACACACAAATTTTATGTAACATCTGATAACCTAAAATACTGAATGCCATAAGCAGATAGGCCTCTTCATTTCCACTTTCTCCTGCAACAAACCCAGTGCCACGGCCTGTGGAACACGGATGACCGCAGGGCGACGGAAAAGGCAGCCCTTCACCGCAGCGACACTGAGGAGGAGGAGCGAGCAGCGGGAGAGAGGAGGGGTTCTGACAGCTCGCTTAAGTCCATCAACCTGGCAACCTCGCTGGAGTCGGTGCACGTGCGTTTCCCAGAGCAGCGGAAGCCCGGGCGGCGTAAGACCTCCGCCACAGGCTCTCAGATGTCCCATCAATCCTCACACTCCAAAAGAGGTAGGGGTTGGGGGGTCATTGAAATACTGTCGGGGAGGGAAGGGATGTCCTTACCCCTACACTTTGATGGATTGATAAGGCTGTTACATACCAGCATGACTAAATTACTAACAATCTGTAGTATAATGAGAATGTGCAAAAGGTTTTTTTTAAAGACCCTGTACAATGAAAATTGTCATTTTCCAAATAGTTGCTTTATACATAGCAAAGAAGAAAGCAAAGAAAAGTTAAACGTTAACTTTTCTGATGGCAAAAATGTTTTTATACTACCTACCATGGAAGGATGTTGTATTGATCGATTGAAGACCATAGTCATTGCATAATTAATATAGAATTTACAATTTAGCCTGTTTACAATTTGGTCTGACCGCTTATTGGGCTGCCATAATGTTAACAAAGTGTGAAAATGCTTTCAATCTGGAGTACATCTTAAACATCTCTATTTAATCGCTTGTTAATTCTGTTACCATGTGTGGTGGATATGGAATTTGCTAACAGGCGTTTCGATGGTGCCTACAGGCAGTACAAGCTCACGGAACAGCAACAGGAGAGCAGGAAGTGTGCTCAGTGTCCAGCAGAAGAGCCGCAAGGAGCTAGTCCTGAAGAAACTGAGGGAGCAGCTTATCAAAGCCAAAGCCTTCACTGTAAAAAAGTGAGTGTCCACCAGGCTGCAGTGAGTATTATCTAGTGTAATTAGGCTGCAGTGAGTATTATCTAGTGTAATTAGGCTGCAGTGAGTATTATCTAGTGTAATTAGGCTGCAGTGAGTATTCTCTCGTGTAATTAGGCTGCAGTGAGTATTATCTAGTGTAATTAGGCTGCAGTGAGTATTATCTAGTGTAATTAGGCTGCAGTGAGTATTATCTAGTGTAATTAGGCTGCAGTGAGTATTGTCTAGTGTAATTAGGCTGCAGTGAGTATTATCTAGTGTAATTAGGCTGCAGTGAGTATTGTCTAGTGTAATTAGGCTGCAGTGAGTATTTTCTTGTGTAATTAGGCTGCAGTGAGTATTTTCTTGTGTAATTAGGCTGCGTGTAATTAGGCTGCAGTGAGTATTTTCTTGTGTAATTAGGCTGCAGTGAGTATTCTTTTGTGTAATTAGGCTGCAGTGAGTATTCTCTTGTGTAATTAGGCTGCAGTGAGTATTATTTTGTGTAATTAGGCTGCAGTGAGTATTCTCTTGTGTAATTAGGCTGCAGTGAGTATTCTTTTGTGTAATTAGGCTGCAGTGAGTATTTTCTTGTCTAATTAGGCTGCAGTGAGTATTATCTAGTGTAATTAGGCTGCAGTGAGTATTATCTAGTGTAATTAGGCTGCAGTGAGTATTGTCTAGTGTAATTAGGCTGCAGTGAGTATTCTCTTGTGTAATTAGGCTGCAGTGAGTATTTTATTGTCTAATTAGGTTGCAGTGAGTATTGTCTAGTGTAATTAGGCTGCAGTGAGTATTTTCTTGTGTAATTAGGCTGCAGTGAGTATTTTCTTGTGTAATTAGGCTGCAGTGAGTATTCTCTTGTGTAATTAGGCTGCAGTGAGTATTCATTTGTGTAATTAGGCTGCAGTGAGTATTATCTAGTGTAATTAGGCTGCAGTGAGTATTATCTTGTGTAATTAGGCTGCAGTGAGTATTCTCTTGTGTAATTAGGCTGCAGTGAGTATTCTTTTGTGTAATTAGGCTGCAGTGAGTATTCTCTAGTGTAATTAGGCTGCAGTGAGTATTCTCTTGTGTAATTAGGCTGCAGTGAGTATTGTCTAGTGTAATTAGGCTGCAGTGAGTATTACCTAGTGTAATTAGGCTGCAGTGAGTATTATTTTGTGTAATTAGGCTGCAGTGAGTATTCTCTTGTGTAATTAGGCTGCAGTGAGTATTTTCTTGTGTAATTAGGCTGCATTGAGTATTATCTAGTGTAATTAGGCTGCAGTGAGTATTATCTAGTGTAATTAGGCAGCAGTGAGTATTCTGTAGTGTAATTAGGCTGCAGTGAGTATTTTCTTGTGTAATTAGGCTGCAGTGTTTCTAGTATATCTAGGATGTAATGAGTATTCTCTGGTGTAATTACTATGCAGCGAGCATTAGGGACCAGGCTGCAGTGATTGTGATAGTTAACTCCATGCAATGTATTTAAACAGTTGACTTTCCAACTCCATTATTTGACTTTCCAACTACATATCATACAGTAGAATCCAAAAGATTGTATCACCACGTAATAGCTTATTTTTTGAAGTTTGTTTATTCGCTTTATGTCTTTGCATGTGTAGAAACATGTCCCAAATGTAATGATAATTTTTTCTTTTTTGAATAAGAACTCTTGAGATATACATCCCCATCCGTCAGTTCTTCTACAGCCTGATTCACCCAGAATACAGTGCTGTGACAGACGTCTACGTACTCATGTTCCTGGCGGACATCGTAGACTTCATTATTGTTGTGTTTGGCTTTTGGGCTTTTGGGGTACGTTTGACATTTCCTTTCTGTTATCCAGTGCAGATTATTCCTGGACCTTTTTCTGAAATGCTTAAAATATTTGTTAGATGGTATTTAATGATAAGATTGTAAAATAATGATTGAGTTAGTACATATTGTCTGGATAAAGTTGACATTGTTTTTATGATTAATGTAGTATTTAGTCTGGCAAGTAATATTTGGAAAGTAATTTGGAACCAGCTTGCCAAAAGCCTCTAAAAGGTCATATGTGGTTTCTGGTGATAGATAGGTAGATGGAAGGGGTGTATGTATGAATTAATTCTGAAATACAATATTTATTTTTAAATAAAAATGTTATTTCTAAATGATAGTAAGCAACTTCCTGTTTACCCTCAGAAACATTCAGCAGCTGCTGACATCACATCCTCCCTGTCAGAGGACCAGGTGCCTGAGGCCTTCCTGGTCATGGTCCTCATCCAGTTTGGCACTATGGTGGTGGACCGGGCCTTGTACCTCAGGAAAACTGTCATGGGCAAAGTCATCTTCCAGGTCATCCTGGTGTTTGGAATACATTTCTGGATGTTTTTCATCCTACCAGGAGTCACAGAGAGGTACATTCATTATTCTACCTTTTACCTTCTATTTTAAGCATAATTTTCTTTACTTTATTGTAAGTAGTATCTACTGGTTGGCAAAATGAAACCACTCCTGCATCCAAACAAGCACACACACTGTGTTGAAAAATATTGTTTGTCATTTTATTCAAAGACATGTTTATAACAGCCCCCGTTTCCGTCCCCAGACGCTTCAATCAGAACACTGTGGCGCAACTCTGGTACTTTGTGAAGTGCATATACTTTGGACTGTCAGCCTATCAGATACGCTGTGGTTACCCCACCCGAGTGCTGGGTAACTTTCTCACCAAGAGCTATAATTATGTCAACCTCTTCCTTTTCCAAGGGTGAGTGGATCAGTGGACGAAACTATGAACACGCAGCCCAAAAAGAAACAGACAAAATAATTGCACCACTGTAAAAGCTAAAGCAATCCTTTTTCTGTCTGTGATATGGGCCCTCTTGCCTTTTTCATGGGGTCTCAGAATCCTTAAAACCACCACGGGCCAGTATATTTACAGATAAATGCTATGGTTGAGGCCTGACTTATACAATGTAATATGCAAAGCTGAACTGAGCGCTTCACTGCTGCTCACGTGCTGCTTCTGTGTTATTCCATTCGCTTGGAAGGATATAGTTGTAGATGTCTGACAGTTTGATTGGTCCCTTCAGTAAATGTGATGTCCTATGCGTGTATCCCAGGTTCCGCCTGGTGCCCTTCCTGACGGAGCTGCGAGCCGTGATGGACTGGGTCTGGACTGACACCACCCTGAGCCTCTCCAGCTGGATCTGTGTAGAGGACATCTACGCGCACATCTTCGTTCTCAAGTGCTGGAGGGAGTCGGAGAAGGTGAGGAGACTCTTCCACCAATCCTCTCCCCCAAAACATCCTGCTTTGTGGTCTGACCAATAGAGAGGGGTTTTTAAGTGCTTTGGAGGTTTTCTGGGTTTAATGTTAGAGAACATATGAAAGGCTGACCAGACTATACTGGCAGGCAATGAAAATTTCCAGAGGTGTAAAATCTAGGGGTCAGAAAGTAAAAACCCTGCCATGTGTTTTTTCCAGCCATTAACTTAGCCAGCTCATTTCTCTAATTAGTTCTACCTCCTGGCTGAAGAAATGTGCTAATTAGCAAATCCAGGTGATTGTAACCAAATACTGGGGAGGACGTTTACTTTCTGAACCCAGATTTTACACCACGTTAATGTATGAACAAATACATTAACACCAGCATTTTCCAGTCTAGCAGAAAAATGATAAAAAGAGATTCAGATGTGGCGATATGACAGCATGCAAGTCATTGGCACTAATTTAGTGTTTCTGAAATAAAAAATAGTGGCGTGAAAGAAGCTGAAGTGAGCGTGCGTAAACAGCGTGTGTCCTTTTCTCAGAGGTACCCCCAGCCCCGGGGGCAGAAGAAGAAGAAGGTGGTGAAGTACGGGATGGGGGGCATGATCGTGATGCTGCTCATCTGCATCGTCTGGTTTCCCCTGCTCTTCATGTCTCTGGTGAAGTCCGTCGCCGGGGTGGTCAACAAGCCTCTGGACGTCTCTGTCACCATCACTCTGGAGGGGTTTCAGGTACGCCTGCCCGCACATTTTCCATTATGTGTAAATAAAGAAAAATAAAGGTGTCAGGAGCACTCCGTGGATATGGAATCAGACATTATATATATTGTAATTGTTTGAATAAATATACTATAAAATATATATTTATTCAAACAATTACATCAGTACTGAATAAATCGTGTAGCTGAAATGTTTACTCTAGTCTAGCTTATTATTTTTTCACATGCGCTTTTATTTTTTGCAATATGTAATTGTTTGAATAAATACATATTTTTGCTAGATGCCAGTGTCTGATTCCATATCCACAGAGTGCTCCTTACACCTTTTATTCTATATTGACATTTTCTGGATGCACCTGTGATAACTCCTGAGCGCATCAATAATTTTTTCCATTATATGTAAATTACATGTATTAGAGGGAGTCTATAACACATTTTGAGAGATTCTGCATTTTTAATATAATGCTAAATAAATGACCATCGCGTTTGTATACACTACTACTGTTACTGACAGTAAAAATGTATTTCGCCAGACTCGGGTATGAATTGCTTCAGAACAGCTTAAGTGCTTTATTCCACAGCCAATCTTCACCATGAGCGCCCAGCAGAATCAGCTTAAGGTGATGGGCGAATCACAGTTCACTGAATTTGTAAATTCACATAAAAGCATTCCGGTAGGTAATTCTTTCTTCTTTTTATAAAAATTTAAAAAACACTGAAAACTCACACATTGAGGAGTAAACACATGACCAAGTGACTTTAGCAAATGTAGGAAAACATGGGCAGGATTGCTTTGGAATAGATTCTGTGAAACATATTGGTATAAGCTTGGCATTATTTGATATAAATAATTTGGTATGCAGATAGATTTTAAGAAATTGTGTTTTTTTACAAGTTTATAGACAGCATATGATTTTGTATGTAACTTTATGTATATGTTCCCTCCAATAACAGGTATCTACAGGGCATTACATGCACATCCTCATTGTTAGAATTCCTAAGTAGGCTACAGATTATAAAGGGTTCTGAATAGATTATAAAGGTTATAAAAAGTCTTTGTTTCCTGTCTCCAGGGTGCACCGCAGTTTCTCGAGGCCTACTCATTTGATGATGTCACTGTAGCACAACTGGAGGGGAGCTCTAATTCCCTATGGACAATCAGTCCACCCAGCAGGGAGAACCTGATGAGGGTGTTGAAAGATGAGATCCATTTTCCTGTCACCGTGACCTGGTCCATTCAGAGGTACAGCCGAAATATCCTATATTCATTTCAAATATAGTCATTTTGATTAATTGTTTAGCAACCCTAATTTCTAATATCAAGTGCAGTCCCGTGGCCAAGAATGCAGTTGCCCAAGATACACACTGAAACCATACTGTCATGGTTCGTGGGTTTTTATTTTATTTTCTATTGCGGTTCTCGTCCTTATTTCCCTATTGAGAATCTATCGTATTTTTTCCACGTTCCGTTCCGGGGTTTGCTTTCCCTCATCATTGTTTTCACAATGTGCCTCTACCTGCGGGGTATTTAAGTTCCTCACTTCCTCTTCCCCGGTGCTTCATTGTCATTCGACATTGCATTGAACCAGGTATAGCCAGGTACTAGCAACCTTGTGATATTAAACGCTGTTTATGTTCACGGGGGACTTGCTATTAGCTTTTAGTTCAGGTATAGGTATTATTCCTCCTGTTAGCATTCTGTGCTATTTATTTTATTCTTTGCTGTTCTCTCTGAGACAGTTTTCTTTGTTTGTTTCGTTTGTTTTACACTCTTCCGGCCGTCCAAACTTATGTGCCGAAGGTATTCTTTTCTTTGCTAAGTTTTGGCTCCAGTATTGAGCTTGGGAGATTTAGTTTGTGTTTCACTCGTTATTCGAGTTCGCCCTATTTTAGTGGGTTGATTTTCATTTGGCTGTTTAGCCATAAGAAATTAGCTTTCTGTCTTTTCTTTCTTTGCATTTATTTTGTTATTCCCTTTATTGGTCCTCACTGCGTGAGTGACTCGTTTCTGATCCCCCTACCTTCGCGTTTGATTATCCGCCACTAAAATCCATTACACATACTCGTGTTGACTGGCACCTGGTCTATAAGATAGGTCAAGTGGACTGATTCTTATCACAAAGAAAACACTTTTGCGTAGAATTTATGCTATACTTGAAGTTTTAACCTTTTTTTCCTCTCCATCTCAAACAGGAACCTTAGTTTAGGAGCCAAAGCTGAATTTGCAACAGACAAGCACATAACCTATCTGGACAAAACAACAAGAGGGGAGCTGATAGAACTGCTAAATGGGACAAGACGCGACGCCGTGTGAGTATATTGACAAAACTATGTTTCAGGTGCCTTTTTCCCAGGTGGTAACGTGCCTGTCTGAAATGCTCTCTCTCTCCCCTTCTCTTTCGCAGGGTAATAGAATATGTCTTCCCCTGTTTCATCCGAGCACCGAGTGACTCCAATGCCAAACCCATCGAGCAGCTTTACATAGGTATAGTGCGGCAGGGATTCAAATGTTTGGTTTGTAAAGAACAAGAAGATTTGATGTACTACAGTATGCACAAATGGGCAGTCAGAAACACACACAGTTATCTGTCCTCTGGGAGTTTCATTATTGTTACTTTAATTGTGTCATGAAGTAGGAAATGTTGGTTAATTCATTCACATGAGTTGCCAAGGAACAGGTACCACTGTGCGGACTGAACTGAATTCTTATTTTGGTTTATATTATGAAAAAAATAAGTGTCTGCTATGTTTTCCATAGGTTAGGCCTTACCATATAGGCACTGATAAACAGTTAAATGGACTGTCTAACAGTTCTTGTCTAACATCTGATTGATGCCAGTGTGCTAAATCATTGACTGCAGATTAATGACTGTAGTGACTGATGATGATCCTTCTTACGCATTCACTATTAACATGTTTTCAATGTGTTGTTGCCTAAACATCGTTCACATGGTATGAAATGATATGAAGTGATATGAGTCTGATTGGTGTTCTCGCTTTCAGATGAGAAGTATAAGAACATCACCCTAGCCCTGGAGAGAACCCCCAACAGCACAGGGGAGATACAGGAGTGGTGGATCGTGGACCAGCCCATGAAGTGTAAGACAGAGAAGAAGCAGAAGGCTGGCCTGGAGCTGTTTGTGTTCAGTGATAAAGTCAGTCCACCCAGCCTGGGCTTTCTGGCAGGATACGGGTAAGTGGAGATTACATCCTTGTACAGGAGTGTTACAGGCTAGAATAAACTATTGGGAACACCCAAACAATGCATTTGTTGCATTTGTTTTACTTCTGAATTTACTGATAGCAGCCGATTTAATCCTGGGGGACCAGGCCCCCGTTCCTGGTAAAAGGATAACTCAGTTAGCTGGCTGACTGTGCTGAGTAAAACCCAGAAACCCCCAGAATAAGGAACATATTCTAGCAAAAACACTGTGCTGGGTTTTACTCAGCGCAGTTTGCCAGGTACCTCAGTTAGCCAGCTAGAAGGAGTAGGGCCCTGGTGATGCGTCTGTCCAGTAATTATTTCTGGACTGGATTCAGTCAATATTTGTCGTTTGACTCAAAAAGAACTGCAAATGTTCATTTATTTATTCACAGAGATGATGAGATAATGCTTGATTGCTGAACTAGCCAAACTGTTTGTGAAGAGAAGAAAAACACTTTTGTGTTCATGTGGGAGTCAGTTAAGGATAAATGTTGACCGAATTCAGGCTTCCGTGTAATGCGCATGGATGCGTTCCCTCCTCTCCTCTCTCCTCACCTGCCTCCGGCCTGCACAGGATAATGGGTCTGTACGCCTCTGTGGTGCTGGTGATCGGGAAGTTTGTCCGCGAGTTCTTCAGCGGGATTTCACACTCCATAATGTTTGAGGAGCTGCCCTGCGTGGACCGCATCCTCAAGCTTTGCACCGATATCTTCCTGGTGCGGGAGACCGGGGAGCTGGAGCTGGAGGAGGACCTGTACGCCAAGCTCATCTTCCTCTACCGCTCCCCAGAGACTATGATCAAGTGGACCAGGGAGAAGACACAGTGAGGGGGGGGGGGGGGTGGAAGCCTCCAGATAAAGAACGTTGGAAGCGAACCAATAAAATTAGCTAAATCAAAAGCACAATCCACTGGGCAATGGCTGGGTCTCTTTGCATGACGGCCGGGTGGTGGAAATACGGATCTGAATGAACCTGCACTGCCCTCTAGAGCATAGACTGACACGCGAAAGAACTGCAGTTCTAGTTTTAGATGTTTTTTTTTTTTCTGAACAAAAAAAATACAAATCTGCGTTCAGTTTTTGCAGGTCTGTGTAGGCCAACTAATATGAGCATTTTTTACAGTGTGTTTCCAAGCAGAATGGCGCTGCTGCTCTCTTGTTGCTCAGATCTCCGGTCTCTACGGTTTGGAACACGTGAACCACGGGTTGTGCAATACGCTGCCCCAGGAGGCTGGCTGTAAACTTGAACTGACACCGATTTTATTTTTCATGAGATCGTGGAAAGATGCCCTAACGGTGGAAAGATAAAGGGCAGCGACTGACTGAAAGACACTTGCCACTTTTTTTTTTTTTTAAACGAAAGACATTTTCTTGAATACGGAAATGCTTCAGTTCTGCGGCAGAGAAAAAGAGAAGGCCTTTAAGGCACGGAAGATGAACAATATTACTCTTTACTTGCCTTATTTCCTTTGTACAGTCAATTAATCAGTGGGTTAAAAAAAAAACATTATTCTCAGGAAAACACACATCATCTCACCAAGAAGAGGTTTTGTTCTGTCTTCATTTTATGTTTCTAGGGAATATGCCGTAAGCATTCCGAGGGAGTATGCGATTATGTTCTCTGCATTGTTAGGAGCAGATCTCCCGTTCTATCTGAGCCCAAGGGAACCCCTCTGAGAATCAGGGTAGGGGGCTAATGCAGGTGCAGCACCATCTCTAGAGTGACTACAGTATACCTAGGGAAAGGTCCTGTGGCTTTTCAGTTCTGTTTTTCATCTTGGAATGCTCTTTTTTTTAAACTTTTCATCTAAAGTAAAAAAATAAATTTAAAAAAAGGAAAAAAAAAATGTTAACAAAAAAATACATTCATTGCGATGAATTGTGAATGAAAAAAAAAGATAAACCGCTTATCAAGGTCGTACCTTAAACAAAATGTGAGCAAAGGCAGTTAAAACTATGCATTACAAAACATAGCATGAAAAAAAAAAGAATTATTGCTATTGATCATTTTCATTCTGTGCACACATTTTTTGGGGAAAAAGTACAAATTTGACAGTGTACAGTACCTGTATGATTAGAGGACATGTGGTGGAGACGTGGCTCAACGACGAGAAAATAAAGCACATGTTGGAAAGCCCATTGTTTTTCATCCACCTTTGCAAAGTCTGTTGAATCAAAGATGTTGGGAAATATGAAATGCAATGTAATGCTGTAGCCATCCAGGGCCCCGCTTCACAAAAGCATAGAGTTAAAGGGATATTTCACCTTCCTGTGACAAAAGTCATTTTGTGGAGCCTACCCCATTATATTTGCATAGCGTGAATACTAGCAATGTCAGCTGTCCCTGCCATGCACGTGCATACATAGACCTCAAAGGGGGCTTGAGCACCTGTTTACAAGAAAATCATGTTCAGATATAGCTAGAAACAATAATATTTATTTAAAACGTACAAATAGGCCTAAGCATTCGGCGTTTTCCATTGCTCAGCCTACTGTAGGCTACTGGCTACCTAATGCACTTTCGGTTTATATGACACCTAATTATTTTCCTACAAAATTTCTCGTAGCTATAAATATGTTAATGAAACCAAATATCTTACCTGTAGGCTATATGCAGCTACCATTGTGTTATGATTAACCCTGAAGAGTTTATCTTGTTACGTTTCGCCACAAGTCCCGTACAGTCGACATTTCCACAGTGACCTATCGCATTTAGGGCTTAAAAAATCAACAGCAACGTAGACTATGTAAAAACACACGGTGCTTACTTTACAACCAAAGCCTACATGGGCTCTTTGTACTCCTGTA
The DNA here is from genome assembly GCA_022702515.1 of Ilyophis sp. 1 JC-2022. NCBI lineage: Eukaryota > Metazoa > Chordata > Actinopteri > Anguilliformes > Synaphobranchidae > Ilyophis > Ilyophis sp. 1 JC-2022. Next base: position 42,551,860 of record CM040403.1, read on the forward strand.
TTTACGGTAAAATGAATGCAAAAAAACATTTCTGCTCATGCACTGCGTGCGCTCGCATAGGCTGCGTACAGCCAAAACCCATTCTCTGCCAGGAAAAACCCTACCTGAATACATACATTTTAATATCCCTTTAACAGTGTCACAAAAGTAGTCATTCCAGGCATATATTTATTTGCAAAAATCACCGGCGTGCCCTTTTATGAATTTGGGCCCCTGCCCCTCTAACATCCTCTGCACGTGCCTGGACCGCTTACCGGAGAGAGAGGACGAGAACCATAGCGAAACAGGAAAAAATAGCCATAGACCATGACAGAGGGAGCAAGACAAAAAACAATGATAGTAATATAAAAACAAAATAGCCTGAGATGATCTTTATCCAAGATCCTTTTGAGAAACAGGGCCCAGAGCAGTTGTTTAATAGTCTGTTGACAGCATCGGTGGAGTCACTGACCAGCTGATTGCACGGCTTATAGCTCACCAGTAAAACTTGATGAGAGGGGAGTGTGCCGTTGTCTCTCGCTTCACTCATATCCACTTACTGTTCATGAGATGAACGAAACTATTTAAGATCCGCTATAAAACCTCTGAGGTTGTCATTGTAGTTATAAGCACCTATCTTTTATACCTACTGTTTGTTGTGCACATTAATACATGTACTGCTACAACTCGCACTCAGTAAATGTTTCGAACATTACAAGCACTGGAACGAAGCTTAGTTATGTGCCAGCCAAGCAGCATTCAAGGTATTATCATCTACATTGCTTAACTGGCCCTCAGGTGCTATAGACTCCTGCTAAGTGGCAGTTTGAGACTAGACTGCTATTCCAAGGCTATGTCTGTTGATTTATAATGTACATTACAGAAATTATCAGTTCTAAAATGACTATGCAGTCACTTCATTAAAATGTTACCAAAAAAAGGGGATACCCAATATGAACAAGAGTAAATAAGACGCCACCAACAGATGACCTGCTTAATTCTGTCCAACTGTGAGCTCTTCAACAGTGTCAAGGTTTTGCACACAAATACTAAACCACTGTGGGGCATCCATTCTGGATGAGAGGTTATTTGTTATGTATTGGACAGTTGGCTTATAAGATTTAGGCTTTAATGGATATTTGAAAGTTGTGCAGTACTCATTTCAGATGTGTCTTATAATGGGAGCTGTTCCATATCACTAGCAAGTACAGTATATACCCATTCATTTTACCATCATAATCCAAATCTCATTTTGACTGTAATACTTTAAAAGCCAATAAATTATATATGAAATGGATCCCAATGCTAAATACTATGGAACACGAGAGTGCCACAATGATAAATAAATAAAATAATAAATGTGAAAATATAAAAATGAATAAAATAATTTGGAAATAAATCAATAAATCTGGGAATTAATATAGAAATGTAAATGTATGTGCAATTAATTTGTTATTAAATTTATTTTCAAATTTGTTTTCCAATATATTTATTTCCATATATTTTCCAATTTACTTATTTAATTCCATATATATTTACCGTTTTCCCAACGAGCACAATCTGTCAATCAACTTGCTTTGCTCCACCCACTAAGTTCACCTCGTTCACACCCTTCCAAGGTATGTGTTCAGTGTTACCAGATTGGGGGTATTCCAGCTATTGTTTTTGTTATTGTGCGGGGAAAAATGACTTTTTGCAGCTTGTCATAATTTGGGCAATTTTTTGTTATATTGGGCGGTTTTTCATCTTCCTCTTTCAGCTAATTATTCACATTCACTCTGGCGTAGTTTGTCCCTCCTCACTCTGCTTATTCCTCAGTTACCATTCTAGCCAGTTAATAGTCGCTGCTTTTGTTTGATATGCAGAGGCTTGCCAGTGGGTTAGAAAGAAAATCGTAAAAATCAGAAAGAACGCTGACTTTCAGTTGCTCGTGGAAAAGTAGGCTAGTAGCCGTTATGCTGTGTTCATGCTTTAACAAGGAGACGGGAGACGTGACTGAGCAAGCTTTCTCTATCCGTCGTTTCTCTCAATATGTGAGGAATTGACTTCTCAATGAAACGCTGTCTGCAGCTCTGAACCACTTTTCTAGTCTATGTTGGAAGGGTGTAAACGTGGCAAACTTAGTGGGTGGAGCAAAGCAAGTGGATTGACAGATTTTGCTTGTTGGGAAATTGGTAAGTAAATAGGAAAATATATTGGGAAATATATATGGAAATAAATGAATTAACTTAAATTAATTGCACGTACATTTACATTTATATATTAATTCCCAGATTTATTTATTTCCAAATTCTTTTATTTATTCATTTTTATATTTCCACATTTATTTATTTATCATTGTGGCACTCTCGGTGTTCCATAAAATACAGCTGGCATACATTGCATTGTACTTGGCTTTGGAGTCCCAAAACACACAAAACTTCATACATACGCGGTGACGCAAAAATAAACAATTTAATACATATTTAATAAAGTACTGTTAACAAACATTGAGGTATCTGGGCATGCCAGAGCAGCCCTCCTTTTTAACAGGCACATTTTGAAGGACGTCCCCATCATTGGCGTGTAGCCTCAGGGTACTGGGTTTCTCTTGAGCGCATTGGCGGGTGTTATCGTGCAGAACAGTGGCTAGATGAGTTTCCTGCGCTTTGGGCTGCTACTGGGTGAGTGTCTGTCTTCCAAGGGTCCGTCCATATCTGGACCTAGGGGGGACACCAGCTGCAGCAGGGGGTCTTCCGTCGCCCGTCCGAAGAGTGCGAGCAGCAGGGCCACCCCATACCCTGTAGCTCGCTCGCCCTGTGGAAACATCAATTTGATCAGTCCACAGACTCTGAATTAGATACACCACCCCCTCCCTATTCTTCTTAATCTTGACCTACTTTTATCACTTAGCAACATCAGTTGATTAAACCACATTAAGCCAAAGGACTGCATTTATCTTTCCCAAAACCCCCCCACCACCCGCCCCGCCCCGCCCCACTTCTGCAAAGGTGGGTGTTCACTCACACTGTATGCGGGGAAAGCCATGTCCACGTGAATCCACGCCCCTGACCACTCGAACCAGAGCTGAGCCCCGACAAACAGGCCCCCACAGCAACACGGGGCGTTACTGCGATCCTGCCCCATGCAACAAGCACATTAGTCGAGAGTCAGCCATATATATATATTACATAGTAATTAATTACATACATCATTACAGCCATTATAAATGATGATAAGCAGAGCATGCGTAAGGATGCCTGGGTCAGGGCCTTGGCTTGAATCAGGTCTGGCTATGAAAGAAACTCACTCACAAAATTCTTCATGTCAGCCATAGCAGATGAGAACTCACTGAAGTGCAGCTCAGGGGAGAAGACCAGCGGCTGGACGAGGTCTCCGCTGCTCCTGCCTGCAGCGACACAAGCCCTCTCCCACTCCTCGTGATTGGTCAGCAGTCCTGCATGGTACCTGCCTGTTGCAATGCCCTGGGACAGATTTAAACGAGCATCAGAAAATGTCAGCGCAGGTTGTGCAAAAGTATCAGGGTACTAAAGTTAGGAAAGAAACCGAATACGTTTTGTTGAACGTTTGTTCCGCACACAAGGCTGCTGGATGGCTCATTCGGTTAAGGCACCGCACTGTGGTGCACGGATGACCCTCACGGCCTCGGATCGAATCCGGATCGTGCCAGTGCCGACTGTGGCCAGTAGCTCCATAGGGCGATGTGCAATTGTGGAATGGGAGGGTTCAGTCGGATAGCGTTCTAGCGACCCCTGCTGGTCGGTCAGGCACACGTAGATTGCAGTCAAAGCCCCATATGAATGGTCCCTCCTCCGACTCCACTCCATGCAAGCTTTGCTGTAGTCTGCGGCGTGAAAAGAAGCAGCTGGCGACATGACGCATTTCAGAGGAGAACCGTGGGTGTGGACACTCTCCTAAATTGGCACGGGGGTTTGCGTAATGTACGTGGCTGCGGTTGCAGATGATAGGCCATTCCAAATTGGGGTGGGAATTGGATATGCTCAGCCCCGCAATGGCCGCCATATTTATAAAACAGAAAAGAATGAAATAATCCACACACAAAATACTCGTAAAAAAGACTACCCCTTTTTAAACTAACAAATGTTAGTTTTGTCTCATTTAAAGAGCAAGACAGAAAAATGATGACTACAAGTTTGGAAAACTCAAGTGTTGATGTTACCTGAGTACCTGTGAGAGTGGCCATGTCCAAGATGATATCAGCTTTGAGGTCTCTGCTGGCATACACCACCCCATCAGCCAGAAGGAGACGTCCCTCTGCATCGGTGTTCCGGACCTCTACAGTCCTGAGGTACAGAGTCACCGGACAATTTTACATATGTTCAAGGGCACGACTGTGGAGAATTACTCAACTTGAACTGCTGAACTTCAGCAGAGGATTGCCATGACAGTCAATGCTACTAAACAGAGATATGTCTCATTGCACTCATTCATACTCACTTTCCTGAATACAACCGAAGAATGTCGTCTGGTCTAATTGCCTTGGGACCGACTGAATTTTCAGCCAGGCAGAAAATGGCATGAAGATTTTCTTTGAAACCCTAAAAGAAACATACCCCAACAAAAAAATAATTATATATGATTTACTTGAGTTGTATAAGTGCTAATACAAAGACAACGCACATACACTACATGGCCAAAAGTATCCAGAAACCCCTTGGTCTGGGTCTGTTTTTCATGGTTCGGGCTAGGCCCCTTAGTTCCAGTGAAGGCAAATCTTAACGCTACAGCATACAATGACGTCCTATACAATTCACGGCTTCCAACATTGTGTCGACAGTTTGGGGAAGGCCCTTTCCTGTTTCAGCATGACAATGCCCCAACGCACAAAGTGAAGTCCGTATAGAACTGGTTTGTCAAGATTGGTGTGGAAGAACTTGACTAGCCTGCACAGAGCTCTGAGCTCCATCGAACACCTTTGGGATCAATTGGAAAGCCGACTGCGAGCCAAGCCTACTTGCCCAACATCAGTGCCCGACCCTAATGCTCTTCTGGCTGAATGGAAGCAAATTCACACAGAAATGTTCCAACATCTAGTGAAAAGCCTTCCCAGAAAACTGGAGGCTGTTATAGCAGCAAAGGAGGGACTAACTCCATATTAATGGCCATGATTTTAGAATGAGATGTTGGACGAGCAGGTGTCCATATACCTTTGGCCACGAAGTGTATATGGGCATGAGGTCATACACTATATTTAGTTAAGTAATCCATTTACTTTTTTGGCATACAAAAAACAGAATATAACAACTCTTCATTGTTTGTGTCCTTCTTTTTTTTTACATACGTCTTGATACACCGTCTTGTTTTTGGCTTGTCGCTGCTGTTTATTCCAATTATGTCAATGCTTTAAGTCATAACCATTTGCACTTGAGAAGGCAGTGTCTTTAGACACCTATCGTGGCGAGTAGCTGACCTGTCTGACCGCCGCTCTGAAGGCCCCGAGTACAGCAGCAGCTCCGGCGCAGTCCCTCTTCATCCCTGGCATTAGCGTCTGTAAACGTCACACTGTAAACAGCCGGGGACAGTACACTGCTGCCATCTTACTGACACATCCAGGAGAACACATGCCTACTGTACACAACAGTCCTTTGAGGTTGTGTCCAAAAGCCCAGAGCTCGCTAGCAGTGGTGAATGAATGAATGAATGAATATTAAAATTTTCACAATTTTCAAATGGTCTTACGTTGCGTGATGCCCATCCAAAGCTAATATGACAAGTTCATCGTTTCTATATTTACACATCTTTACCAACGTAACTTTCATCAACAGTCTTATGCATACAGGTAGTCGTGGAAACAAGCGGACCACTAAGTAAACCATAACTCAAGTAAGGAACATCCTATGTACACAGGTGTTTTCCCTTCTACCACAATCATGGTGCTTATGTAGTAGTTAAGGTGGTCTTACTTTTCCCTTGATCAGCAGGCCGCCCGTGTTGTATACAATGCCCTTCCCAACCCAGGCAATGGTTTGTGTGGCACTGGGTGGAGTGTAACTGAGTACTGCCAGGGCAGGGGGGCTTGCTGCTGCGCTACCCACTCCATAGATACCTGGAAAACACACATGAGCAACAAAGGGTCATTAACACAGTGCCAGAGCTTATCTGAGTAAATACGTACATTTCAATACACAGTAGCTATGTAGCACAACTGCTATCAACATTGGTGCACTCACAATAACACGCCAGTCCTGCAAAATGCTGATGAAGATCCCCCTTATTAGAGTTTGTTTCCATCACTGTTCACAGATATATGTTGGGGGAAGCTTCCTGCTATGGCAGGGGCTTAGAGGGTAAATAGAGGGGAAGTAGTTTCATTGTCTTCTTAAGCACCTCAACAATACTGCATATAGTCAATCTTAGAGCAGTGCAAACACTGTCCTAGCTGAGGGAAGAGCCGATTCAAGGCCCAAATTATTGCTAAGAAGCAAAGTCATCAGAAGCAGGTAAAACCCCTCTGAAAGTTGGGCAGTTACAATCCTGTTGGTTGGTTGGTATGTGTTACCTCCAAATCCTCTCTTGCGCAGCTCCTCTCCCTGAAAGATGATTGGAGTGATTTTCAGCTCTGAACCGACCGCTCTGACCTCCTGTCACACAGCAGCACAGTGTCAGCATTTTACAGCATTGCCCAGTCATATATCCCATCTATACAAAATGCAATCTACAAAGGTCTCTGGCAAGTTGGTGAGTGACCTGAATGTACTTTTCTGCCTTTTTATGAACCTTTTTAATAATGCGAGAATTCAGCTTGAGTGTCTTCTTAATCTGAGTACTTGTTTAAAGGCTGTTATCAAACCATTCAAGCCTTGCCCTTTTCTCCACCTCTCCATATCATTAATGTAAGGTATGTGCAAATTTTTTTACATGCAATCCAAGCGGTGTTAAATATTTAATCAATGCTTCCTGACCACATTTCTGACCACCACTGAACTTCAACTTTGCATGTCAAAGCCTACCTGAAGAAACTGTTCGGTATCCATTTCACTGCAAGGGGAATCAACAATTCGGGCGGCCAATCTGATACTCTCTGCAACCCTGGATAAGCACTGTACATGAAACAGTAAGACTGTACATTTGAAATCGATAAAGTTCAGGCTTAGCCAATTTACTTTCAGCAAATCAAATAATTATAGTACTTCCTTCTGTGTTTGAACTACGAGTTGATTATGTAGATCTGTATTTTTAAAACTTTTTTAGAAGTGCAATGAATACAAATATATACACTGTATTTCAACAACTATTTCCTATTGTACATCACCTCCAGTAGTATGGCAAGACACATCTATAGCACATTTTATGAGCGATTTGTGAAAGTGTAAGGATAATTCTCCTTGATACATTTTGAGATGGCATGTCCAGTCTTGCTAGTTAAGTTTTGAGATGGCACATTACATTATTAATGACAGACCTGAAGAGAGCTACCCTAGCTGATATTTAAAGCAATATGGGTGCAACTCTGAAGTAGATCTAATATACAGTTAAATACAGAAGTATTAGGAGAGTGACACAATTTTTGGTGCCTTGGCTCTGTACTCCAGCACATTGGATTTGAAATAAAACAATGAATATGAGGTTAAAGTGCAGACTGCTTTAATTTGACGGTATTTACATTCATATCCGGTGATCCCTGTAGGAATTACAGCCCTTTTTGAAATAAAGTACATATTTAGTACTTAGTTGCAAATCCTTTTGCATTTGATGACTGCCAGAAGTGTGCAAGCCATAGGCATCACCAGACGCTGGGTATGTTCCCCGGTGATACTCTGCCAGGCCTGTACTGCAGCCGTCTTCGGTTCCTGTTTGTTTCGGGGGTGATTTGCCTTCTGTAAGGGAAAATTGTATGTCTGTGCTTTGCTGAAATGTATTAAAAAACCTGCTTGCATAAGCTAAGGGGGAGGGGGGGGAGTTTACACCTCAAGGTCGAAAGAGAGGAACGTCTTGTTTTTCTCTGCTCTCATTTTATTTGTATCTATCTGCAGTGGGGGTATGATTGTGTGAGTCAGAAACTCTGACCTATGTGAGCATAACTTTGTTGCCAGATGAAAACTGTAAGAGCATTGTGCATATGAAGCTGATAATGTTGCAAATGAAACCCGGCCAGTGGAAAATTACTGAGCTGAGAGTTCTGCTTGTTAAATCACACCCTGTTTCTGTGTCAAGATATACACTGCTCAACTAAATGAAGGGAACACTTAGTCAACACAGTATAACAACAAGTCAATTAAACTTCTGGGATATCGATCTGTCCAGTTAGGAAACGTAAACGATTGTGAATCAATTTCACCTGCTTTGGTGCAAATGAAAGTGACAACAGATGGACAGGAGAGGCAACGGCAAGGGGGATACCGGGAGACGGGCCGTTACACGAGGAGAGCTGGACAGGGCCGTAGAAGGGCAACAACCCAGCGGCAGGACCGGTATCTGCTCCTTTGTGCGAGGAGGAACACTGCCAGAGCCCTACAAAATGACCTCCAGCGGGCTACTAGTGTGCATGTTTCTGACCAAACTGTCAGAAACAGACTCCATGAGGGTGGCATGAGGGCCCGACGTCCTGTAGTGGGACCTGTGCTCACAGCCCAGCACCGTGCAGCTCAATTGCCATTTGCCACAGAACACCACAATTAGCAGGTTTGCCATTGGCGCCCCGTTCTCTTCACAGATGAGAGCAGGTTCACACTGAGTACATGTGACAGACGTGAGTCTGGAGACGCCGTGGCGAATGTTATGCTGCCTGCAATATCATCCAGCATGACCGGTTTGTTTTAATTGACTTGGTGTTATACTGTGTTCCCTTAATTTTTTTGAGCAGTGTATATATATATTGTGTTTCCTCTGAGAAATCAGAGAGCTCAGGTAAGAGCTTTCTCATTCTTCTATTTCTGCTTGCAAAAGAAATAAAGTCTTAAGACTGTCTCTGCTGTGGAATCATATTGGTATGATTGACTTCAGCCCTGGTCGTAAGAAGGGCTTCACCTGTCTTCAGCAGGTGAAGCGCATGTTTTTTGTTTTTTTAAAATTTGTTTCTGATTTTTTCACTTTTTCTCCCAATTTAGTAGCCAATTGAACCCCTATTCTAATTCAATTCCCCCCCGTGTAAGCAACCTAGAGAACCACCACCGCACCAACCCCGTCAATCGCGGCTTTTTTTTTCAAGGACGCTACGTCCTCTACTAGGCGCAGCTCCTGACCGTGACACACCTGGGTCCTCCCCCCCGCGCGCGCGGCCTCTCCTCCCTCCCCCCCCCCCCCCCCCCCCCGCGATTGTCGCCTCAATTGTCACAACCGCACACGCTCCACGGGCATGGCAGGCGGCGGCGAACCCGATCCGATCGGGGTACGATGCTGACTGAAAGTCAGCTGAAAGTCGTCTTTACCCACCGCGGCGGCCGTGAAGCGCATGTTTAATTGGATTCAGAACGGGGTGATTGACTTGGCCAGTCAAGAACATGCCACTTTTTGGCCCTGAAAACCTGCTTGGGTTGCTTTAGCAGTATGTTTGGGGTCATTGTCCTGCTGCAAGGTGAAGCTCAGTCCAATGAGTTTTGAGCCATTTGGTTGGATCTGAGCAGATAAGATGTTTCTGTACACTTCAGAATTCATCCTACTCACATCCTAAGTGAGCCAGTTCCAGTGGCAGACACACATTCTGAAGCCATAACGGTACCTCCACCATGTTTCACAGATGGGGGGGGGGGGTGGATCATGAGCAGTTCCTTTCTTTTTCCATCACTTTGGTACGGTGTAATACTCGCCTCATCTCTCCATAAGACCATAAAACTTTGTCCCAGAACTCTAGTTTTTTAATGTACTTTTTGTAGCTGGCCGTTCTGTTCTTGAGGCTTACCAGTGGTCTGCACCTTGCAGTGAACTGAGGTTATGCTGAGGTAGTCTTCTCTTTATGATAGTCTTTGACACATCTGTGCCTACATCCGGTAGAGTGTTCTTTTTGAGAGCTGAAATGGGCTTTTATTCACAATTGAAAGTATTCTGAATTTCTTTGGTCATCCACTACAGTGGTCTGTTCACCAGTGTGTTCTTGCTTCCTAACAATGTCTCAAACAGTTGATTTTGACTTTAACGTCCAATGTTTTACATATCTTTCTGATCCATTTATTCTCACTTTTCAGCCTCAAGATGGCCTACTTTACTGCCACTGACACTTATGTCAGAGACAACAGCAACAGACTCTAAATTCCACACCTAATCAACTCTAGACCTTTTCTTAGCTTTCTTGCGTGCAAACGATTGATGCAAAAACACATAGCTGGTCAAGAAACCGCTGAACAGCCAATTGTCCCATTACTTTTGCTCCTCTTAAATGGGGGGGACTTACTATGTATAAAAAGAGCTGTAATTCCTACACGGATCACCCAATATGGATGGAAATACACTCAAATTAAAGCTGACAGTCTACACTTTCATCTCATAGTCATTGTTATATTTCAAATAGAATGTGCTGGAGCAGAGAGCCAAAACAACAAACAAATTGTCACTATCCCATTAATTCCATTTATCTGTATGAAATTCATGTGTTGTGAAAATGGATGGAAACAGTTCCATACCCAGCCCTAGTGAATATAAATATAATGCAGTTTGAGTTCCAATTCTGAAACTGTCACATGATCATAATGAACAACTGATGTACAGAGAGCCACAGTTGCTCTATACTACAGAGGAGAAACATCACTGAAGATGGAGAGTGGAGGAGCTTGCCATTAGTGTAGCTGCACTGAGCGGTTCTTTGTTTGGTTCAACACAAACAAACTCAGCTGTGACCCTGTGACCTTTGTCCAGTGGGTTGTGACCAGAAAGCCGAGAGAAGAGCGGGAAGGCTCTGGCGATTGCGCATGCCGAGGCAAAAACAGATGTCTTCTCACACACAACCTGGAATAAACAGACATAACAGCAACTGATGCACTAAACATGAATGTATCTCATATGATGATGACTCCATACGTTTTGCCTGTTCTTGTCCTTCTCTTTTGTGATGTCTCCAAAAACTAAACTTGCATTCAAATTTGAACAAGGCTGCTGTAGTAAATGAATGTGTGACCAGGTGTCACTGAGCTTACCACAATGTGTCCATTCCGTTTTTCAAGGAGGCATGTTTGGACCAATCGTGTAAGTGAATGGGCAGAAGAGGGTGTGTTGTGTCGGCTAACTTTTGAAGGAAGGGCAGCCACTGTCACCAAGTTTAACCACAGGGGACATTTGTCTGTTGGGTTTGGCCTCAAAGAACTTAGGGCTGTTTTCCAAGTCTGTAGAATTGAAACACAGTGACTACAACCATAAATTCTCTGTTGCTTTAGTCACCATTGCAACACACAAGTACTATAGTAGCATGAATATACAGGCTTAAAAATAAACACATTTTTTCAAGGTCTCCTTCCACAAGGACCACAAAATTATTGCACTGGTAGCGTAGCCTACAATCAAGACTAAGGATCACTAACGTTACGTCATCATATATCCAAACTAATCTAGGTTTTGAAAGGTTTTCAATAAAATATGAATTTTCTAATGTTCTAATCCATGGAAATTTTAATGTCGCCTGATACCTAGCTAGTTTGCACATTTTCCAATATAGTTCAATATGTGTGTTTCGCTTTAAAGTTTAAGGTCCAAAAACTGCAAGTAAACTAGCGTCATCTAAACGTTACATTAGTGTTCCATGCTGTCTGCGCAGCCAATATTCCATAGTCATGGTCAATAATAGACCTCGGATCGGTTTAGACAAGATGTAACTTTAGCCGGCCAGCTAAACTAGCAAGGTCGTGCTACCTAACATTAGCTAACGACGTTAGCAGTAGTTTTGTGTTTTTTTCTGCCCTTGCACCTGGATTTCTACACAGCTGAAGAAAGCATAAAAGGCCAACTAGACAGTTTATTATATGCGTTATGAATTAGCAAGCTATCTAACTTAGCCGTGTACCTTGTAAAACTAAAGTGTTGCAATTACAGTTCATTACATGTTGAATAACTTGGTTGCCTTACTGTCCCTCTACAAAATACTCGTTTGTATGTAATCGGTACCAAAGATGCTGCGACTGTCACTTTGACACCGGCATCTTCGTGCACTTGCCTCATTGTCGACACGAGGCTGAAGTACGTCCCTCACATCGCTCCAAGCCAGGCTGTGAAGATGACGCAGTTGACCAACAATAAGCACTGTCCTGTCTATCTGATCACCGTCACCGTCACCGTCACATTGACAGAATACAAGATCAACTGGAGCCATCTTCTCCCGACCACATTCCTGATATCCCCTTGTTTCTACGTCCTCGGGTAGGCACGACGACCATAGAGTTCAGCGACGACGACAAATCACTGGCTGATTACAAAAACAAAAAACAAACCGTACTTCCGGGATGCAACGGTTTGCTTGGCTTTTTGCCAAATAGAATTTAAAGCAACAGACTGTGCGCATGCTACATTGTGTTATAATACCGCAATTGGACTAAGGGCTTTTCTAATTAAATTCCGAATATGTAAAACGCATTGCTACTTCTCCACCTGATATTACGTTTTTATCTGCAACCTGGTTTATACATAAAAAATAGAAAGTATTAAATAATGTTATGTTTTCAATATATAAATCCTTGGGCCTGCTCAAATGTGTATTTACACATTTTACCTGACTACTACAAATTTGTAAAAGGTCTTGATCGTTGGTCCCTAAAAGAAACACAAAATAGAGACATTTGAAAGAAAATCCAAGTTATCTGCCGCAGAATCCTTCAAATTATGCTTTAGGATTGCGTAGCGCTCAGAAATTAAATAGGACAATTTAAAGTACATAAAAAGGCTCCATAAAGAAACTTCTGCTCTCGTTTCATTATGCATTTAGACACTATAGTCCCATCCCCTCTATGATACACAGCCAAGCGGTGTCTTCACACAAGTTAAATGCACTAAGCACAGAATTCACCTCCTACAGGCCCTTCAATATGCATGTGACACTGAGCTTCATAATGTACACCATTCTGCACCAGTTCATCACTCATCAAAAAAGGTGGCAAGACATGAGTGCACAACTGAATAAATGAGAGGTCAGCACTTAAGACACCAATAATATATTTTTAATGAATAAACTATCCTTCTCATACTTCCGTATACAGTTCACCTCAGTGTACATTTCTTATTTTCAAACAGTTAATAAGACTCTAAACAAATAAGTCCAAAGCATTACATCAAGCTAGTGTTTATTCCTCTTGACATTTTATACAGGACCAGTTACCATATGTAAATGCAAGCTTTAAACAGATACCACCACAATCTAAATAATAAACATTTTAAAATGATTTTAGACGCTGTACAAAAAAATTATACACCTTCAATTAAATTGCTAGTCATTCTGATTAGCAAATACCTCAGAATCGATAAGACATGATATAAAATAGCCAGTTTACTTTTACACCCGTTCACATCCTCGAAAATAAAATAAAAATACATTTGACACAGGAAATACATTTATGAAACTGCAGGCTCAAATATATTTTGTTGTATGTGTAAGTTAAGGCTTTTCCATGAGCTGATGCACTTTAAATGATGCTTTGTGCTCCAGGTATGACAATGAACTGGAAAACCATTTAGCCTGGGATTAAAGACTTAACCGGGACTGATGGTCCATTCAAAATAAAAATCATGATTCATGTGTTCCATGCTATTTTGGAGCTTTCAATGTCTACTCATACTGACTTTGAAAGTGGTAGAGCATTGTGTAGAAACATTTAAACATCAAATGCAAACACTTGAACACATTTTTTTTAAAATCATCAGTAGCATACTGTCACGCTTCTGTCAAAGATGCAAGTGCATAATAGTGTTTGGGCAGATATGCGCTGGGAGAGCTTTATAATCGGTTTATAATCCCATTTAGCTATTGAGCCTGGAATAAGCAGGACATGCAGATAAGTCTGTGCCTGAAATGAACACACACTACACTACGGTCAAGTACAATGAGGCAGAGAGCATTCAGGGGCTGGAGTTAACAAAGCCCACCCTCGTACTCATCCGCGTCTTCTGCACCCTGTGCCCCCCCAGCAGCATCTTGAGCGGTTGTAGGAGATTTCTTCTTCTTTCCACCTCCTGGGACTTTAAGGCTGAGTGCTAACTTGGCATACTGCAAGAACAAACACTGGGTAATGACCACACAGAACACTACAAGCACTGCAGGGCAATACAAGTATACAACCTGCTGCTGCTGCTGCTATTACACATCATGAATCCGTAAGCTACTGTCTTATCACTAGGCATGCGTTTCGCTGAAAATATGATCAAGCATTTAGCAATGATTTTTCCACTTACTAACAGTGACAACAGACAGGGTGGAGGCAGGTTTTTACAACAGTGCAGGAAAAGAAGAAGCTTTTAAACTACGTGCTCTATATCTTCAAGTTTGGAAAGGATCATAATTTCTTAGATCTCCAACACAGAGAAAGGGGTGGCAATGAGCGGGCTTTAAAAAGAAACCTCCCTCCCTGTAAATACTTGAAAAAAGATCTTACTGTGGGATGTTTTGTTCCCTCACAGACGGCCAGAGGAGACGAGAAGACCATAGAAGAGGTCTTTAAGACATCTCAATCCTCCATTATATTAACTAAGGGACTTCTAACACTACCAAAGAGTATGCGTCTCAGAATGAGAACGCAAACTGAACGCAGCTGAAAATGTAAGGATCGTGTATCAAGCAGATGATCAACACCAGTTTACTCACATCATTGTCCATGTATTTGACTAGAGGCGAGTTACAAACACGATACACTTTTTCCTCATCTTGTTCGTCAAACCCTTGCAAAAGCTGCTCCATGGCAATGCAGTCTTCGCTCACACTGAACCCTGGGATACTGGATGGAAACAAAGTGCATTCAACTCCAGCTAATAGCCAAGGTTAATATATCTTAAAACACAAATGATTACATAATCTCACTTAGTACCTGTAACTCTCTCGGACACATTTGTCTGCTGCAACGTAGTCATTTCTGTGAAGCTGAACCAGCACTTGTGCAATTGTTTTCTATCAAAAAAGGAACAAGTATAAAATGTAAACCCTGAAAATACAATGGCATTTGCAATAAAGCATCACGGAAGAGCTATGATATTTTATAATATTAATTCAATAACATGCAAAATACTGAACATAAGGAACATGCACTGCAAAAACCAAATATTAACAAGCTTACTCTTATATTTAGACTTTAGAATCTTACTTTGTTTTGCTAAGTAAGACAAAAAGACAATGTCTTTTTGCCAGTGGGGTAAGATAATTTCACTTGTCAAGAAAAAAGTAACTTAAAACAAACAAATATTTTCCACTTATTATCTAATATGATCATGCCAGAATCAGATGGATATTATAGTGTCCAAGCTCTGAACAATACTATTTTTTTTTGTCAAATAAGCACACACGCATCCTGATCACAGCACACCTTGAAGCAGGTGGGGTAATTTTCTATGTCTTTATAAATGTTCTTCTCCTTCTGAAGTGACACTGCAGCATCATCGAACCTGGGAGGAAGAAAGAAAAAGAAAAAAAAAAAAGTTTTGGGGCAGGGCAGTTTGAATCTGGACATGGGCAAAAAGGAGGCAAGGAGGGTAGCAAGCATGGTGACGAGCAGAGCAGGTTCTAGGCATAGGCGACAAGGGTGGTCATCTGACTGGATGGGCACCAAACGAAGAGGGAAGAGAATAAAAAAATTTATAAAATTATTTTATCCATGTTTTGCCTCGATGACAGTCGGTGGCGCCCTGTAGAGAGGCAGGAAGGCTAGAGCCGTGCCTGGTGAGGAGCACGTGTACTAGCTTTACCTGTGTTGCCTTACTAGAAGTCTTGAGGCTTTCCCCAGAAGTTCAACTGCTTGTCGCAGACGATCCTCGTTCTGACAACACGAATGTAAAAATACCACAAACAAAAATAATATTTTAGCTTTTAACAACATTCATTTAAATTAAAGTTAATAAAAGTATCTAATAAATGAAACAGTTCAACAAACTGTCCATCTTGTCAAATAATGTCCACAATGTCATTGCCATTGTCACATCACTTGAAACATTTAAAATAACAAGATATATTCTACACCGTACATCTCAGCATAAAGATTTTATTCAAGACGAATAACAGGTAAGCCAAGTATACAACATCTGACGTACAACATTTATATAATACTTTGACGCCATTCATAATGTAGAAAGAAAAGTAGTCAGTTTTTAAAACAAAATAGAAGAACGATGTTTGTGTGATCTATGAGGCGGGATCTAGGTTACCTCAAACACAGATGCAGCCTGCTGGTAAAGATTCACAGCCTTTTCTAGATCCATGGGCTCTATCAGCCTGTGTAAAAGAGGATAAATCAATAGTGCTAGGCATCCCATAACAGACATTAAATAAGTGCAAGCCAATGCCAAGTAACAACTTTCAAAATGTATGCTTAAAATTCCAAATAATGAAAGAATCCAAAATGTTTTGATTGACTCATTGTAAGCTTGGTATTTGGTATTTCAAGCATGGTCTCAACGATGTATGAGACACAACAATATGGGGCCATATACACAGTTGCAACAATGTAGAAATTACTGCACTTTTTATGCATGCATAACCCCCCCCCTCATGTTTAGTACAAAGTCCAATTCCAAAAAAGTTGGGACAGTATGTAAAATGCTTATAAAAGCAGAAAGCTGTGATTTGTAAATTCTCTTTTACATATATTGTATTGAAAACAGTACAAAGAAAAGATATTTCATGTTTTACCTTATCAACTTTATTGATTTTTGTAAATGTACGCCAATTCCAAATTTGTTACCTGCAACACGTCCCAAAAAAGTTGGGCAAAAAAAAGACTAGGAAGTTCAAAAAACACCTGTTTGGAACATTCCACAGGTAAACAGGTGATGATATCATAACTGGGTATGAAAGGATATCAAAAGACTCTTGATATCTTATTTTCAGGTACTAGCGATAATATAACCTCTCTGCATTTGAATGGATCTCTATGGGAATTGGGGGGTGGGACTAGATTAAGCTGTAAATTACACGGTAATAGTATGGAACCCATGGTTAGCTAAATGGCTATAAGTCATCAAGGGTCTGCGGTATCAAACGAGCCTCAAACTATCAATCTGCTGCCAGATATGCAGGAGATATGGATGGTCACTTTAAGGGTTGTTTCTCCTGACTTATTTTTTCATAGAGTTCAATAGCAACAAATAGGGGTTATAGTATTGCCTGTAAAAGTACCTGAAAATAAGATATCAAGAGTCTTTTGATATATTTTAATACCCAGTCATGATAGCATCACCTGTTTACCTGTGGAATGTTCCAAACATGTGTTTTTTGAACTTCCCAGTCTTTTTTTTTTTTTGCCCCTGTCCCAACTTTTTTGGGACATGTTGCAGGCATCAAATTCAGAATTAGCATATATTTACAAAAATCAAACATTAAATATTTTTACTTTGTACTGTACTCAATTAAATATATGTAAAAGAGAATTTACAAATCACTGCTTTCTGCTTTTATGCGCATTTTACATACAGTCCCGACTTTTTGGGAATTGGGGTTTGTTGTACTTTTGTTGTATATACTTTGTATGCAATGACTGTTTGAAGTGCTGAGCATCTTCTGTGGTGGCCTGTACTGCATCCATCTTCAGCTCCTGCTCGTTTCAGGGGCTAGTGGCCTTAAATTTTCTCCAACACATGAAACGCATGTTCAATCGGATTCAGATCGGGTGAAACCAAAATGTATAAAAAATATCACCAACTAAAATCTGAGAATCTGCACTTTAGCCACATGTGAATCGTTTGATTACAAATCTAAAATTGTGGATTACAGGGCCAAATCAAAGACATAATGTCTTTGTCCCAAACATTACGGAGGGCACTGTATATAACCCAAGCAATTTACAACTTACTTGCCAGCCCTGTCCAGAGCCATTGCAGCCGTGTCAGGAGTGCCATTCTCTACATACATCATACTGGCTTTCTCAATGTACTGGATCGCCTCAGGCATCCTCTGCATGTCCTACAGAAAAAAAAACATGTCCACTGCCCTCGCTCTCTGCCACACAATGTTGATATGTCAAATGTAGCAACACGCTATGTCCTGCTCACCCATACTACTTCTACATAACTGCTGTCATAGTCTGACAGGAAGGAGTACCTGGTGTGTAAAACACATCAGTCAAAGGCTGCTGCTCACACTCATTCACTAATACAATCCATGTAATGACACTTAATATAATGACTGCAACATGGTTCTAAAATGCCCATATGTTCATCTGCAAAATGATCAAAGCCAGTCTGTCGCTGTTATTATCTGCAAGGCAAATTGTTTCACAATAATGAAGACAGCTACAATATTAATTGTAAAACTCACCTTTAGCATCATACCAGCTTGCTCAAGAGCTCTGCAAAACAAAACTATAGCTTACAAGGGGAACACATCTACTAGTAGAAATGTTAAGCAAGAAAGCCAGTACAGGGTATTAATCGATTTACTTGGCATAACAATAAATATTTACATTGGAATTAATATACTTACTTAGCAGCATGGAACAGACTGAATGTAAGTTAAGTAAATGGGAGAAAAAAAACTGCCACTAAATGAACACTTAATCTATAGCAGTGGTACCCAACCCTGTTCAGGAGATCTACCATCCTGCAGGTTTAGAGATCTCGTTCAGCTCCTAATTAGTAGAATCAGGTGTGCCAAATTAGAGTTGAAATGAAAACCTACAGGATGGTAGATAACCAGGAACAGGGTTGGGGACTTGAATATCTACTTATTGAAATTGTACATGAATGTGACGTAATGGTAAATAATCCTGTCAAATTAATAAACAAATAAACAATGGTGCAGTACATAGATTGGTGAGCCTTCCATTGGGCACACGAACATGAATAATCATATAAAAGACTGTTTCTTTTAAAATTTATCTCAAAACTACATTTGTGTACGCTGCAATACAACCAATACACTGTATTTCAGTAACAGTTATATTCTGTACAAACAGCCAATGACAGGTTAAGAAACTGGGCTTAACTCGCAGGCTGCAGGTTAAAATCCCAGGGGCCACATGTATAAAACTAAGAGTAAAAGAATGCGTAAAAGAATGCTCAGGGACAAAGTCGGAAATCTGATTTTGCAAAGTTTTGTATATTCTCCCTCTGCCTTTCGGTCATGGTATCATCATACAAACAATGCGTACGTATGGTGTCCAGCATGTGCGGAGATATGCAGATTCTCACAGCATGTATAATTTTATGCATCTGAATTTCTGCGTGGAAACGCCCTTACCCAGCTTTCTGAGGGCATTTTTCTACTCAGCACTGTTTATACATGTGGCCCCAGGTGTACACGGTTTCTGTCTCCTTGGGCAACATACTTAACCTAAATACTTCAGTAAGTACTCAGGTGTTTTTAAGAAAGATAAAATGTAACAAAAATGCAAATATACACTGTATAAATAAAATAAGAACATCTGCTTACAAGTATTGCCATTTTAAAAATAGCATATGTTATATAGTGCTGCCAGCTGTACGTTTTTTTTGCAGTTTTTCCTGAAACCACAACTGATGGGAAGGATACGCTCTGTTTTCTGTGTGAGCTTCTGCCTCATTCAAGTAGGCATCCTTCGCCAGCTCAAGCTGCTTGGCATTTTTGAAAGCAACAGCTGAGGACAGAAACAAAGAAGAATATCTGTGGTGTGCATGTCCACTAGACTAGAGAATGGTTTCAAGCGTAGAGAACAAGTCATTTCACTATAATGTCACTATGTTACTGAGTAACCATATATAAATGTATTGGTCTTTAATATGTACACAACTGTTCAAAAGTTTGGTATCAGAGACATTGTTATGTTTTTGAAAGAAATTGATACTTTCATTCAACAAGGTAGCATTAAATTGATAAAGAAAAATACAGTCAAGACATTGATAATGTTACTAACTACTATTTATACTTTTTCTATTTCATTCTTGAATGGTAGTATATACACATTGTACAGAAGGTTTCAATAAAGATCCACAGACTGTAATAAGTCAAAAGATGCTGAGGTAACAGAATGTGGCAATTACATTACCAGTAGAGAACAGCTTGTGAGGCTGTGAGTTGGTGACTGAGGTCAGTCACTATGCCTTCCTTTAAGTTTGAATTGGAAATCTATACATTTGTGTCATTGCTGTGTTTGTGGCCAAATATGGTGTCCATAACTTTTGCATTATTTTATGGCATTGAGATTAACTGACTCTTACCTGCTTTTGCATACTCTGAAGCAGCGCTGTCATAGTCTGGTTTCCACTTCATGAAACTTGTCTTTAAACTACAAGAAACACATTTACAATTTCACACAATTTGCATCACAAAATCTACCGGCCTGATTTACTTAAAATAAACGTGAGTGCAGTGTATGGCTATTGATTTAACACCGAATGACTGTATGCCGAAATAAAAGCCCTCTTTGGACCAAATTTCCTAAAACGAGATGGTATGCTTAAAAACATGTCATGCAAGCCTGAAGCCTGGAAATTCGCATGTCTTCAGGGGTATGTTCTACAATGCTCAAAAACCTACTCGAGAGCTTGCTGAGGTCCAACACAATACTGAAGATGTGCTTGTTGTGATTTTTGTGAACCTTTCACGTTTGTTATTTTAATGATAAAAATGATTTGTACAATTTCAAACATATGGCGACATTACGCTATAGCTTACTTTGTTCACATTTATTTTATATTTTCCAATCATCTATTAGCTATCCAGGTTACAAACAGTACGATAAGCCCATAGTCAATGTTGACAACATAGGCGATTTTTGCAGTTTTCAACAGAATAGGCCAGGGTATTTTAATGGCTAACGCGTGCTGCATCATCGGCCTGACACCTTCACAACATTACAAAACCAGCTGGCGCTCTAGCAATCAGGCTAACCAGCGTTAACGTTACCTGCTATCTACCCAGCAACCAACTGCGACTAGCTGGTAGCGACAGTATGCAGAAATTAACTTCAGGTATGGCATCTAACCAGAAGCCCTAAAAATGCGTTACGTTGTGGCTGTCTTGTTAGATAGCTTTCGTTATAACGTTACAAGTGCGAATTAGCTAACGTTAGCTAGCGAAAAGGTGTCGAGGTACACCTAGTTTTAGCGTTCCCTTACTATTTTTCAGCCTTGGCTATATGCTCGTGTGCTTCATTTATCTTCTGAGCAGCCATGGTCCCGTGGCAGCCCTTTTAGCTGATGACAGTAATGATGAAAACAGCGAATATATCTAAATTAATATCTTGACATAGGAAGAAGTTGTCAAAATTCCGTGGGTTGCAGTTGATTATCCCTGCTCATCGGAAGATCCTCTGCTCGTCACAGGTTTCGACTACGGGTGCCCACGAGTAGCAAATCTCACAGGACGGAATTAAGATGGCGTAATGTGTCTTCATTTCATTTAAAGGGTCTTTGTTGGTAGTACATTGGTTGCTGGGTCGCTGTCATCTAAAATATTTGGCCGCTGGGTGTCGCCATTGATCGCATCTACGAGTATTTCCTACCAAAATTACGAACCGGAATTACAACTGTTGACCTAACGTTGTGGCTAGTGGCAGTTTCCTTTTTCACACGGCAACAACTGGAAAAGTTTTGACAACTGTTTTGAACACGCGCAATAAGTTTGCTACGCGGCATATAACGTTACATTGTTTTGTTCCACATATTAGAGAAGACCGATGTGGATTTGTTGATGGATTCGAGATACGATATCCAGCGGAGAGGCGGTGGTGGGAGCATTATTAATAGAGGTGGCTCTGTTGGAGGGTCACCCGCTCTGACAGGAGCTCAGTCGCGCCGGAGGAAGATACCGCCCAGGCCGGCCGATTACAAACTGCAGATTATTATAATCGGTTCCCGTGGAGTGGGAAAAACAAGTCTGATGGAGAGATTCACGGATGATACGTTCTGCGAAGCATGCAAGTCCACTGTTGGTAAGGTTGGAATTAGAGAAGCAGTAAATTATCAAGATGGATGGACAAATACCACATCTGTAATTTATCTTAACGTTAACTTACTTACTAAATTAACGTTGGTAGTCTTCGTCTAATTTAGTGCTAAAACTCTCAAAGAATGACACAACCGGTTTCCTTAAACCTCAGGCCATGTAGCGAAGTTTGAGCTAATGAATCTAACTGTGACTAACGTTACTGTATCATCGTTATGCGTGTATTTCGATCAAGCGACTACTAGTAACGCGTTAGTAGTCAAGATGACGTTAGCTCTTGATAAACTGTCCACACAGATAAAACGCAAACACATCGCTGGTCATACAGATCAAACATGGCTAACTTATGTTTGTAAAATAAGCTCGCTAGGGTATGAGCTAACCAGCTGGCAATGAAAGTGAGCGGTCACATGGCAAAGATTAACCTAGGACTTACTTCCTGACTGTTATTTGGACAAATAAGTCCTGGGAGGATGCAACTAATCGCGTTAGCTATGTTTCCTATGTAACGTTAGTTAGAAATCCACCACAAAGCAATAGGCTATTTCCCCACTGCACAACATGTGACATGAAACCTAATTGGGAAACCTTTTTATAAATAGTAGGCTATGTCCACGCACTGGTACAATAATGTCGGCCCCGGATGCTAGACATTGGAAGGCCAGAGATCCAGTCCCCAAAGGAGAACTGCCAAATTGTGACAGCTTTGTGTCACGTAGGATGTGAATAAGCTACAAGTAAAGGATTAGACACAAAACGCATCTGTCCCTTCACATTAGGCAGTCATTTTGCAAATGGTTGGAATATGGCGTCTGTTACCGTTTGTTTAATCGTGCCTTGTGTAATTTGATTGGTCATCATAACTGTTGTTTCATCATTGAAGTGTCAAATGGGTTTAAGTTAAAAACCGTGCTAATACATGTATTTTTGGTGTCTCGCCAACTGAATGTTGCCCACTTATTTATCCAAACACCTAGAGTAACTTACGTTGGTATTTCCCCTCCATTTGTTTTCCACTTATTAATTAAATAATTTAAAATCCCAGTCTAGTAAAACATAGTAGATTTATGACGGTAGCAAAATGCTGTTGGCTATAAACTGACAATGGTGCCCTTTTTCTTCTGAAAACGTAATCTTAGTCAAATGTTAGGCCTGTTTAATGCATTTAATTTTTATCAATTAATCTAAAGTAGCAGACACTTCAGATATTGCATTGAGAAAAAAAAGTACATTTAATGCTGTCTGCTTGTGACTTACTCTTTTGTCATAGTATACCCTTCCATTGGTAGGAAAGGGGTGATGTGATCGGCTGAGCTTGAAAAGCAGCTATTTTTGCGTTTGAAAATTTCAATGGAACTAATTTATGGTGGTTTTAAGAGCCAGCGCAGATGTAACAAGAACAGGTGTCTAACCCTCTCAAGCTCTCAGTACCTTATTGATCTTTCCTTTCTCTTTTGCTTCCCTGGTCCTGTATTTTATAGGAGTTGATTTTAAAATCAAAACTGTAGATTTGAGAGGGAAGAAGATCAGATTGCAGATTTGGTAAGTGAGCCATTGCTGGCAACTGACATCCAGTTTTATTTTCCCCTTAGACTCTGTGCAGAGCTGCCCTGCATATGCCTAACCCCACCCATACTGGACTAACACGGCTCCCTAACATGAACTCAGTGCACATTCCATCCCAGCCTGAAGTTTTAACATTGTTTTCTGTGTGTCTTTATTTGTCCCATGGTATTTTACTGTGAAAATGTCAAAAAGAAGATGGAACTGCTGCAGGCTCCAATTTATTTTAAAAAAAGTGTGTGCTTGTGAATTCTAAATTGTGAGATGCCCCATCATGGAGTGATTAATCTCCTTCATAAATTCTATAGGAATGCTTTGCCTGGGCATGGCTAATTGAAATGTCATGACTCCAACTTGTGACTGTAGGCCTAGCCATTGTGAATGAGCGGCGTCTTTTTTTCAGTGAAGTGATGTGCTGGCAAAGCATTTTCCATCAGCCTAGGAGAGCAGTTAAGGCAAAGAACCAATTTTGTGTTGCAGTCCCAGATGAGGTGTGCTTTACAAGGGGAACTCACGTGAATTGCTGCAGTAAAAATGCCAACAAACAAATTAAAAGCGGATGTGAAATATGTTATTGCATTTTAAATGCTTTTGGGTCTGTAACAGAACGAGTGCAGTATAATACTTTCAAATGTGTAATACAGTGCTGTACATTAAAACTCCCTAGGTCAATATATCGGGCGAGTTTTGAAAAAAAAATTCTCCTCTGCAGTTTTTATTAATGTGATCTTATGCCGACTAAACAAAAATGGCATCCGACAGAAGGTATATTACACTGAACACTGAACATTTTTATTGGATGTGATTATCTGGCTTTTCACATGACATACCTTAGGTCCCTACAAAGTTTCATATGCAGGATTGTAAAATACATAAAAGTGTGCGCTTTTGCATTTTTAAAAGGTTGTTCCTCTCTCCCATTATATGACGTCCCTATAATGCAATAAGAAACAACACGACTCATAAACCATATATTACCACTGTGATTTGTCCAGGGGGCATGTTGTGGCAGAGATCACATAACAGAATGAGTGACTGTGCTGCGTTTGCTTCCGATAACATGTCAGTGTGTCCATCTACTAACCTCACCCCACCGCCTACCGCTCGCCCGCCAGCAGGACGGCTGAATCTGAATGCATCTCACGTTCCAAGTATGTCACTCCCATCCCAGCATCCTGGGCTCCCACTCTGTTCTAACCCTATGCCATTCGACACCTTCTGCACTCCTCGTAGCCTGCGAGACTCTTCTAGGCAAGCATGGCTTTATGTGGTCAACGTAAATGCAAAAATGCCCCCCAAAAGAGCCAAGCAGGCTATTCGAAGCATATCACAACCCAGCCATTGTCCCATTGGTTTGTGTTATGGACTGAAGCCATCACTGGCTCTCCTTTATTGAATTGAATTGGCTCTGTAGAGTTAATGGACTTGATCATTGACTATGGTGAATGTAACTGCAGTCAAGCAGTCTCCCTACCTTCCCGCCATTTTTACCATGGTTGTAATTCATAATGTTGTATTTGTTGTGTCTACCTGCCTCCTGTGATGGGCATGGAATTCTCAAATGTAATGCATTGTATTATATCAGTATTGTTAGGAAATTGAACGTGTAGGACTTATTGCACGGTGGCGTGTTTGCTGTGTTGTGTGGCTCGTCTGTACAGGGACACAGCAGGGCAGGAGAGGTTTAACAGCATCACCTCTGCCTACTACCGCGGTGCCAAGGGCATTGTGCTGGTGTATGACATCACCAAGCAGGAGACCTTCGACGACTTGCCAAAATGGATGAAAATGATTGACAAGGTACATTCTGGAAGATGCATGAATGCTGATTCAACAGCTGGAGTCCTTTTTGTATTACAATGCTATTAACCCCTTTGCGCAGATGGTCTCGCCAGTGAGACCTTTTTGCTCAACTGAGACATACGTTGCTCCTGCAGCCAAACTAGTGGAAATCACAAACTCTGTGTTTTAACTTTATCGGTAGACGATTCGTAACGATTTCTGCCCAATGCGTAGTTTCTAAGTGTCACTATTTTTCTGTAGCAAGTCTACACTGCTCAAAGAAATTAAGGGAACACTTAATCAACACAGTATAACACCAAGTCAATTAAACTTCTGGGATATCGATCTGTCCAGTTAGGAAGTGAATTGGGAATCAATTTCACCTGCTTTGGTGCAAATGAAAGTGACAACAGATGGCCAGGAGAGGCAACAGCCCTTGTCACTACTGGTAGCATGAGGCGGTACCTGCAGCCCATTCAGGTTGCACAGGTAGTCCAGCTCCTCCAGGATGGCACATCCATACGTGCCGTCGCAAGAAGGTTTGCTGTGTCTCCCAGCACAGTCTCAAGAGCGTGTAGGAGATACCAGAAGACGGGCCGTTACACAAGGAGAGCTGGACAGGGCTGTAGAAGACCAACAACCCAGCGGCAGGACCGGCATCTGCTTTTTTGTGCGAGGAGGAACAGGAGGAGCACTGCCAGAGCCCTACAAAATGACCTCCAGCGGGCTACTCGTGTGCATGTTTCTGACCAAGCAGAAACAGACTTCATGAGGGTGGCATGAGGGCCCGACGTCCTGTAGTGGGACCTGTGCTCACAGCCCAGCACCGTGCAACTCGATTGGCATTTGCCAGAGAACACCAGAATTGGCAGGTTCGCCATTAGCGCCCCGTTCTCTTCACAGATGAGAGCAGGTTCACACTGAGCACATGTGACAGACGTGAAAGAGTCTGGAGATGCCGTGGCGAATGTTATGCTGCCTGTAACATCATCCAGCATGACCGGTTTGGTTTAATTGACTTGGTGTTATAGTGTGATGATTAAGTGTTCCCTTAATTGTTTTGAGCAGTGTATTTAACAACCACCCCCCACCCAGTCTATACCTACCCATGCGTGACATAGTGGACAATAGCGTCTATGCGTGAGTTCATAAATATAGTTATTATCATATAAAATTAGAATTCCGTCATAGCAACAAGAAAAACCCAACAATCGCCTGATCGTATGCCAGAAAAGCTGTGAAAAGCCCTGCTAACTCAAATGCAAAATAAACACGTGAAAGTATTCTCTCATTCTACCATGTATTCTACTAGCAATATATGCTACTACATGTGAAATTAATATACAATTCTACCATTGGTTTACACATCGAGATGTTCCTTTCAAAATTCAGTGGTCATTTATTGTCTGGTACAATCGGTTGAGAAATATACAACACTTTATACCGATATTACACTGAAACGTCGACTCGTAATACCCCCCGTGCTCTGCAAGCGTGTCTCGTTCATTCCAGTTCATTCTGGTTTAATTGTCGGCTCTTTTATCCAATAGAGTAAATTAGCAACGGTATATTTCTTGTTTTCCGGGGTGCTTTTAACAATGTACTACAGTCCAGCCTAACCGCCGTTTTCGTTTTCACGGTCTCATATTATGCAAGCTGTATAAAAAGCGCATTAGGGAGGGCGAGTGTCCCTTTACCGTTATGTAAAACATTTTTTGTCTAAAATCCTGTTGGTCTCGCTGGCTACAGATAATAAGTTAAGTAAGTTAGTTTTTACACTCGAGCACTGTCTTTCCAATATGATTGATAGCCCCATTGTTATTTTCGAATTTTGAGCGCATTTCACATACTGTAGTGCAATCGTTCATTTTATTTTTGATGTAGGCTACCGATTTTCATTGAAGATAGAACATTTGGCAGCATTTTGCAGATGGTGGAATACCATTTTATTTTCATGTTATCGTACATAATATAGGCTATGGCGTATATACTTGTCACTTATGGAATGGCAAGTGCTCATTCCAATTTTCTGTGCGCTGATATGTGGTAGATTAAGGTAAAGATTTTTCTTGGAATCAAAATGACTAGGAATATTTAAAAAACTACAGAAAAATACAATCCCAGGGCAAAAGTATACATACTGTAGAGTACAGGGGAAAGTGATGTTTTATTGAAGTACAAGAGTGAATGATTAGGCTAAATATTTAGGTGTATGTAACACTGTGATATCAATATTTTTATCTTAATCCATCAAAAGAAGCAAATGTATATTTTTTATAATGGACAAAACTAATTTTATTCATTTTATGACATGTTTTGCATAGGGGTTTTCGACCCATAGATATCTACCCCCCTATACTGATGAAAATATAGTCATTCCCTCTTGAAAATGATGCAAAAGTGAGTTTTATGAGCCAAAACTGTTGATTTGTAGTTAAATATATCTCTCTTTTTTTATGTAGAGCAGTACACAATTTAGCCATTTGGATAGATTTGGAGACACTAATGGACAACAGGGTACACTGCCTATATTTTGCGTCATAGACCTTTAGTAGTTCTGCATATCATCCTCAGATTTTGCACACTTGTTGACATGGAGTTTATGATCCAGGAAATGTATATATTTAACTGTTTCACTTATGTAGCTCTCAGTATTTTGTTGCAAACTCACTTGCATTTGTGGCACTTTATTTTGACTTAAATTATGAAAATAAACAAATCTAAGTTCATACTGTAAACGGTACACCTGTCCTGTTTCATTTCAGCCATTTACCAAGTTTATGTGATGCTCACATCTGGAGTTATAAAACCTTAAACAGAGCACCCCCTAAATAGATGAGAATTGACCAAATTTGCCATCTACGCGAAGAGGTTAATATTTAATACGTTTTATTGAACCATCATTGCACTTGTCATTATCTGATGCTAGGACATGCTTGTTCAGCCCATGTAAGGCGTGAAGATTGTAATATTGCTGGCATTTTGTCTTCGGTGCCTTGACAGTATTTGGTGCCTGTATTCGTTTCCTTATTCTATAAAAAAAAAAATCCACTGATCTGTGGGCACAGGGTGAGACACCCGAGGTGCAAAGTCCGGTCGATGCTAATCTTGTTTTGTCAGTCTGTTGTAAATTTGAGGTGACCTACAAACACAGCATTGTTGGATTGGTTGTAAAAAAAAACATTGCAAGGGTTATTTATGGCCTAATTTTTCTTCCAGGCAGTTTTATGGGTGTGGGAAAAAGCTGAAATCTTGTAGCGTGTTTACTGGGTGTGATGGTGCGCTGTCTGTAAAGCTGAGTAACGGGAGAATGGTGTTTTCTTTGCGTCTCTCGCTCTGGTCTGTCTGTTTTCTCACAGTATGCCTCAGAAGATGCTGAGCTTTTGGTTGTTGGAAATAAGTTGGACTGTGAGACTGACAGAATAATAACTCGACAGCAAGGTGAAAGAGTAAGTGATTGTTTTTGCTTGACAAACATAAAAGCAAAGGCTGCTCCCACTAAACATCTTTGTCAGTCATACATGAGGTGCATCCCAAACCGGTAAAGTCAAGTGTTAGCAAAGGAAGGGACACACACGGTATAATGTGAGCTTGGCTCACTACGGTAATAAATATTACTTTTTTTCATTTTGTCAAGTCAAAAAGTGAAGACTTAGGTGGATTCATACATGATCTTATTCGTCATGATCCTGATTTTGGCACCGTTCAGAGGTTCAGTTCAATAACTTGCTTTACTAAGAAACCATTTTTTAAAACGAGAAAATCTCACAATTATCTGTTCAGACAAAAGCTTGTTTTTTTTGTTTGCAGTTTTCTTCACGGATATCTGGGATGCGATTTTGTGAGGCGAGTGCCAAGGATAACTTTAACGTGGATGAGATATTCTTGAAACTGGTGGATGATATCCTGAGTAAGGTTTGTACCGTTCCCACTTTTTTATGATTGAAGTGGAATAGCACTGTTTGTAGTCATGTATCATGCTACACTACATCGCTAAAAGTGATTACCTGTGTCTGGGGTGGTACTTCATTACATTATAGAGAATCTGTATGTGCTTGGATATGAATTATTGATTTTCTTATTTTGTTAGTCAGAGCCTTGCACATGGGGTTTTTTATGCATGGACTGACTATGACTGTACTGCTGAAGAGAAAATTATGAAAGATTACCATCTCAGCAATTGACAGCATTGGAAGCCAAATGTCAAATGAAAGAGATATTGCTATGCTATATTTACCCATAAGACTATCTATGCATTATGGACATGTACTTACTAACAAACATAAGGTCTCAACATCTCAATGTTTTTGGATCATTTGTGCATACATTCAGTTAAAGGGTAACAAAGCACTAAAACCACTTATTTTAGATGATAACTGATACATTTGTTTTTTTCTAAGTATTTCTCATTGATCCTGGTCCAAATCTTGACAAAAAACTGCAGTCAGCACAAAAAAGCATTAACTTTAAGAATCTGGCTCAAAAGTGTCTCTAGTGGTAAAACGTTAGGTACTGCACGTTCAATCTGTGATTGGCCAGAAAAGTCTTTGCCGATGTATTTTTCCCTTGGTTACGAAATAGAAACCTGTACAGCTACGCCCACCTATAGTTCCGTGGCTACTCCCTGAAGTTTTGGAACGAGGGCGGCCTACGCAGCAGCTATAAAAGTGAATTTCAGGGCAGCGGTTAATCTGCGTGGAGATGGTGAGGAGAATCAGGAGATAGAGAGAGCGAGCAAGCGAGTGATATAGCTAGCTTACAGTTGAGCTTTTTTGAATATTCTAGTTATAGTAGCCTATTTTTTATAGATAGCTTGATAGTCTAGCTTAGCAATTAGCTAGCTAGTTTTTTAACATTTTTATAAATACATAGGCTACTTTATTAAAAATAATTAGGCTATATAGTATAAAGCATATGAAAACTGCGTATCTGACAGGGACGTGGAGAGCTACTCTCTGCGTTACATGCAAGGTGTGGATATTTTCTATATTTTTATGTTAAAACAAAATTAAAATTTTACATTCTGACAAGGTAAGTAAAGTATCAATTGTTTACTTTGTTCACACTGTGCCCTTGCTGGCTTGTTTATGTTGAATATTTTTGTAAACAAATTATTACTCGCGCTGCACGACACCGTTCAGTGTGAGCTGCAGTGTGAGCTGTGGACTAGAGCAGTTTTTTACATTTTGTTGGTTAATGAAGTCTTTAAAAAAAACTTTAAAAAAATATTATATATAATATTATTATTATATTTATCTAAAACATAGGGTATATTATTGCTATATGTGGCATTTCCTGCAGAAAGGGGGATTTGGGTCAAATAGTTGAGCCAGGAGTTATAGTAGCCTATAGCCTATGCATGCTACACGTTTACCTTTGCACCGTACGTCCCTACAACAGACATTCTTTCTTGGGCCTCGTAGCTACACACTGGGGTTTTATTTTAGAGGTTTTTGCTACCTTGACCTGCAGTACACAAAATACACATTAGCCTACTTGCAGGCATTCTGTGTTTTTATAATTATCCATGATGCATGTTTCCTTGACAACCGATTTGATGTTTTGCATTCCTTGGTATCCATATCGATAAAATAAACAACATGGATCATTTGCTGCGATCAAGTGGTGTAAATGCATCTCCTCCTTCCAAATTGAACCACGATCGGCAGTCACAATATAGAGATAAAATAATATAATAATCATAAAATAAACACAAATGTTCAACTGTCAAATTAACTTTGTGAAGATGTTTGAAATTTCCACAGAATTTGCGAGTACCACCAATGGAACTGTAGGCTACGTTATTTATTACGCAAGCAAAATGATTCTAAAGGTTGGTTTCGATAACCGATCCTGTACACACTGATGGCTAAAACGATAAAATGAGTAGCCTACATGGCGTGGGTAACTTTGGACAGCGTGTGATTTTCTGTTTGCTGGCCGCATCATTATAAGCTCAAACGGGGCATGGCAGCAGCCTGAGTGAGAGGTAGCGAGCGAGCGAGAGAGAGAGAGAGAGAGAAACAAAGCAGCCGCTGTGAGTGCTGTCCAAAGTAGAAATTAGCTTTTGGCTACTAGTGGAAAAAAATTGCTGAGGTGTGGTTTGATACCTGGAGCTCAGCTCTTATATTACCACCTTATCACGCCCGGATTTTGGCATTTTTCGAATTTAAAAAGGGGTCGGGGTCTAGCAAAACCAGCGTATTTTGTTACCCTTTAAAGTAACCAACTGCGTGTGTAATTTGGATATGTTGATATTTGGATATTGAGAAGATGTTTGTTGATGAAGCATGATGTTTTTATGAATATGTTTCACAGTGGTGTACACTACAGCATGTAATGCAATTGTACCTATGTACGTACTGTTGTATGCATTTGATGGTAAAGCTGGGAATGTCAGTTGCATGTTGTAAATGTACTGTGGCATGTTTTTCATGGTGGTGTTGGGAATATAAGTTGTCCACACTGCACATGCACAGAAGCCATCTGATGGGCGGTGTCCATGTTCCCGTGTTGTTGCAGATGCCCCTGGATGTTCCCAACCAGGCGTTGTCCAGCAGCATCCTTTCGCTGCAGCCAGAGCCAGAAGTGCCCCCAGAGCTCCCTCCCCCACGAATGCGCTGCTGCTAGGACCCCCCCCCCCATTGCCCCGCCCTGCACTCCGCCATTCTCACCACCAGGGGGCAGGATGAACCTGGTCCAGAGCAGCGGCGGCTTCCCCAGGCACCGGCCCGTTTGCCAGATACTCCCCGACATTTCACAACGCGTGTTCCTCTCCAGCAGTATACAAGACTTCACACAGTGCCAGAATCGCAAGCACACACATCGCACACACGTCCTTTGCCGACTACCTCATGTTCAGGACAAGTGGCTTAGATCCAGCAGGTGCCTTCAGGGTAAATATCCTATGCTGCCCTGTAGAGAAAGGAGGCAGTGCCTTTTGAGTAGAGATGATTGGCTTCTTCCTTGGCTCCATTTGACAAGGTGGTGGGGCTGCTAGGGAGTGAGGCTAGATCAAGCACTCAGATTTTTAGACGATCCCATAAAGTAGTAGGTTCAGACTTCATGGACTCCCTCCACTCGCTGCCTTTTGTTTTGCGTGTACCCAAGGGATCATGCGACCATCTGAATGGCAAGCGTTGGTACAGTACACTGCCTTCCGTACGGCTTATGTAATTTCTTGTGTAATATTTTACATCCGGGTCACATATTGTTCATCAAGTCCTAAAGGTGATGAGTGTCTGTAATTCCCAAATCTCAAAAACAAGTCGTTAAACAAGGGATGGGCATCTTGCATTGTTCATATATGAAGAAGGTCATGAAATGCTCCCAAGCTCAATGCAGGGCCACTCATTTGCAGAAGACCACATGCGTTTCATAACCGAAGACAGTATTTTCTGTACAACTAAGTTATGATTGACTCCTTTAAGCATTTGTTTTATCTTTAGCAACCCGAAATGCATGAGAGATAAAACGTGTTTTTTTTTTGTAGAAATTCAACTGGTCTGACTTTGGTTTTCATGAAAAGGGTTTTAGGGTCAGACTTGTCTGTGTCTTGCCCAGTCAACACTGAGTTCTGCTTTATAACCAATACCACAGATAATCCTAAAACACAACAAATGGTGTCCTCCTAAGCCTTCTCTTTTAAGTATGTTTTTCAAGTGCACCTATTTTTAAAAAATCTTAAGTGCCAGCCATCATTTGAAAGATGAGGACTTAAGCTTCAGTTATTTACACTGAATGCTGGATTCCCATCACACTGACAAGCCAAAGCAAGCAGAACATGTCAATCACAGTACCGCAATTTCTCAGGTTCAATGGTTATATCAACTCAACATCAGATAAAAACTTGACATAATGGGTGTATGTGATTGAAAGCCAGGGTCAGGTGGTTGCCTTACTTGGCCCTTAAATATAACATGAATAGAATAAGACATTCTGGACTAAAAACTATGAATACTCTGTCCTTGCAAGTCTAGAGCTGCACTCCCCTACACAACACTAAACAAATGCAATGTACAGATCTAAAATAACCATTAGATGCTTGACTGAATTTGGTCTCTTACTAAAAGGGAGCCATTCAAACATTTTACCTTGTGTATTCTTGGGGCCTAAGTATAGTTTGAACATTGTTTTGCAGAGTACATAAGTTGAATTGCAACTTGTTATTGACTGAGCGAAGTGGCATGAATAATTTTGTGTTTCTCATTTTTTGTGTGATATTTTGCACTACAATCAGTTTAACTGTTCATAGATGGGGTTGAAGGTCGAAGGGTAAAGTTTAAGGAGGAACATTGCATTGAGTCCAATGTACGATTTCACAGCACAAAAAACTGTAACTTGTTAATTTATTCGTGATCATTGTCCTGCACCCTGAAGATGTCAACTGGACAGATGCCAAGACTTGAGTTCAGGTTTACTAAAGGCATGCAAAAAATAATCTTTGTTAAAAAGTATTTGGAAACTCTGTTAGCCCTCTCAAGACACGAAGCTCAGTATAGGTTAGTATTTATCGTATGCTAAAAAAGGGACATTAACAAAAGCCGCATAGACCGTATTGTGTACTGACTTTATAAAGCAAAAATAATTTGTCGCTTCAGCCTGCAAATTTTCTGTTGGAGATTTGATGTTCTTGTTGGTATTGCTCCTTTTCTAAGGTTGAATTACCATTGTTTCAATCAATACCAGACTGTTGGTCTGCATTACCTTACTGAGTACTTGGATACAGCCAGTCTGTTGAGATAGTACTTATAAAAGTTATTGGTGAGGTACTGGCAGAAGAGGTAGATAATGAATATGTCATATTTGTCTTAATGGTTTATGTTTTTTTTATCTGTTTTGTGTAAAGACAGTATAACCTTGTCTGTATTGATCTTCAGCATTGGTCTCAGAGAGCAACTGTTTGAGTGCGCCACTATCTGACTTCATAAACACAAACGGTTGTATTGATGATCAGTCACACAGTGAGGCCAGCTTGATGATTTAAAGTGTCCGTGTATATTTTGAAAAGAAAAAAGGATTGGATTTTTCCAGAAATCTCAATGATTTAATCTGTAAAATTTATCATTTGTGGCTCGCCTTCTACTTTCCCTGAATTGGTGCGCTTTAGGACTATGGAGAGATTTTCATTTTAGGTCTTCCAATTTTCTAGCTGGGATTAAAGCAGTGTATTGACCGTTTCGTGGTCAAACTTTTGTGAACCCAAGTTAACGGGAAAAATGTTAGATTAGAGGACATCTTCAGTTCTCTAACCTAGCAAATGTTGGACCAGTGTGAACTAAGTGATCAGAATTTTTATTTTTTTTGAAAGCTCAATGGTGTGACATCATGCTCATCACTACAAGATTAAGCCTTTCATATAGATTTTTGTTCCAGTTTGCACAGGAGGTTTTTTTGTGTTTTTATATTTGTTTTATTGCTTTTCATCCCACTTGCACAGAGAATGTGTGTAAAGACAGTTGATGAAGCGGTGGAATGCATTATAAGTATTAAAAGCAAAATGCCCTTTCAAGTATGTGGACAAATATCCCGTTAAATCAGTTCATTTGTTTTGCCCCCTGAAGAAGGTTTTTTTTTAATTGCATGCATCGTTCAAGCAGTCTTTTTAAAATTTACTATAGTTTACAGAAGTGCATTGTAACATGTTTTAATAGTATAGATAAAACTGCAAATTGCATTGTATGATATACTAAACAGTTTTATGTTTTGAGTATGCTGGCATGTTTTAAGCAGGTTTGTGATATTTATAACTTGTGGCATTCTCCAACTAATGAAGTGCAAATAAAAATTTATATTTATTACTCTGAAATTCCAATGTGAGCTGAAATTTTTTATTCTTTGCTTTGAGGTAATTAATGCATGCATCCAATGTCATATTTTCAAAAATACATTTTCCTACAATGTTTCTCTAAGACCACTAGATGTCAGTCTCCACAAAAAGGTTAAATCCCAACGTGCATGCATAAGAGATGAGACCAATTGTTTTTATTGGTCACAGAATATAGTCATATAAAAGTATGTTCATGTTTCATTTGCACATATTTCAACACAGTGCTATGCAGCATTTTAGGATTTCAGTTAAACCAACAGCTTGGGAAAGGGTCAAGTACCATTTAATATTTGGTTGTATATCCTTTGCATGTCATGACTTCCTGATGTCTGTGACCCAACAACAACAAAAGACTCTTGATATTTTATTTTCAGGTGCTCTTACAAGCGAGACTATAACCCCTCTGCATTTGAATGGATTTCTATGGGAACTGGGGGGTGGGACTAGATTAAGCTGTAAACTAATCTCCAATTGAACTCTGGTAAAATAAGTCAGGAGAAGAAACCCTTCAAGTTATCCATCCATATCTACTGCATATCTGGCAGCAGAGTGATGGTTTGAGGCTTGTTTGATACCTCAGACCCTTGATGACTTGCAGCCATTTAGCCAAGTTCCATACTATTCCTGTATAATTTACAGCTTAATCTAGTCCCACCTCCCAATTCTCATAGAGATTCATTCAAATGCAGAGAGGTTATAGTATTGCTTGTAAGAGTACATGAAAATACAAGTTTTTTGATATTCTTTTATACACAGCATGATTTTCATTATAGCATCGCCTGTTTACCTGTGGAATGTTCCAAACAATTTCCCAGTCTTTTTTTTTTTTTTTTGCCCCTGTCCCAACTTTTTTGGAACGTGTTACAGGCATCAAATTCAGAATTAGAGTATGTTTAAAAATCAATAAAGTTGATACAGGTAAAACATATATATATATATTTGTACTGTTTTTAATTAAATATATGTAAAAGAAAATTTACAAAAAAATGCATTTTACATACTGTCCCAACTTGAGTCTTGTATAGCCTATCCTGTATATATAATCTCAATTCCGAACAATATTAATAATTATTGATATTCTTTGGAATTGAGATTATAGAGAGGAGAGAGTGCAAGAACGTGCGTATATTTGCATACATTTTATTTATGTATTGCTTTAAAATCCTAATAATGCCCTGGTTATATGGTTATATTTGACCCATGCAGGCGAACAGTTTCACGTGTGCTAATAAGTAAATGGAACATAAGGGTTAAAGTAGTAGAGTCCACATGATGAACATCAGGAATGGGTAGTCTTTGCTGTGTTTTTGAGGTTTGGCCACAAATGGAGGTCATCAGAGCTGCTCTATTGTAACCAAATAAAATGAGACTTGTTATGTTGACTTCACTGGCCAAAAACACAGCATTAGTAGCAGTCAGTTACTTTTTAAAAAATCCAGTTAAATTTTTAATTGACTAAATTAGATTGGTGGCTTGTTAAAGTTTCCTCTGATCTGAAAAGTGGTGCACGGAGAAATATTCTTGTACAACTACAAAACCCTTCATTGTCAGTTGCCATGCAATGGGAAAGAACATCATTGGTGCATATGTTCTTATCCACATTTTTAGCTAAGCTAACCAGCCAGAATTCCGTTTTTTTATTGAAAGATGGTAAATTAGTACATTTATTTCCAACAGAATCCCAGCATTTTATTTCTGTATGTCCATTCATGTTTCATATGCACTGAATAAATGTCATCGTCTGTCAATTATTAAGCAGCAGAACGTCAATGTGGTGCAGTTTCCGTCTGACAACGGTTTGTTTACTGGAAGCATTCTGCAAAATACAGTCGGAACCACTTAAATGGGTGAAGTTTCCTCACCTAGGCCTACTTCAATGTATTTATACTACAATCATTCATTTAAATTCCATGTTCATTTTAATTTAATTGATGTGTCCATTTATTCATAGAAAAAACCTTGCAATGATAATAGGTTCACACATATTATAAACATATGTTGCAAATTATGGCGTTGAATATCAGTGTTCATTATTTATTGATACTGAGTTAGAAAGGCATAATTAAAGGCTAATTAATTGGCAGGCAATATGTAATATTGAGGTAGGCTATTGCTTGTCACAGCGGTTTTGTAAGGACCATTTTTTAAAAAGGGGAACTATTTAATTAATCATTTGGGTTATACTATTTTGTGTAGTCTCTTCACTTCAAGTAGTAGGCTAAGAGGATGCACACAGCTCGTCACGCTCTTATGACTGATCTCGTATGACCTGTGCAAGGGGTGTGTGAGCATGTTTGTGAGAATGGAGCGCATGCGCTACACGGAAACTACAGGCGTCAGAAGCAGGGACCGCAACGTTTGCAGATTTTACATGTCAGATCGAAGTAGAAGGGGGGGAAGATGGGCACTGATTTAGTCGGATAAAGACTGAGAATAGGACATGGCGGCGTGGGCAAATCATTATAAACCTGGATTATTTCAAATTGAAATATCAGGCGAGGACCCACGGAGATTGAAGGCGTGACTTGCATCAATTTGATCGCAGAAGTTACATTAATTGCAGGGTTTCTTCAAGAAGAGAGAGGAGAGGAATACGGCTAAGCTAAAAACAACGATCTGATTAAATTATCCACCGCTTGGATGTGAATATTTACAAGAAAGGATGTGCATATGTGTCCGACGTGATGAGAAATAAAACGGATGACCAGAACTGTATTGCCGACGCGATCTGTCCGTGTTATTTGTCTGGGTTGAGGATTGATCAGTTCCTCCATCACCCTCCCCATCTCGGTGTCTGTGGATAATGGAGAGTGCAAATGGCTCGAACGGCGAAATCAAGCAACATATCCATCAGCTGGAAAAGAAACGCCTAAACAGGGCACCTTCCCCTGCAAGACCTGTCCTGAAGGATATCCATTCCCGCGCGTCTGCCAGACCACCAGGAATAGCACCTAAATCTCCCAAACTGTCGAGCAAACAGCAACAGCAGCCGTCCCTAGGACTCCTGGCTACTCAAAGCCGCATTTCCCGGCGCCCAGTCTCTGGAGCGAAAGAGAAGGCAACTCCGACAAAAAGTAATACCAAGTCTTTGTCAACCAAAAAGGCAGCTAAGGTCACCCAACATGCAACATCCGAACAGAAAGCAGCCAACAAACAGGGCGACCCAAGTCAAAACACAACCAAAGGGAAAGGGGGGGAAATTCCCCCTGTAGCGGAGTCGACTCGTAGTTCGCATGGCCGCAGGTCTCCTGTCTGTGTGCCAACAGAAACCTGCCTCGGCAGGGTCAATCACACAGACAGCAGCTCGGATTTGTCCGACTGTCCCTCAGAGCCGCTGTCCGATGAACAAAGGCTCATACAAGCGGCAAACAGCGATGCGGAATCTGGCACTGGCTCTGGGTCTAGCGACCGGGACCCGCCGGCAGCGGAGAATCCACTGCAGGGCGCATCATCTTCAGAGCCCTCTGGAGGGTCTCAATCCCTTCCTCGCATCGTCGAGCCATGCACCATGTCGACAGAAAAAGAAAGATTATCGCCCGGTTTGCTCATACAAGGACACTGCAGCACAGAAGAACCACTGGATAAATCTAAATCGGATCCTAAACTGGGGAAGTCACTTACACCTGCACAATATGCACTCGAAGGAAAAAACGAGTCAATCGAAGAAGATTTGTTGAGGGAAATTGAAGACCTTCGTTCAGAAAATGACTACCTCAAGGTAGGCTGACTAAGTAGCAACAGTCGCCGATGTATTTTAAAGTTGGATTTGTTTGCAGTGTATTTTTTTTTTGGTAATTTAATTGGGGGGGGGTTGTTGCATCAGAATTCCAATGAGATTGGACACGATGATGAGGTTATTACACGAATAAACACAATATGCTGGCTTCGTGCGGAAAAATGTTATGGCCACTGTTTAAAAATTAAGCGACTAAAGATTTGTCTTGTGCATCGATTCCTAGGGGGTTAGCCTATACTATATGTCAAACGTTTATAGTAGCTTACATAGCACATGCCATATGTTCCCCTTTTCTCTGATTGTAGCTACTCTGTTATTGTTCTTAATGTTTTTACTGACGCAGGCAGGCACCTGTCGCGTCTCCAAATGCACTGCTGCTTCCATTCACGCTTAATTATTTAAGATCAGCCTGACACATGTCTAACTACACGTCAATATTAGCCAACTTTTACTTATTTTGGCCAGAGGCGACATAGTGTAAAATAGTATGTCTTATTTTAGGGCATATGATTTCAGTTTATCCAGTTCAGTAGGCTATCTAATAGAAAATATAACAACAATAATAAAATTAAGTATAACATTTTATGCTTAATGGAACAAAATACAAGCCTTTATCCAGCTCCAGTATTTTGCATTAACGGCACTCAGTGGGTATCTGTCTACTGTACATTTTCAAAAAAGATTGTTTCTCAAGTACAACATGTACAGTATGCAAGTTACAAGGGAAAACAAAGGGTCCAGTCAGTAGTTTTTTGGTGGCAGGTTTTGTTTTTGTAGGCAATAGATTAGGAGAGAGAAACTGCTGAAAGATGCTTGTCCACAAAGATCTCTAGGTACAATCTGTCAATAACATGAAAGCTTTAAGCCATATTGCTGTATTATTTATTTAATATGCACAGTTGTTAGTTCAGATTGTGTTACATTGTTGTTGTTGTTGTTGTTGTGTGTGTGTGTGTGTGTGTGTGTGTGTGTGTGTGTGCCAGCGTAAGGAATCAAAGTTAACCACACTGCCCCTGGAAGCCGTGGCCAGCTGGCATTAGAGAAACTAAACCAGTGAACAGGGGGACACTGCCATGTTTTCTGTACAGTATTGCGTTGTAACATTGCAGAGCTGCTGTGTGGCATATCTTTGTGTCTGTGTTACTGTATAATGCTTCCTCGTCATCACTGCAGTGTACAAGTATACATACATCTACCGTTCACAGAATCGGCTGTCGCAACTATTCATTGTCATTTACATTGAAAACAGACTTTAAATAGGTCAATGAATATCAGAATAACTTTTATGAAGGTGAAATAAAAGTATTAGTTTTAAAAATGGTGTTCGAGACCTATCAAGGCTGTGCGGATAGAGCAATAAGTGCCATATTCTTCCAAAGCAAAATGGATTTAAACCTCAGTACTTTCATAACTTTATTCAGCAGCGCATAATGTTGTTCTTCTGTCATGGGGAGAAGTGCGTTAATTGGCTTTTCGGTAGCTCTTTTCACAGAGGCAGTTGTTTTCACAACGGGGGTCTTTCCCTGAAGACTTGATAACAGTCAACTACTCCCAGATGTAGCAACAAGCACAATGGCAGGGGGTTCCTCGTCTGTCTGCCAGCTGTGTCCCCACTCTCCTCCCTCTCTTTAGAGGATGCGTCCTTGTTGCGGTTGTATCCGATGCACAATAGACAGACCCTCACGCGTTGTGAGAGGCCCGTGAGCAGCTGAACACTCCAGACAAGTCATTTGCATTCTGACACAATCAAAGCGTCGTAGGGAATTGATACGTCTCTGGGTCTAAGCACCTGGTAAAATTTTTACAAAAGACAGAGTTAAGTGGTCCAATAAATCAAACAGTGCTATGATGTGACAAGACGTCCTACGGCCATTT
The DNA here is from genome assembly GCA_022702515.1 of Ilyophis sp. 1 JC-2022. NCBI lineage: Eukaryota > Metazoa > Chordata > Actinopteri > Anguilliformes > Synaphobranchidae > Ilyophis > Ilyophis sp. 1 JC-2022. The sequence continues at coordinate 42,592,615 of CM040403.1, forward strand.
GTTTGTTTTGCTGTCCTAATCATTTTATCTATCAATCATACGTGTGTGTGTGTGTGTGTGTGTGTGTGTGTGTGTGTGTGTGTGTGTGTGTCAGTATAACCCCCAAACAAATTGTGACATTATTTGTTTATGGGTATTTTTTTGTACACCCTCATAAAAACAGGTACTGTGGTGCCCAACACATTTCTCACAAAAACAAGAAGTGCTCAGCCACATAGGTATGGTATGCATCTTGCCAGATGACTAGCTTTTGGAATTGTAACTGAGAGGACTCCTTCATTCCCTTTGGTACATCTCTCTGTGTACTCTCCCTCCATTCACTTAATTTGTCCTTCCCTTTGCATTTCAGTTCTTCCACTCTTCACTCCTCGCTTTTCTCTTTTCATCGAACCCACCATCCATCCTTTTCTGCCCTCGACCGCCTGTCAAATGCCCCTTTCCAGCCTTTCACCGAGCAGAGGGGCAATTTAATGAACAGTTAACCGAATCAAATGTCTGTGCAAAGCAGGAGGAAATGAGTGATGTGCCTTAAGAAAAAAGCCTAGCCAACTATGGGAGGGAACAGGCAGCTTCCAGGGCATCAGAGGTCAGACCAATGAGCACAGAATGGGCCTTGAGGCCCTTAATATGAAAAGCTGTACAGATCCCAAGGCATAATAATACAGGCTGTGGGAGTTGTCGTGCACAAAAGGCCAAGCAATATGTCTGTCCTCTTGAAATAGCAAGTGCTGTAACAAATTAGAAGAATAGAACCAATCACAACATAATTAATATCCCAATCCTAATGTAATTACTGGAGAATGTCGGTTGCAGCTGCCAAGTTATAAATCTCATCAGTTGAATGCTGGACAGGTGTTACAGTGCAAGCTTTGTTTGAAATGAATCCGTGTAATGTTTTGATGCGAATAACTTTATAGGTTGATATCATTTTCAACTGTTTGACACAAAAGGTGTCCTTGTCGTCCTCCCTTCCAGTGAATGGTATTTTGGGTTACGTGGGTTCTTAATTATTTTTGTTTCCCATCCAGATTCAAGATAAATTATGCAATTAACTGCATTATTGGAGCAAAATTGCTTTCCACAATGAGAAATAAGCAACCAGTTGTCTGTTGGGTGTGGATAAAAAGAGGGTACAGAAGATATTTAATTGGAAGGTTTATTAATTTTGTAATTCATTTAATTTAATGGATATCATGTAAAAGGACATGTTCGCCTTTCCCCAGCTTTATTCGCACATCAGTACGCAGTGCAGAAGTTCGTCATTGTAGGACAGCAATCATAGTAGCGTTAGCATGAAACTCGTTCAGTGGTAACGTCAAGCGTCTCTGTTAGGGATGGACCTCCAACATGGCGGCGCGTCCCTGTAACCATTGGTAACGACAGTTCTAGTTCTATGTGACAGGCCTCCATTGTTCTGGCGCTGTTGCAGAATTCCACCTGTGATGGAAGTTCTATTTTCCGTTATTATGACCAGGGCTGAAGTTGTCAATCATACCAATATGATTCCACAGCAGAGACAGATTAAAACACAATAAGCCTTTTATTTCTCTTGCAAGCAGAAACAAACAGAATGAGAAAGCTCTCACGTAAGCTTCCTGCTTTCTCAGAGAATGCATACAATATATATATATCAACACAAAAGCATAGGCGTTCTCTAATACCGAACCCCCTCAGAGCCTTTGCCTCATGCAGAAGTCAGGTGGCTTAGCTTACCAGTTAAGATAGGTAGTTCTTGTTTTGCAGTTTCGCACGTCATTAAGAGATATAAAGAAGATGTTTATGGCGTCAACAGTTCTTGTCAGCTCAAACGCAGCCTTACTCATGTAGATATCTAATCATAACAACAACATAACATGAGGAATGGGCAGAATGTTTTGTTTCTCATAAGGTCCTCTTTAGTCCCTTTATAAGCTTACCAAGCGAGTTTTAATGCATTAGCAAAGCACATTGGAAAAGAAAATTTTCTCTTTACACACCGATCTGTGGAAAACTATTCTTTCTTTTTATTTCTTCTCTGCGTATGTGCGGCCACAGCTACTTTTATCGGAAAAGCTGACAGCGTGAGTAATCAGAGCACTGCAGCAGGTTGTTACCAGTGGACGAGAATCGCTGTCCGTTAGTGACATCGTGGAATTAGGATTGATGACACTAGCAGGTTTAACTTTGCCTGTGTTTACTTGTGCTGGGGTGCCCAGTGGTTGAAAATGACCCGTCATTAGAACAGGAGTGATGCTTTGAGAGTTATTTGCAAGACACTGCTGTGCTACTAGTAGGATTTGAGTGGCATACGCAGTGTTATTTGGTAATGGCGTGCAGCTGATGCCCTAGTTCTGTGAAAAGCCTGCTGAGATCTGTCTGTGGTCCTCCCAGGATGAGATGGATGAGCTGCGAGCAGAGATGGAGGAGGTGCGAGACAGCTACCTGGAGGAGGAGGTCTACCAGCTGCAGGAGCTCCGGCGTGATCTGGACCGCGCCAACAAGAACTGCCGCATCCTGCAGTACCGGCTGCGCAAGGCCGAGCAGAAGAGCCTGAAGGTGGCGCAGACGGGGCTGGTGGACGGGGAGCTGGTGCGGAACCTGGAGCAGGACCTGAAGGTCAGTGCGTGCGTGCGCATGTGGTATTTTGTGTCACGTAAGTGTATGTGTATATTTGTGTTTGTGTGTGTATATTTGTGTCTGCTGTTGCAGATGACTCGTACCTGTTCCTTAGGAGAAGGTCCTGGGAGGGCGGGTTGTTTTTATTTGAATGCAGGTGGGAGGTTTTGTAGACAAACCAGCGCAAACTGAATGGAGACAGTAAAAACACGTTCTTCTGTCTGTGTGTGAACACGTGTGCATTTGCGCAGGTTGCTAAAGATGTTTCTGTGCGTCTGCACAATGAGCTGGAGAGCATGGAGGACAAGCGTACCCACGCGGAGGACGAGAACGAACTCCTCCGCCAGAAGATCATCGAGGTGGAGATCTCCAAGCAGGCACTGCACAACGAACTGGAGAGGATGAAAGAGGTAAGACAGAGGCTGCAGGAGACCATGTCTGGCTGGTTGAGTGTTAAGAGAATAAACAATCAGCTGCCCCAAGTATTTGATGGGTGACTGTATTCTGCAGACTGGTCACATGGGCTGCCAGGTCTGCAGAAGTGATGGCAATTATAGCCAAATATAGCGTTGCCAGTTGTTATCCAGTCAGGTGAACTGTTTTCCAATGAAGAGTATAAAGGCAGTTTAGATGTTGTGTTTTGCTGGCTTTTTGTTGAAAAACAACTTATGAAGTAGTATATACGTCTGGTTTAAATATGGTAAAGAAGCCCGTTCTTAGCTGTTTAGGTTTATATTTCTTGGTTGTTCTCCATGAGGATTTAACTGAGCCCTTTGGACATCAGTGGCAAGTTTGTTTAGCATTTCTGTATTCAGTGGTGGTAAGGTGAGGGGTTTGGGTTATTTGGGTCAGCATAGACCAATGTAAAATGAGAGGAAAGAGATATTTTGGCCAAGGCTGTATAAATTGTGACTTGGGTAATGATTCAAATATTTTTAAGACGATTAGATCACACACTATACTATGAATCTGTTTCTCAGCTCTAACTGCAGAGCTGTTGTAAAACCTTTGTAACAGTTGAGTTTGAGCATCAGGCATGAGAATGGTTAATTGTTTCCTATTAGATGCAAAGCTTGAATGTGTTGTTTGCATCGGATGGCATTTTAAGAAAGAAGTATTCCACGGTTGGATCCAATCACTGTTGCTGGGATGCAGTTGTTAAGGGTTGTGGTGGGCATGCAGAATTTACATTGGAATACAAGGTGGCAAAACCGACTGCTGTAATTTGTGACCAGTGGTACTGGGGGGTTTTTGTTTTCTGTTTCGAGTTTGGCAGCAAATCGTACTGGCACTGGGATGCCAAAAGATGGATGCCAAACCAGGTTATGCTGTTTCACTTGAAATACTATGTCTATGTGTACATTCAAGGTTTAATGACCCAAAAAAGATTCAAGTCAAGAAACAAGAGTTGGTTCTAGAAGGATAAACTTAGACCATGTCTGCCACTTTGGAAGTATCCACTGGGACTGAGAAACGGCTCGTGTTGAGTGCAGTCCCTTGTGGGTTTGGACAGTAGAATGTTAAATCTATTCATCTGTTCTGAGAGACAGTCTACAGCACAGAGGATATGGTGCTACATTGGAGTATCCCACTAATTTGTCTCAGTGTGATGGTACAGCTGTCATAAAAACATCTTCTAAACAATTATCAATGAGTCTTAGACTCCCTCTGGTCCTCAGAGGCATGCCCCAGAAACAGTCCTCGTATCTTCCTGACAGCATCATGTGATCTGTGCGATTCCTCCACACTGTACAAAAATAGGTCCTGGTTCTTTTCCTTCTACTTTTCACAATTAAGACATCACAACAGTAACACTCTTGTGCTGTACTCCAATTTTCCGGATAGCAATTTGTAGTGTCAAAACCAGTCTCTCGTAACTGGCTACTGTTTCAGCATTTAATTAAGCTGTTTTAGTCAAATTTCTCATTCACATATATTGGGGAATAACAGGGCAGCTCAGTGCTCTGTAATGATGTGTTATTGTTTCAGATTCTGCTCAGATTACACGGTGTCCTTGATTGGGCCAAGAAAGCCTGTGTGCTAATGCACATTAATTAAACCTGCCATAATGACCTATTATCACTTTAAGCCGTCTGGGAAAAATGAACCATGAGCTTACAGTTTAATTGTGCTTTGTGTCCTAGTTCATGTCAACAAGCAAATGCTTTGCAGCAAAAAAAGTAAAACTGCAAGTGTAAACAAGTGTAATCTAGCTGCCGTATGAAAGCTGCAGAATGCTGGACTGTGCTTCTACGTTGTCGTAATAGATGGTCCTTTCTAGTTGTTAAATATGAATTATTTGAAAGATACATCCGAGTAATGAACTGAAATCGAAGGAAATAGAACATTCCAGAGGGTCTTGTGGGGAGGCAGACTCAGTTTTCTTGCCTGGTGAGGAGATGGTCTGCTTGCTTGGTTGATGGTGTGGACCCAGTCTCAGTGTCAGTTTATCAGGCTTCTCACCTGATAGACTTGAAATCTGTTTTGATTGTGTGTACCTGCAGGGAAAGTAGAGAATGCAGAACTGAGTCATCCAGCAGCTGCCGGTAAACTTGCCACGAGGCTGTCTAGAAATCAGCTCATGCATATCTAGGGTTAACATTAACGAAGAGGAGGGCAAGGAGAAGAGGGGAGTTTATTCTTAGAGTAATATGTTAACAACTGATATCCTTTTTTCCATTAGCACAGATGACAGGCAAAAGTGGCAACCTTGCATTTCAACTTATGGCTGCAGATGACAGACTGAGTTTCTGCATCCTAACATGCAGTATATAAACAGTGAGAAAATGTGTTTTAGCAAATAGTATGTAGTAGGTTAAATATGATCATGTTTTTTATGTGTACTTGTGATAGAGTAGGCTTATTCTCATTAACCCTTTGTTCATTAGAACAGAAATGATCAGACATGTGACAGACATGTTCTCATAACCCAATAGAAAACAGCTTTCTTTAATAACATGCACATGTTAGGAAAAAAAGAAAATAAATATCAGAAGATTACATTTTCTAAATTTGGTACTCAATATTTCTCGGTAGGCGTTCGTATTGTATATTTGAGAGGATAATTCAAATAAAGGGAATTAAGATCTGTGATATTATAAGTCTTGGTAATGACTGTTTGATTCAAGAGAATTTTGCTGAATGGCTTCTAGCAGCAATAAATACAAAAGGTTGAGTGCTTCTAAGCTCACTGCAAGATGAGATTTAACATTTGTACATCGACTGTGTTATACTATAACAGAGAAGGCTAAAGCATAATTTGATTGATTGTACGGAAAATCGGTGCTTCTTTTCTAGGTTGTCATAATATTACATAAAAACAGGTTGCACATAGTGTCAATAACGTCAGTCTACAATTATAAAAGTTCTGCATGTTTTTGCATTGACGGTATTCTTATGTATTGTGATTTTCTGTATTAAATCAAATGGATTATTGTTTGTTGGTGGCTGCAGTAGATATATTTATCTCCCTGTAAAAATGTATGTTGATTTTTACGTTATATTTTGTCACGGTACCATTCCCTCTGTGGTTAATGCATCTTTTGCAACCTGGGTGAAGGACATAGAAGTGTGGTGGGCAATGACTGTTTCAGGTTTACAGTCAGTTTGTGAAGCAGATTTGATTATGTTTTTTGATGCAGTTGCGAGAGTAAATATCCAGACATTGACATTCAATGATATGTGAGCACTGTTCTCCCTGTATGAGGGACTTTTTCTGCTAAACAAAGAAATAATTAGAGTGACATGGAAAGGAGGTACTTGCTGTTCCCCAGTCCCACATACGGTATGTGGAAGAAACAGCCAGTGGGTTCCAGCCCCCATCTGTCTCACTCTCTCTCTCTCTCGCTCTCGCTCGCTCGCTCGCTCTCTTGCTCGGGGAATGAAAGATGAGAGAATCTCATTGTCCTAGTTTACATCTTCCCTCTAACACCATCAGTGAGATGTGTGTGTCTGGGAGGGCAGACGTCTCTCCCGCTCTGCGGGGAACCACGCCGTCTCTCTCACTCACTCACTCAATTAATTAATTAGGCTACTGGTGCCATCATCTGTGAATGCTGCCAATCTGGTAAAATACTTGATTGTCCTTGGTTGTGTGAGCAAAAGAAGGCATTAGATTGCCGGAACAGTTAATATGGCAATGTTCCAGGTGTCAAAGCGGCTATTGAGTGTTTTTATTTATTTATTATATATTTAGCTTGATTGTCACACATAAGTATGAGGAAAGTTCAGTAGTTTTAATCCCACATGGTTCTTAGAAGTTGCAGACTTGGATAAATGTATGACTGCATTTTAAAAACAGGAATAGTATGTACTATTGCCTCATTCAGATACTGAGATCAGTTTTGTATGATAACAGTGATTCATTCAGAAAACACTTTTGGCACAAGTTCTGTTTGTAGAATTTACCATTGTTTGGAGCCTGTGGTATTCAGGAAGTTTAGTACAACACATCTTCCTTAATGCAACACAACTGTGCAAAGAATCTGTTTATAAATGTTTATTGCTTAGAACAGTCTTCTTATTATTTCAGTGACACAGCCAATTCATGTCACACCTGTAGCTGAAGCTACCCTTTCAGCTGTCGATGAGCATCTCGGCTGTGAGTCTTCTGACCCATTACATTCTTTGGTTTTGAGCCACTTGAGGCCTTGGTAGTGTAGGTCTGGGACATCTGTGCCTTGTTAGTGTCTTCCTAAGTGTCTGTATAAACAAAAGTTATGTCATTTTGAACATACAACTAGGTCACCATCTGGGCTGTTTCAAATGGGCTGAATTGTATGGGGCTGCCTACTTGGGCACAGCTCAGATGTTCATATGTGGGATAATTCCATGTGTGCTTAGTGAGCTGCATGTACCTGGCACACTAACTTGTGATGGGAGACTTAATCTTAATTCACTTTAAAAAATGGATATTGCTTCCGTGAGCTGTCAATCACAGACTTGTTTGAACCAATCAAAAGATGTTGCTCTCGACAGATAAACAATACAATTGGCTTCTTTGGTTCTATTGGTTTCAGGATATGATGGCTCTGCCTGTTTTAGTGTTCATGAAGCCATTCTCCCATGGATAGCATTAACTATAAATAAAACACTTGGGACCCATGCAGTGCAGTGGATGAGTGATCATTGTTATATAAGTTTGTTCCTTTTCACAGAGTCACTTTTCAATAATCCACTAAAGTTTACTCTTTCACTAATACAAATGTGAAGAAGGAGAGAATGACAGACCTCCCAAAGCAAGGGGGAAACCTTAAGTGGTTTACATTGGCCCTGGAGAGTGGAAATCTCTTGTTCTCATCTAAACCGGTTTCTGAAAAGATAAGTCAGTTTTTTTTTCCTATTAATAAACCTCTGCTTCTACCCACATTATGTGGGTGTGAGATTTTCAAAGTGCTTCTGGTCTATTGGGGGGAGGGGGAAGGAGAGCAGAGGGAGATGTCCTAGGCCCATCCCCCTCATTAGCGGGGCAGCCTGAAACTCACTGACCCATGACTGGGCATGACAATGGAGCACATCATTAACCAGCTGGGATCGCTCCTGAGAGGTAGAGCGAGGACTGCGAGCCCGCGCCCCTTTCAGGACGATAAAAAGGTCCCTTTGTTTTTCCCTCGCCCGTTTGCGTGGCCGGCGAGTTCAGCCCCGAGGCAGGGGATGGCTCACCCGCATGCGAGAGGGTTTTCCGGGGCCTGGGTGTCCTAATCTACCCTGAGAGTCTGGGGAGGAGATTAGCGCACCCAGGCCCCTGCGCACCGGTGGGGCATGGCTCAGCGTTACCAGCATAAAGGAGAATGTGACGCGTGTGTAAATGAGAGAACAGTCACTCATCTTGGGCAGAACTTTCTTGCGAACAGTCCCAGAGAGGCTGGACAGAGTTCAGCTGAGAGGCAGGACAGGGTGTAACTAAGACGCTGTCTCTTACATCACAATTTCCAGCTGTTCAGATGAAGAGTTTCTTGCCGAACTAGTCACGGATTTGTTCTGGAAAACTGAACATATTGACATGTTTTTGTCTTAAAGTCAATTTAGCCAGAACTACTGCGTAGTAAGACAAAAATAAAATAAATGAAATATGAGACCATAAAAACACCTTTGCACTTTATATTCTTAAATTTAGTACAATTTTTCATACCTTTAGTCTACATTTTAGTCTAAACCTGTATAGCTATTCAGATAGTTTAGTGTATAAACTTAGTGAATTTTGCCCTCATTGCAATAAGAATTTTGAGGATTATAAAGACTGTGCCAAAGCATGCATTGATTCCACACAGATAAGGATTCAGCTCTTGTAGGGACTCGGTTTCTCTACTTTGTCCAGATGTAATTGCGTCATAAAGGGTGGAAAACTGCAAGCCTCCCACAGAGACTATTTCAGGAATACTGCTGCAGAATGCTGTAGGTTTTCCACATTCGTTTTCTAGGTGAGTTCTCTGGTTCGGCAATTTCTTCCAGTGAGTTGGGCATTTCCTCAGGTAAATGGTGGTCTCCGTCTCAGGCCTACAACTGCATAAGTCCCAGATGTCAAAGCTAGAGAGACGGCATTAGTCCACAGGCCCCGCGGCGGAATCGGGCCGTTTGTGTGCCAGTGTGGGCTGAGATTCAGCAGACACTACACCCCTCTGCTCTCAGGTTCACCAGCACTGCTGGAGGTACGCCTGGCTGCCCTCTTCGCACGGCCCAGGAGCTGCCGGGAAGAGGTGCCAAACTATGCCCGGACACTTCCCTCTGTGCCACGCATTCACTACTCAATCATGAAATTTGTCTGAGTCAGAAGAAAACCCCTGTGGCCCGTCACAGTATCTGGGCTTTTCCTTCCGCACTTATTTATTTGGATTGAAATATTAGCAATATAAACAGGGAGCCCATTGCATCAAATACATTGTGTTTGATTTGTCATTCATGTAACACCTAAAAAAAATTTATTTAAATATTAATATAAAGTCAATGAATTGTATTCTTGTATTAATTAAATATGTTTCCTGGTTAACAATAACACAAGGATTTTTTTTTTTTTTTTTTAATTGAAGCTTGTTATTTTTCTAAAGCATGCATCATTTTTGAAGCTTGTTATTTTTCTAAAAATGCAACATTTTTATTTACTCACTGTAAGGTGGGGTGGTGAGAGCAAGTATGCAAAGATCATAGGTTGATTAGGCTCCTCATTGATTTGGCTTGCTTCATGACTTCAAAGCAGTTCTAAAATATTGAGTTAAGGTACATAGGGTAGGGTTCAGACTTTGATGTTTGAGGTTGTAAATGAGTGGTGGCTTAATGATGAAGGAGCAACACAATCAGCTAGTTTCCTAGCTTGTTTTTTTCTGTCATTGTCCTGAATGGATATTGTGTAATATATAATGCCTTCAGAGTATAAGTTAGCTGGTGTACCTAAAGCTACAGAAAATGCTACATTTTCAGAAATTAGTTTTTCATATACATCTGGTAATTCTTCCAGCTAAGACCCTTAGGAAACAATTGACCTTTTAAGATACCACATGACTGTATTACTGTTACAGCTAAGGACAATGCTGTAATCCTCCATCTTGGTGAGAGCACAGGTGTTACAGTATGCTCCTCTCTCTGATCACTTGTATGCCTTGCTGCTACTTAATTAGCAGTGATCTCAGTCACCCGACATACCTTTTCAGGATGCCAAAATCTAATTGAGATCTTTGAGTTTGTGCCATTAAAACACTGGGCGCATTCCAGGGCCATGAAGAGGGCTGTACTTCTTTTTTCCCCATTTCCTCCAGGGAAAATATTTTTTTTATATAAACAAAGTTGTCAGGAGAAGATTTCACTCGATTTATTAGGGAACCACAGATTCACAGACCGCAGTTATGCGCCTTCAGTAAGCATGGACATTGTCTTTGGGGAATATTAGGCACAAACAAATTGAAGGAATGCATGAAGTCACTTTTAATCTTTCATTTTCTCAAATTTATACTTTTTAAAATTTATTTATTTTAACAGTATTTTTCTCTCAGATTTCCCAGACTACATCAAAAATATTGAAGTGTCAGTGAATTTATAGTCAGTGCTAATGTAATGCCCACTGCAGTTTATTATATCTGATTACAGTTCATAGCTTTCACATGATTTTCCTGAGGCTGTTAGCTGTTTTCATCAATGCGTCAAATTCATTGAATACATAGCGATTTGTCTTTCTTTTCTCAAGAGTAAGCGAAGAAGCTTTTCCGTTTTTCCATTTACTGCATATTATGAGTCACAAAAAGTGAATTCATTTGCGGCATTGTTCTCTCAGGCAATGATGCATGTCCTATCTTCAGATAAAAGCACGTCTTCAAGGTCTCACTCATTACAGATGTACTCTTGGCAGTTCTGAGTGGCCTACTTACAGGAAACGGCAATGTTTACATTGGTTATGCATCGCATCATGGTAGGAATATATCTACGCATTTACAGGTTGTAAGCATTTGATCATAGGAGCCACTAAGCACTCATTCTGGTTTTGAATATGAAATTATGCAAAGTGTTTTTAAGGGATTCTATTCAAAGAAGCCTTAATTAAAACATTCACCCACACACTGATGTACACAAACACAGTCCTCCCTTCACTAATGAGCTCCTAGAGATAATATGTGTCTGTATTCAACGTGATATTCAATTGTATGTAAAGAAAAAAAAGAAATCCCTTTCAAAATGTCCGTTTCTATAACTCGTATGATTAAACACATTTTAATAAATATTTTAGTTGAGGTAACATTATCTAGAATTTGGATTTGGAAAGTGTGGACAGTTTTGTAATAATCGAGTTTTGTAATCACAAGCATTTGATGTTGTAAAGGAGTTGTAACATGAGATGAAATGGAGCATATGCATCCCATCAGGTTTTTCCTTAACACAGAAGGCTCAATACTACATTAAGGAAATCATAAATATGCTTTTCTTTTTTCTATTTCAGCAAGAACAGATTTTTTAAAGTCTCTTGAAAGGACTTGTAGTTGACCAAATTGACTCCTCTAATGGGAGGAGCCTAGAGTTGACTGCAGGATTACACAGTGGTACTGGGCTAAAGAAAACGATTTGGAATGTACACATGAATATTGATGTCTGCGGAGAAGGGTGTGAAAACTGCATAAGCTGCTTCAGACTATAGGGAAACGAGCACTCGTCCTGCCTGGTGATGAATACAAATGGGCTGGTCTCAGGATAGCTGCATGCAAAGAGGAGAGCAATCTTTCGTTTACGAAGGACTTTATAAAGGAAAAGTCAGACTCCAGTTTCATTGTGGGTGGCTATGTAACTGAGTGACGGTTATCAGCCATTCCAGTAGAAAATAATGCTGACTCTAATGTTTAATATCTTAAACTTAGACATCCTGGCACCTGGACCTGTTGTCTCCTGTTGAATGCTCAACCCCTTCTATCTCACCATGAGAAAGGCCATCTCTTTAAATTAGATAGAGAGAGTGCAAGGAGGACCTTTTTCCCTCATCAGGAATGTGACAGACAATGCTGTTCTTCCGGATTTAATTGTGGTCACAGGCTGTACTGCAGGGTTGATGCGGTCGTACTGCAATGGATGTGCTAGTTCAGTTCATCCCCCAACGGAATTTGCAGTCGGTGCTGAGTTTATCTTCAACAGTTAGTCAGCAGAAGCAACACCCAGGTGATTCACATTTTGCAAGCTGACAGGTTCCACGGGCCTTATTCACAGTTTCTACATTAACATGGAGAATACGGAAAGAGTATCACTACACTACTTGTTTCTCTGACACTGGGGAACAATACAGTTATAATATTCTGGTTATGCAGGGTGACAACTTTGCACTATGATCATTGCGCTAATGTCCTACTATCGCCCCATGCAGGCTGTACCCTCCCTAAGGGCACTATGCATATGTAGGATTGTCAGCCTATCGCGCCCCGCCGCGGCCAGTCGCGTGGCAGTAAGCACTGCCCCGGGGAGCAGGTGGCAGTCAGTCCCCGGCCAAGCTGGCCTGTGAGGGGAGGGGTGCCCTCCCGAAGGCGTAGCGTCTGGAGGGAGCGTTTGTCTCCCTTATGCTCGGAGAAAGGGAGCTCCCGCCTGCATGATGGTGCTTTTGTGCACATTCTTATTAATCAGGACGGAGAAGGGAGGCCCACCTGGGGTGCAGGCGGCTGGAGTTGGGGGGGCAGGGCCACAGGGGGTGGAAGGCTAGAGCTGGAGGGTTAGGGGGACCGTCAGAGGCGCAGGAATAGATGGTCATGGCTCGGGTGCTTTTATTGGTGAGTGCTGAGATGGGAGTTTAAAAATACACTGCATGTGTGACGCTAGTGTGCCGCACTGCACAAAGGCGTCCGTTAGCAACCGCGGGGATACGCGAATGTTATAGGACCACGATCACAGCCAGTGAGGAATTCAGTACCCAGAAAGAGAGTGCGTGCGTAAAATGCCAACCGATCCCCAGAAGTGGGGGGAAAAAGAGTAGGTAAGAAGGATGCAGATGTCTGACATGATAAAGCAAGTTCTCAGACATATGCTTGGGACATTTTACTTGAACGTAATCATGTAAACCATGGACTTGCCTTACAATACGTTTGTTTTTCATCCAGCTGTACATGCTTGACCTTCTTGATTCCCAGCCAAGTCTCCCAACAGTTTACCCTCCTCCTGTAACCATAACAACCACAACAACAAGGGCCACTTTGGCGTCACACACACAAATGGGATTAATGAGCCGCTGGGCTGGGTAGAATGAGTAATGTATCTAGCTTTGGGGCGCGCTGTCCAAAGACCCAAGCCCACTGCAACGCATCTTCATTTTCACAAGACTGAGCGAGAGTGCTACTCGGGGAACTGAGAGAAATTTTCTTCCATTACAAACAAACATCTTTTTATTGAGGCTAACCACCATCTTGAGTGAGCATATTTTCAGTATCACAACACAATGAAACAAACAAGTAAAAATGTATTGCAAGAAATTTCGAAAATAGTTACTGATGGTGAGAAGAGAGAAAGGAATGCTATCTGGGATTTTTTTTTTTTTCAAATAAAAGAGAAATTTCTTGTACTACTCTCAATGAAAAATGTAACGGGTTTGTAAGGTTTAGTATGAGATTTTCCAACATGCCCTCTTCTCTTCTCATAGAATTTCACTGCTACGGACTGTCATCATGCAACAAAGGGACAGGTCCATCTGCATGACTTGCATTTTTCTCTATTCATAAAACAGCATCAGCAGGTATTCCTGTTGTGGAATGCTGGCAAACAAGAATAAGTCTGTCGCTTCCAGAAACCATATGCAATGAAACTTGTTCTTTTTTTTTTTTTTTGTGCTAATGTCATCCAGCCCAGACAGACACTGGTAAAATAGTCACTCACATGCGTGTCGAAGTTAAGATAGAAACACCCCAACTTGCTCAGAGCGCTCTGTCTTTCTTTTCCACCACGGTGCTTGGTGTGCCACACCATAAATCAAGCAACTCGCTCTTGCCGAATCTGAGGTTTTTTCAAGCAAATTGATTTCCTTGCTGTCGATGCAATACTGTTTTTGTTCACAGTGGCCACTTCAACATCGATGTGAAGCGTGTGTTTAAATCGCAGTTTGTACTTTGCACTCTGCTCAGCATTTTTGCTTGTTAACAGTGTGTATCACATTGGATATTTGGGTGGGTGATGGGTAACATTTAATTTTCAAGTATTTGTGATCTATAATGCTATTTGTTGTTGGCATACCTGCTAATTTGTGTCTGGGTTGTATTTTTACTTCATACTGTGCTCTGCAGTTCAAAGCTCCAATCAGGATAGGCCTGTTTCCCGACTAAATATTTCATTGTAATGCAAATATTTTGCAGCAGAGTGGAATTGAAAAGTGAAATGGATCTTTGTGTTCTTCTTGGTAGCCTACATTTTTCAGTATCCACGTGCAGTCTGTTTCTGGACACAAGGTTTGTTACTCCTTGTTAGTCAACACTATACTTACTGTTCAGTCAAGACTCACACAGGAAGCTTGTGTGACATGCATTGCCACAGATGAACACAGCTGTGTCATTAGCGATCACAATATCTGTTACATCGCAGATCATTCCGGTTATTTAACGAAGGATTACTACAGTTACACGGTGGGTCGCTGCACATCACATTGTAACAGTTCGGCTACTGGAGACCAGCCCTTTTAAGCCATGATTGATTTGTCACCTGACAGGTAACAATCTAATTGTTGACCAGCCCCAAGAAAAGGCCCGCATATCTTAGGACCGATAATCGGTTTGTCGGCAAATAAGACCTTGCTTTGGCTGCACACCGCCCAGCAACAGCCTCGGCGTCTGCTCGTAGATTGATACCGGCGGCCCAGGTTGTACTCTTTCCTCAGACACCACATGCTTACGTTCCCTGCTGGAACACCCAAGCAGATGTCTGCAGAATTATTTGTTGCACCAGCATTTTTGTAGTTCTTCTCAATACAGATGATGGAACATTCTTGCACCTGAGGTTTTACATGTCTATTACATAACCTGACTGTCCAATGCAAAGTTGGTACACTGAAGAGCTGCAATTAATACTCCAACAAGTTGGTTCAAATGGTATTATGTATAAAATGTTTATTTGATTTTTTAAACGGGTATACTGTACAAATGTGCAGTATTGGTAAAGGCTTAAACTAGGGCCACCCACTTTTGAAACCAGATTCATTGCCATGTGCCATTTGACTGATATACCTATCGAGGACCTTTTTCATAGTACATGTTCCCTGTGTTATCTGTCTGTAACTGATGTTATAGTTTAGAAGAAATAGCTGATTTACTCACAGCTTACTGTGTGAACTACAGTTAATGTTCATTACTAGGGATAGCTGCTACGTCATGGGAAGAATGTGCTCTGTCTAATCTGTCCTGTAGTTGCTTCGATGACCTTCTGTATGCACTTATTGTATGTCGCTTTGGATAAAATGTAACGTCATTAAAGGATCTGAACACCTTAATGAGTTCCCCTGCTCACAGCCATGTTTGCTTCATTTTATATGTTCTGCTCTGTTTCTCTGTGCATATTGATTGACTATTTCCACCAGAACAGAAATATTCAATCAAGTTGCAATTGTGACAAATTGTGCATTGAAGAACAAGAATGCTGACAGTGATTTATTTTTATTTATTTTTTTAAGTTTTGTGAAAATTCCTGTCCTAAGTCTCCATTATGGGTTGACCAATGTTTCCACTGCGTGTGATGTCATGAAGCATAATAGAATAGGCTTATAGTTGTACCCGTTTGATATTCTGCTTTGAATAAATAGGTTATGAGTAAATAGGTTATTCTTACATGTTATCTATTTGAAGGGTAAGCACAGAACATTGTTATTTGCTTGCTGTTCTAATGAAAACGACTGATCATTCTGTTAATGTCAGTAATTTGCCTACAGCAGCTCTCCGTTTGTAAATTAAGTCAAGGGTTGGTAACCAAAGTTCTCAGTCTGTAGTGTTCACTGGGCCTGAACCCATAATTTCTTATTTTGAATCAATAATTAGCTTCAATTAGACACATTTTCTGTGCACTTGGAGCATTCAGTAAGTGACTGTGCGTGGAGAGCTTTTTAAGCAGCAGTTCTCTGGGAAACACTGGACAGCCCCTTGATAACCGAGATCAGTCTGCCCAAGACAATTACCTTTCCAAGGCGGCAATGTGTTTATCTTTCTTTATAAAGTTTTTAATATCGCTCATAAGTATACTCACTACAATTAAGTTATTATTCACTTTTCAAATTCTGAATCCTTTCTCTTACTTCGTATAATTTATCAATGAAGACAACGATTCCTTAAAAATCCCCAATTTCTAATAATCTCCCACGCAGACATACCTACATGTCCATCCCCAAATATGGGCTATTTACAGTTCATCAAAGTAGTTACAAGTCAGAATTAAAAAGTTAATTTCTATTTTGTTCTTTTAATTCTATACGTCTTCCAATAAAGAATTCCCAGAATGATCTGGGCTGCTGGGTGGTTCTTCTTGTTAAGGCACCGTTATCGTGCATGGTTAAGGCCCCACAGTCTGGTATTGAAATCCGGATCACAGCAGTGCTGACTGTGGCTGGAAGCTCCACAAGGTGACGCACAATTGGGTCTAGCGTGGCCCAGGGATGGGAGGGCTTTGGTCCGTGACCGCCCCCCCGGTCTATAAAATCCCTGTAAGTCTGCTTGTTGAGGTGCTCTTGAAGTGTCCAACTCGTGTCTGTACAAGCTCGACTTGCAAACTGCAGGTGTGATAATAAGTGCCAAAGTGTGTCGGAGGAGAGCACATGGTTGTCTGTGCTCTTCGAATCCATTGCGGAGGTTGCAGCAATGATATAAAAACTATTTGGCATTGTGTTTAGTAGCTAGCATATGTTTAAAATGCGCCAAGTTTTGGAGACGAGGGAAGTTTATTTATTTATTTTTTTTTTTATTTTTTTTAAAATATATAAACTGTCAACAAGTGCGTTCTGGGTACTGACTGGGTACTCACAGGCAGCCTATGGGACTGTGCCAGCTTCTGGTGGGATTAAGCAGCTCCAGTTATACGCTTATTATTACTGGGGACTGAACTGACCGTTGCTATGAATGAGTCCCATCTGTATTGTGTGGAGTCTGCACGTGTCACCAGGGATGGAAGATGAAACGGTGTCATCTCTGAAGCAACAGAAAATGCAAGCCGCCCAGATAATTACACACTGTGCTCTCGCCCTTCCTCTCTCAGGGGTGAATATTCAGTCATTTTGTTTGTAGTTACTGCTGCAGCTATATAGCTTACACATTATAGGTGTTATACATTGTTTGGGTTCCAGCTGCAGTGCATGTGACTTATATATTAAGAACAAACAGCAATTATGTCTGAAGTCTGTAAGTATATGTAAACAACTCCCACATCGACACAGCTTCTCTCCAAATGCCTTAAGTCACAATATGATTGTTTTCATCAGCTTTGCCTTCTTTGAAATTTCAGACTTTAAAAAAAAAAAAAATTACATTTCAATGTTTCTTGTGATTGTTTCTGCCGGCTCCATGTCCACAATGGCTTGACAGACTGTGTGTTTGCCTTATTCAGTATGGATTTGTGCAATATTAAAAGAACTGAGCTTTGATATGTAGAAATGTCCCAAATAATAATTTCCTGCTGAGCTGTGGCACAATTTATCCAATTTTCATTTGCCATATTCACAGATCATGAAATTTCATTCTGTATTGAACAGTGATATCACAATGAAGCATGTGTTTGAGTTGCGGGGTGGCTCATTCTGTTAAGGCACTGTTCTATTGCATGGATCATGGGACCCAGGGATTCAGTCGGTTGGGAGGATGGCCGCCACTGGTTGACTGGGTGCACGCTGGTATTGATCTACGCATGACGTTCTTTCCTCCGACTTAGGTCGGCGCAAGCTTGACTTGCGGACTGTGGTGTGCTACGAAACAGTAGCTCGCTTCACGCGCTTCAGAGGAGAGCACATGCTTGTCTGCGCTCTCTCTCAAACCGACAACGGAGGTTACGAGGAGCGTCGCAGCAGGAGCATAATTGGGCGTCCGAATCAGGGGAGAAAAGGGGAGAAAAGCATGGAAAAAAACACGCTTGACCGTTCCTGCCGGCTGGGAAATGGCCTAGAACGGCCTCTTTCACACTGCGTCAGAGTTTGTCATAGCTCTTCACTCTCCGGTTCTGTCTTTCTTATTAGCATTTGTGAAAGAGTTCCACCTCTTTAGAGCATAAAGAGTCTCATTGCCCCATTGGTCTCGGGGTCACTCTGTACGTGTGTAGTAGAGGGAGACACTGACAGGATGAGGCGTCCTCTGAGCTTTGCATGAAGTCCTTAATCCTGTCTCTCTATTGAGAGCTTACCTCTGTCACTAGGGCAAGAATTAGAGGCATTTGTGAAGGATTGCAGAATTGATGCCAGCTGTCTGACAGGGCTGAGCAAAGCAGCGAAGCCCAGGTCTGAGGGAGAAGAGCTGACCTTCGTAGTCAAACGGCCAAACCCCCTCACACACGAGCCTACCCTCAAACCTCGCCCAATCACAAACATGACACACACATGCACAAAGGCCTCACCAGACCTTACATGCAGTAGAAACATTTTGTTGGGGACGGCTTTTTAAAAGTTGACGTAGTCAAACGGCCAAACCCCCTCAAACCTCGCCCTCAAACCTCGCCCACAAACCTCGCCCTCAAACCTCACCCTCAAACCTCGCCTTCAAACCTTACATGCAGTAGAAACTTTTTGTTGGGGACGGCTTTTTAAAAGTTGACGTAGTCAAATGGCCAAACCCCCTCAAACATCGCCCTCAAACCTCGCCCTCAAACCTCGCCCTCAAACCTTACATGCAGTAGAAACTTTTTATTTTATTTCAGACATTCAGATATGTACACACACACACGCGCGCGCACACACACGCACGTTCTTTCATATACCTGCCTCCACACGTCACACACTCCCTTACGCTGTGTTCACACAGCGATCGACTGGTCGCTGAGTCGGTCAATTCTACTAGGCTGGGGGCGGGGCAAGAGCTTCCCGTTGTGTCATCCAAGTCAGTTCGTGCTGCTACAATTTTTTGATACAGATAAACAACGGCAGTAGCCTACGTATAACAAAGACATGTTTGCGATGCATCCTATTCTTTATAGTTATGCCATGACACTGATAATTATGTGTTCTCGCTAGCTAGCGATAGGCTAGCCTATATCTATTTTCGTCGCGAGCTAGTGATCTTTATCTATCTATATAGATACATAGATAGATATATGTATAAAACTCAACATGTAGTTTGGGCTCAATGTGATATTGGTAGAACTGCCACATATATCCTTTAAGGTTATGTTATGACACTGATAATTATACAATGATAATATATAAATTATTTACTGTCGTTACCGCTGCTAACCCTATTTCGCCGAGCTTAGTTTGATAGGCAATATTACGTAGATTACGTTCATGAAATGATATTAAGTTTTCAATTAGATTCTTCCCTCCTTTATTTGAACGTTTTGGAGGGATATTTTTTACTATAAATTGAGTCTTCAGCTTCATGATTACCACTTTGGAAAATGAACCGGAAAAAAAACTGCTAGCTGTCGCCCTAACTTATTTACGCCGGAGGAAGCGCCCGAGGCTCTGGGTGCATAGCACCGTACAACGCCGCCGGCAGCTCGGAGAATATCACCGGCTGGTGCAGCGTTACCCTGCGTTCTCACATCCAGCAACTTCGGTCGCCCAGTCGCCGGAAGTCCATTCATTCTCTATGAAGCTGAGCGACGGTCAGCGACCTGAGCGACTAGGAAACTGAGCGACCAAAATCGGCCGATAAATGTTGCCCGCAATTCAACTTTTTCGC